>JBAMMX010000008.1:25043813-25429749 GCA_037126225.1 Dillenia turbinata
GTGTGTATATAGGTATGATGAAAATCTTTGGGGTTGACGCCCGTTTGTTGATTGGGGTCTAATAACTCTTTTGTGAGCACAGAATTTACCAAACACTTAAACAAGTCTTTTGTTCCACTTGAAGATGAGTTATTGATTATCACTCCTTTAGGAGAACGATTGAATAGAGATACCGTGTTCAAGGGCTGTGAAGTAGTTTTAGAGGACTAGATTCTTGAAATAGATTTGATTCCGTTAGAAATTGGGGACTTTGATACAATATTGGCTATGGATTGGCTACACCCTCATAGAGTATTAGTGAATTGTTTCACTAAGGAGGTTGAGTTCCGTAGACCGGGATATCTTCTGCTTGTATTTGTTAGTGAACGGCGAGCTTTATCGAGTTGTGTAATCTCGACATTGGAGGCACGGAAACTGGTGCACAAGGGTTGTGAAGCTTATCTTGCTCATATAATTGATACGACCGTGCACAGTCCAGAATTGATGAATATCCTAGTAGTGAATGAATTTCCGGATGTTTTCCTGAATGAGTTACCAGGTTTACCTCTAGTTCGGGAGTTCCACTTTACTATTGACTTGACTCCCGATACCGCACCCATTTTCATTCCTCCGTATAGGATGACACCTACGGAATTTAAGGAGTTAAAGGTCTAACTACAAGAATTGTTAGACAAGAGATTTATTCGACTGAGTACCTCACCTTGGGGCGCTCCGGTTTTGTTCGTGAAGAAGAAAGATGGCACACTCCGGTTATGTATTGATTGCCGACAGTTGAACCAGGTGACCATCAAGAATAAATACCCCTTGCCGAGAATTGATGACTTGTTCGATCAACTCCAAGGGGCGAGTGTCTTTTCCAAGATTGATTTGAGGTACAGCTATCATTAATTGAGGATAAAGAAAGATGATGTCCCCAATACTGCGTTTAGGACGCGGTACGGGTACTATGAATTCTTAGTGATGCCTTTCGGCCTAACGAATGCTCCGGTAGCCTTCATAGGTCTCATGAACTGAGTCTTTCATTCCTATCTTAACAAGTTCGTCATTGTCTTCATTGATGACATCCTGGTGTATTCCAAGAATGACCAAGAACATGTAGAACATCTTCGGATTGTGTTGCAAACCCTCCGAGATAAGCAATTGTATGCTAAGTTCTCAAAGTGAAAATTCTGACTAAAGAAAATTGTCTTTTTAGGACACGCGGTATCCGGAGAATGAATATTTGTTGATCCAAAGAAAGTTGAGACAATTTTGAAATGGGAACAACCCAAGACCGTCACCGAGGTGCATAGTTTTCTCGGTTTAGCAGGGTACTATCGAAGATTTGTAGAGGGTTTTTTTAATATTGCGGCTCCATTGTCTGGCTTGATACGGAAGGGAATTAAGTTTGAATAAATAGATAAATGTGAGCAGAGTTTTCAAGAACTCAAAAAGAGACTCGTATCGGCTCCTATACTCGCTCTACCCACTACTAGTGGCGATTATATTGTTTACAGCGATGCCAGTAAACAAGGGTTATGATGTGTTTTAATGTAGGGTGACAGAGTTATCGCCTACGCTTCTTGACAGTTAAAGAAGCATGAGCTGAATTATCTTACCCATGATCTAGAACTTGATGCCATTATATTTGCTTTGAAAATTTGACGACATTATTTATATGGAGCCACATGCAGAATCTTTACCGATCACAAAAGTCTCAAATATTTGCTTACCTAAAAAGAGCTCAACTTGAGGCAAAGAAGATGGCTAGAGCTGATTAAAGACTATGATTTGGTGATCGACTATCACCCGGATAAGGCGAATGTAGTTGCAGATGCTCTGAGCCACAAGTCATCATCTTCTCATTCTCAAGCGAGTTCTTATCTCTCATGCCTTGTTGGACTTCGTACTCTTGAGGCCAAATTAGTCTGTGATGACAATAGTGCACTCTTGGCGAAATTCGAAATTCAACCAACCTTGGTGGATCATATTAAAGAGCTCCAGCAACTGATGCGGAGCTAAAGGAGATAGTAGAGAATGTTCGCAAGGATGAAACTGGTGATGTTCATATTCGGGAGGATGGCATAGTGATGTATGGGAAACGGATTTGTGTTCCCAAAAATGATGAGTTTTGGAAGGCCATTCTTAAGGAAGCACACTTTTCGGCTTATGCTATGTATCCCGGAAGTACTAAAATGTACCGAACTATCAAAGAAACTTATTGGTGATCGGGATTAAAGCGGTAAATAGCTGAATTTGTAGCAAGGTGTCTAGTGCGTCAACAAATCAAGGCTAAACATCAGAAACTGACTGGGACACTTCAACCATTGCCTATACCTGAATGGAAATGGGAGCATATCACTATGGATTTCGTGGTGGAATTGTCACATACTCTGAGTCGTCACGATGCTATTTGGGTGATAATTGATAGACTCACAAAGTCGGCACATTTTCTTTCGATTCAAAACACCTACTCTTTGGAGAGATTAGCAAAACTGTATCTTGACGAGATTGTCCGACTTCACGGGGTTCCGGTGTCGATTGTATCGGATCGTGATCCTCGATTCACATCCAGATTTTGGCCTAAGTTACAAGAGACCTTGGGCACTAAGTTGAAATTCAGCACTACATTTTATCCACAGACGGATGGACAGTTAGAGCGTACAATCCAGACATTGGAAGACATGTTGAGAGCATGTGTGATGAACTTCTAAGGGGGTTGGGATAGGCACCTACCGTTGAATGAATTTGCCTACAACAATAGCTATCAAACTAGCATTGGAATGCCTCCCAATGAAACTCTCTACGGAAGGAGATGCCGAACTCCACTATGTTGAGATGAAGTGGTCGAACGGAAGATTGAAAATGTGGAGCTAATAGAAGCAACAATAGAGAAAGTGAAGGTGATCCGAGCAAGAATGAAGGCAACTCAAGATAGACAGAAGAGCTACGCCGATAAAAGAAGAAGACCTTTGGAATTCAAGGTTGGAGATATGGTTTTCCTAAAAATATCACCCTGGAATGGTATAATCCGATTCCGGAAATGAGAAAAATTGAATCCTCGATACATTGGGTCATTCAAGATCCTTGAGAGAATTGGAAATGTTGCTTACCAATTAGAATTACCTCCGGATTTGGAGAAAATTCATGATGTGCTCCATGTCTCAATGTTGAAGAAGTATTTGCCGGATCCCTCCCATGTAATTTTAGCTCCTCTCATAGAATTGAATCCAGACTTGAGTTTTAAGGTACAGGCAAATCCTTGACCGACAATTCAAGCAATTGAGAAACAAGCAAATCCCAATGGTTAAAGTGTTGTGGAGAAACAACCAAGTAAAAGAACAAACTTGGGAGTCTGAAGAGTCAATGCGGAGACAATACCCACAACTTTTTTATGTATAAATTTTATTTTGAAATTTCGAGAACGAAATTTATTTTTTTAAGGGATTAAGTGTTGTAACACCGAAAAAAAAATTGGTGTTAGAAAATTTTTATTAAAAAATATAAGAAAAATTTTGTAACATCGATTTTCGGTGACTGCATATCATGTACTACTCCTCATGATTCTAAATATATAAGCATCCTTTTGAGACATCTATTTAATTATCTATTTATTTATTTTGAAATTTCGCCTCAAAATCGCTAAAACCGAAAATTTTATCGGTAAGCTGAAAAACTTCTCGGAAAGCGCCGGTAAGGTCTAAAGAAGTCAAAAATAGCTAAGAGAAGGTCTACACACTAAATAAAGATATTTAAATGAAATTTTACATATTTATCAAACAAAATTTCATAAGGACCAAAAATACAAAATTGTTAAAAGTTAGGGGTTTAAATGCAATTAAGGAAAGTTAAGGGACTAAGTTACAAACCACTCAAGGATGGACAATTGAAGCCAAATGATTGGTCAAGAGGGAAGCAAGATTGGTTAATGACCACATAGGATTTTTCACATTCAAGAAAACTCAGTGGATAGAAATTTATACATGAAAGCTTATTGGGTAGAAATTTTAGTATGAAAACTAACTGGAATAGTTTGTTCAAACTTGTGACACCTCCTCCCCTTGACATGAACGTCCAAAGACACTTGATGGAGTGCATGGAGATTGCTTGAATCAAAAATTGCATGGTTTAAGTGCTAGGACAAGTGGAAGGTCAAGATAATGCATGGAATGATCCAATGGTTAAGGATATTTGGCTAGGTTTATAAAAGAACTTGTTTAAGAAGAGTTTGTCCTATTTTCTTCATTCAAACTCACCTTGGATGAAATTGTGAGGGTTCTATATCCATTTTAAGTTCAACCATAGAGCTAAAGAAATAAGAACATTTTTTGAAATTCTTAAATTTAAATTAGAAATATAGAAGTATTATGTAGAAATTTATGTTCATTGTGATTTGATTTTTTCTAAGGTGATAAAAATTCAAAAATTCAAAAGGAGTGGTGATATATATTGTTAGCAAGAGATCTTACAAAGGAGGTAACATATTCTAATTTATGCTAAGATTAAATGATTTGATGAGTAATTACTTTGATATCCATACTAGTATGCTAAATGTTGATTTCTAGATTAAGTCTTGTATAGTTTTCTTAGGATATCTCATTCTATAGAATTCAAAAATCTAAGATATTTATTTATTTATAAACTAGACTTTCTAAACTTTAAAATGGTATATTATGTGAGACATTTCATGAAGAAATCGATTTTTGGTGATTTTTAGAAGTTTAGCATGTTTCACAAATTCAGTTTCATATCATGTGTATGACCAGTAAATTGTATGAATTTTTGAGGTATTTTCTGTTCATAATTTGGAGAAACATTAAACATAAAAGTTTTAGGTATCTGTCTTATCTTTAATTTGAGATAAAGATCACTTGAATCGGAGTTGTATGCAGAGTGCTGTGATGATTTTACTAAAACTGTACAGAAATAGTTTTAAAACTGAAACCAAGATGAAAACTGAATTTTATAAAATTATACATTTAGAATCTGAGGATGGTCAAAACTAGAAAATTTTATATCTATGTCTTATCTTTAGGGGGTTAGAAAATGTAACGCCGACTCAGCGGTGCCGTACTTTTGTACACCCATTCTTGAATTTAATAAAATATTCTCCAGTTTATATATATATAGAATAATATTTAATTTTATTGATTTTCGATTTTAGGGTTTTTTTTTAAATTTAATTTTTGGTATATTTTAAATACCGTTTCTGGGATTTGTAAAATAAAGTTAGTATAAATATATATATAAATAATAATAATAATAATAATAATAATAATAATAATAACAATAATAATAATAATTATAAAAAAAAAATCGAATTAGGGCTAATAGCCCTAATTCTCCTCCCTCTCTCTCCGCCTCTTCCTCTCCCTCACTCGACTCCCTCTCCCTCCGCCTCCCTCTTCTCCTCCGCCGTCTTCCAACTCAACCGCCTTCAACCACCACCTCCGATCACCCATTCTTTCTCTGTCTCCCTCTATTCTTTCATTCTCTCTCTGCTACCCTCTCGACGATTCTCTCTCTATCTCTCGCCCTCCGCTGCGAGAAGTCGTTCTCCCTCACCATCGCACTTCCATCGCACCGCCGCCTCCCTTCACCGTGAACAACCACACACGTCGCCTTCTCTCTCTCTCTCTACCTCTCTTTCTCGGTCCCCTTTTCTCACGGTCTCTCTCTATATCGCGTGATTCCCTCCTCTGTCGCGTTATTTCTCCGTCGCCTCCATCCGCCAACAGCCACCACCACCACCACCCTTCTCTCTCTACCTCCCTCTCTGTCTCTCAGTCTCCCTTCTTTTTCTCTCTCTCCTTCCCCACACGCGGTAGTCCCTTCCTGCGCGCGCGGCTGCAGCCCCTTCCCTGCTCGCACGCCTTCTGCACTATTACAGAGCCCCAAACTGCAGTCGCCCACCGTTCTTCGAAAACCCTAGGCTGCAATCCAAACTACAGTGAATACTTATAAATTGTTTTAGTAAGTTGAGTATTGTTGACAAAAGAATTCTTATTCTTGAGGAAGAGCTATGAAATCCAAACTCAGCAATTCTTGCATTTGTTAATTTGAGGGAAGGTTCTGGTAAGAGGGAGATTTTTCTCCAGTTCATGTAATTGAAAGATGTGTATTTTTTGTGAAGCAGAAATTACAAAATTCAAAAACTAAAAGTACAGTTAAAAATGAAATGATTAATTTGCAAAAACAAATCTCTCGTCTCTGCAACTGGGGTAATATCTTGAAGGATTTAGGGAAGAAGGAAATGTCAGAACAGAGAATATATCTCCAAGGAGTGGTAAACGACGACAGGAACTGTAGCCTTTTTTATCTAAAAATATTGGTTTAAGATGTCCACGATGGGCATTTTAAACAATTGAGGTAGGGTTAGTGGGGTAACTTCCACTAACCCACATCTTAACAATTTTTCATGATTCTCTCAAAATAAGAATTACATTAGATATAGGAGATTAACCTCTCATTTATGGGACTACGTGAGTTTATGGCTGTCATGAGAGAATGGTTTAAGAGAATTTCATTTGAGGGTTTGAGAAATTTTTGTGTAGAAAAATTTCTCCCGTCACAACGATCGTCGGACTGTAGGTTGCGACATTGTGATATTGCGGTGATGATTCGATTAATACCGTGATCACCATCCTGACCACGTGATCTGATCAAGAGACGGACAGTTCGATTGATTTTTGGGAGACTCTACACGTTGAGGTAAACCTATATCCGATCTATTTAATTTTTTTTAAAATCATTTAAATATTTTCGCTGGTGAACCGTCTAAAATATCCAACAAAAAAAAATCACCATGTTGTATATGTACAATCATCATGTTGTTTAGGTGTTCTGGCTTTGAGCATCCAACGGATGTTCTCCAAGTTATGACTCTTTTCACGTGGCACTCTGAATGAAGCCTTGGCAAGCTTTTTATATAGATAGTAGATATATTGGTATCACGAAGAGAATAGGCGGCGGCGGTATTTGATTGTTTGATTTTTCTTCTTAGTGTATTGTACATAATCAAATACTTGGCTTGGAAGTAACTTGAGAGAGGAATGAGGAAAAATCAAATTTTAAACTGCCAAGAGGTGTGGCTGTCTGTGGAATGTCATTGTCAGCCAATAAAACCTTGGTTCTGGGGTATTGGGGTGGGGGAGGTTTTTGCTCCCCCACCCCCCCCCCCGGGGGGGCTTTTCCTTTATTCCTTAAGTTCACACCTAGGAACTGTCCTATGTGAACGATTTGTAAGAAGTCTACAACAGGGAGTAGTCGAGTTTTTCTGTTATTATATTAAAAAATACCGCTTACAGAGAATTCAGTGTTCATTAATTTCTGAAAATGTATTATACTTGTCCTCAATTGATCAAAATAAAGAAAAAGAACTACTTCCAAAAGAGAAAAAATATATATATACATATATATATATGCTCTGCAACAGCTTCTGATGGATGACATATTTCCAGGCCATAATAGAAGGGAGAGGAGGAAGTAGGTTAGAAGTCTCGGCAAAGCAAAGGAGAATATTGGAGTGACGGTCGCATTTAACATAAAGACGTCAAATGACCTACAAATTCAAATTTGGCTGAGTTGTTCTTGTTCCACGCAATTGGTTTCTAAATTATTGTGGATCGCTCCTGCCTCATACCTAAGTGCTAAAACCCTCCCCCCAACCCCCAACACAAAATCAGGACAGATGCATATCCGCCTTCTGGCAAACCTCCCAATTCGGAAAAGGAAAACGCCCCCAACCATTAAATAAATAAATAAAAATTCTCAAACGAACTTCCATTTGAGCTCAATTGAACAGGCACATTTAATTCTTATGCCAGAAAGGGCCGACTTGGAATCGCATTGATTATGGGAATGACATATCTATATCAATTGGCCGGCTATGGCTGGGGCCAGGGCCTTGCCCCCCCGCTTGCACAACTAAGACTCCTCGGTCTCATCCGACCTGGAGAATATCTTGATGTAGGGTCTTAGATTAGAGGGTGCCCTTTTTGAATGGTCAATGGCAAACAAGCAGGACCCAAAATCGACTTGAAGAGTCGAGAGGAAGCCCCGTTGCCCAGGTCAACTCCACGTCCCGGATAGCGTGTGGCAGACCAACAAGTTACATTTGGAATAACAAAGTTGACCATTCTTGAACAACGAATTATTATTATTTTTTATATAAAAATCATGAAAATTATTCAAACACGAGATTTTAAAAAATTAATATTTACCATTCGGGGTGTTCCTGTGTTCCAACAAGCATCTTAAACAATAAACAATGAAGTATATTTTATCGAGTAAATCGGTGAATTTTTGCTTTTTTATTCTCCGTGAAAAGTCAGCGGAAAATTTTGGTGTCTTTCATTTATTTTGTCGGTGTAATAAATTAATTATACAATTCAAACCCAACCCTCCGGTTGGTTGAAAGACAACGCATTCTTCTTATTCACATTAAATATGGCATTAATTAAGTACTTTTTCTTGTTGACCAATACGGGGGATGACCTGTACAACTATTTTACTGGTATTAATAATTACTTGAAGATTTTGGAAAGTATTATAAAATTAGGATCTTTCACATTAAGCATCAATTGAATGTTTTTTTTTTAATTTAATCAATTACTAAGGGTTATGGTCCTTGTTCCGACTCTCACTCCCTTGCCTGTCACCCTACTGTCGGCACGTGAAGGCTTCGAAAAGTCTAACATTTTGTTGCCTATAAAAATAACACATAACAGGCTTTGCTTCGTTTCATTGTGCATCAGAGAGAGAGAGAGAGAGAGAGAGAGAGATGGGTAGCTTGCAGCATAAATATGAAGGTTTGCCAAGTCCAAGCGAGACGGTAGGAAAGGTCCTAACTTGCAAGGGTAAGACCACCACCTCTGCTTCTCTTTGTTTTGTGATGATACTTCTATTCGGTTGGACTAAGTGAATTATAATTTTATATATCTGGAATGAAAAATTAGCTGCGGTGGCATGGAGTCCGGGAGAGCCATTGACAATAGAAGAAATAAAAGTGGATCCTCCCCAGAAAATGGAGGTCCGAATTAAGATCCTATACACCTCTATTTGTCACACTGACCTCAGCGCTTGGCAAGGAGAGGTACGTAGAGCTCCCTCTCTCCCTCATAACTCATAAATTCCTGTTTCTCACATAATTCAAAATAAATATAACTAAGACGATATATTACCACTTGATTTCATAAATTAGAATGAGAGCCAGCGAGCATTTCCTCGAATTTTTGGCCACGAAGCTTCTGGGTATGACCTCAATTGATCCTTTCTTTCCTTTTTTTTTTCCCTTCTTCATCGAGTGTACTACCAGCTGATATATTGTGTTGGGGTGATGATGATGACAGGGTGATAGAGAGCGTTGGAGAAGGAGTGGAGGACTTGAAGAGAGGAGATCATGTGGTTCCCATCTTTACGGGAGAGTGCGGAGAATGCACCTACTGCAAGTCTGATAAGACAAATTTGTGCGAGAAGTTTCGGGTGAATCCATTCAAGAGCGTTATGGTTAACGACGGCAAGACAAGGTTTTCTACCAAAGACGAAAAGCCTATTTTTCATTTCCTTAACACCTCCACTTTCACCGAATACACTGTTCTCGACTCTGCTTGTGTCGTCAAGATTGACTCTGACGCTCCTCTCAAAAAGATGACCTTGCTAAGCTGTGGTGTTTCTACCGGTATGTCACTCTCTCTCTCTCTCTCTCTCTCTCTCATATTACAGAAATAACAACATTGATGGCATGGCAAAAAATTTTAAAGGCCCTCCCTAGAGATAGATGGGACAATTTAGGGTGGAAGATTAAGCATTTAAAAGAGAAAAAAAAATTGTTGCGGTGGAGTAGTGGCATCTTGCACGCATTTTTTTGAATCTGCATGTATCTTAGAATATAAAGAAGTAAATCAATGGGATGGAAGACGTGACAGTGGCCAATAGGATAGTTTTTGAGATGCGACAGTGGCCTGCAGGATCATCCAATTAATGAAAGAGAATCATCGACGTAGGACTAGTTCGGATCCGTTTATTATTTTTAGATGTAAGAGAGGATGGATCAAGAAAAGAAACTTTTCCAGAAAAGAAAAGGGGAATAGACTCAATATTAAACAAAACAAAACATTATAAACTTACTTTAATTAACAAGTTACGAATGACTTTTATGTAAATGTGGTGTGGTGCAGGTAGAGAAAGAAAAAACTTGGGATACTTATTTGCTCATGTAAATGTGGGTTCGAATAAAACCAAGTACAAATAACTAAGCGGATAATTAATATACACACTAACTTAACTAATGCCCTGAAGATTTGTTTGGATTGAATTCAGGAGTGGGTGCTGTATGGAACACTGCTAACCTTCAAACCGGATCCACCGTCGCTATTTTTGGTCTTGGTGCCGTGGGCCTCGCGGTACGTTCCCTTCCCTTCCCACCCTTTCATTTCCATTATTATTCAAACTCGTCCTTGGCTCCAAGGTCTCCATAGTTAAATGATTGAGTTTTGTGTTCCTTTTTTTTTTAAATTAAGAAAACATTAAAAAGTGATAAGTTTAGATAGTAGCTAGGTGGATCATGCCATTGGTATGGATGAGCACGTTACATTTATACAATTTGGTGGAAGAGGTAACCCCACATGGGGATGGGGTTATGACCTAGGCCACATGGGGTTGATGTTTTTCACTACTCTTGGGTTGAGAAACTAGATGATTACTTCAAACCATACCTTATATAACTTTTTTTTTTCTCTCTTATACTATAGGAGATTTGACCTTAATTAAGTACCACCATATTGCAATATTTATAAAGAAAAAGAAAAAAGAAATTTTCTTGTAGGTTTCTAATTATCAAGCATTTGTATTGTAATCTATTCTTTAGGTTATAAACAGGTTGCTATTTCTATATCCATATATTTATATTAAACATACGTAATTATTTGTTCATGCTTGAAAGTTGCAATATGTTTATTCTAAATCTATGCGGAGTGCGGAAATACTTGAGAATGAGATGTTTCAATTTTTCTTTAAGAAAGAACAAAACATGAACTAAGCACGTGCAACGTAAAATTATGGGATACAGGTTGCCGAGGGAGCCCGAGCCAGAGGTGCGTCCAAAGTAATAGGAGTCGACATCAACCCCGACAAATTCATCAAAGGTACAGATATAAATATATGTTTCCAGTCTGGATAGAGAGAGATAGAAAGAGAAAGAACATTATCTATGTCAACTACAATTGGGAAATGCTTTTCCGCGCCGGATCAAGTGTGAAACCAAAAAAGAAAAAGGATAAAATTTGGTTAAACCACAATTAAATCAATTTTGGTTTTGGTGTTTTCGTATATACATACAGGGAAAGCAATGGGAATCACGGATTTTATTAACCCGAAGGAAGTTGATGTGCCAGTTCACCAGGTTAGCATTGTCGAATCCAAAATTGTTTACAAGTACAATATTTGTGAATCTTTGTAGCCGCCCTAGCTTGTCTCGACCATTTTAAAAAAGGAAGAAATAAATAATATATTTGGGTGATAAGCGCAGAAAGTTAGAGAAATGACTGGAGGTGGAGGGGTAGACTACAGCTTTGAGTGCGCAGGCAACTTGGACGTCCTCAGGGAGGCTTTCTCTTCTACACACGATGTATGTCCCCATCCCCATACCCTCTCCTTATCCATTTTTATCTTTTAAATATCTCATCCTAATATTAATTTTGTCAGTATATTATTGTTGTTCATGAGTTCAATTCCCTTTTTCTTCATTTATCCAATTTATCCGGATTATAATTTTTTTTTTTTTAAATAATGTTATTCTCATTCTTCTCTCTCTCTCTCGGGTTTGGATTGGTGCCATCAAAATCTTCTGTATCTTTTTCTGATGGTCAACTACGTAGCGTGTTCAGACGGCAAGAAACTTGGTCGGAATTTTCTTTTCGCTTTCAGTGTCCCGAGTGATGTAAACAGTTGAGCCTCTAATGGAAATATCATGTGGGTCCCCCTCCCAGAAGTCGGAAAAATTGCTGTCGTTGACTTTCTACAAAACCTTAACACCGTCACCAGTTGGAAAGTTAATGGCGGCTTAATTAACATAACAAAAGACAACTTGGGTCGATCCTTATTATATTGCCATATGCTTTGCCAATTATATTATATTTTAACATCAAATCAGAAACAGAATATATTTCTACAGAAAGAGTCCTAAATAAAATATCTTCTTATTAATATTATTTTAAATGTATCTTCTATCATGTTTGTCCCAAAAACAATTTTTTTTTTTAAATTTTGATGCGATTTTTCATCATAATTCAACTCAAGTGCCTTTTAAATATATCTTCGATCGAGGAATATTCTATTGTATTCATTGATTAATGAGGGATATTTGGGATATCTGCATTGGGCAGGGTTGGGGATTGACTGTAATACTGGGCATACATGCGACTCCGAGATTGCTCCCCCTTCACCCAATGGAGTTGTTTGATGGCAGAAGAATTGTTGGAACCGTTTTCGGAGACTTCAAAGGCAAATCCCAGTTGCCCCATTTTGCCAATGACTGCATGTGTGGGGTCAGTCTCGTTTTTCTCATTTTCAATAAAGGCCAACTTGGCAATGGTATTGTCTCACTTTCGTTCATTTGGAAAACTCTTATTTAACTTTTGGACTTTGAATGACGACTGACTGCAGAAGGTGAATTTGGATGAGTTCATAACTCACGAGCTTCCTTTTGAAAAGATTAATGATGCATTCCAGCTGCTCATCGACGGAAAATCTTTACGATGCCTTCTCCATCTTTAAGCCCAATTACATACATATTGAAGCGCATACACAGGCCTCTATGGCCACAGCACCGTACCCATAACATGCGCAGCAGAACGGCTCCCCTACCATCTCACCTCTATTGGATGACCACCGGTTGCATCTACAAATAAAGTTCATCCAGGAACGATGTTTTTGTACAATACATGTTTCATGATGTTGGTAAATGCAAGCCCCACAGGCTTGCATGGTTTCAACCTATGAAATTATTGTCACTATCAATTCAATTCTGTGCTTGTACATTTGGTTTCCATGGGCAAAATCATTTCAATGGCTCTAGTCCATTTTGAATCCACAACAAACAAATGCCTACCATATCGTCCAAAAAGCAACCTGATCCTGAAGCAATTTCCTCTTTTGCTTATATCAAGCCCAAACAAAACACGACCATCTTCAGTGCATGCATACACAAGGTAAAACCTCTCACCCAAAAAAAACGACACACACACACACACATTACCAGCCAAAAATCAAGCCATAGCATGGAAGGAAAATATCTAGACTGATGTTTTTAACTTACGAAAAAACAGAATACATAGGATAGCTCAACTCCATGCAATAATGGAGGGAAGAGACCCATGAACAAAGTATTGCAAGGAGCGACCTCCAAAGTTTTCTGCCATGTCAATAGGCTACTATGTTCAATTCTTTGGAATTTCCAAACAGTTCATCCCCAATATGCAACCATAAATAAATTCTCCCAGGAAGCCTCGCTGTTCCATCCAACTCCACATATGATCAATTAAACAAGAGATAAATCCTCTGGATAACAAAAAGCCTAGGCTACCAACCAAAGGGTGAAAAGTATATAAGACATGTTTTAAGTATGGCAAAGCATCTTTACATGGGTGTGTAAATTAGAAACATAAACGACTTTAAATCAGTTGGGGGCCGCCGAACAGACTTCTCAATGCATTGGAAGACGTGGAGCACGTGGCCGGACTGGCGTCTTCGATGGGCTAACCCTGGTTAGACATGATACGAGTGTTAATATTAATTCTAAACAACCAACAGTGTCAAAAAGTAATTATGCTAAAAAAAATTTATGTCATCTAGCAGCAGCGTGGGAGTTGGGAGTTTGAGCACATTTTAATCTAACCTTATAGGCAGAGATCCAAGTACCACGCCACTACAGTTGAGAGCCGCGATTGCACTTTCAGCCTGCAGAGGATGCATATCCAGCATTAAAATATCATTCATAGAAAATGGCAGTTAATCAGAGGTGGAATGAAGAATGCCCCTGGCTGTCGTTTTACAACCCAAAACGCACTATATTTACGAGCGAATTATTAAGGTTTTCCCCATTGCTAATTTTTCTGAGTATACATTGTTCTGTCCCTTAGGGCCATCAACCATAAGGTTAACCCACATTGAGGCTCTTGATATCTTTGAGAGAGAGAAGGAGAAATTAAAAAAAATAAAATTGTCCTTGTCCCCCCCCCCAAAAAAAGAAAAAAAAATCACCTTTTCACATATTATGGACACAAAAACAAGATTAATAAAATAAAATAAAGTTAGACATGCTGTAGGAATATAACCATGGAAATAGGATCATATCTGTCCATAACCCATTTTAAGATGCATACACTCCTGAAATGATATGTTGCAGCACAAAATAAGAATGTGGAAATTAAATAAGGGTGACTTCAAAACTTTTAGACATCAGAAAAGACCATGCACATGCACAGGGACAAAGTTAAGCACATCAAATGAGCTAGAAATCAGCACAAGATGGTTTCAGGAAAATTTTCCCACACAAAGGTATGCCCAAAGGTCTTTCTTATCAAGACTAGCACCAGCTTGCTCCACTGGATGTATTATAGAAGACACCCAGTTCTATTAAATCCATATAATCACACATCAAGCTACCTTTCATCCTCCAGAATGTGCATTTATTGGGTAAGTCATGAAGACCAATGACCTCAAACAATTTACCTCCCTTCACTTCAGGCCCAGGAGTAGAGACTGTATTACAATAGAACAGTGTAACAACCAGTGGTTGTGATGGCACTGCCCAACTCACACCAAATCTTACTTCACAATAGATCCCCCTGTATACATGCAGTCCTTTTCCCCCTCCCACATCAAATTCTGATTTCTGGGTAGGAATTTCATTCCTCTCAAACAATACACTGGAATCGCCTGGTGAATGTTTTTGGTTTTCAGACGTACTTCAATACTACTATAGGACTTACCAAAGACAACATTATTAACTTGCCAAATTATATCTCTGGTCTAAGATTCGCCATTCAGGCATTCACATTATGCATTTTTCCTCCTTTCACATGGGTGTAAAGCTCTCATATGAATATTACAGCTCAATATACAAGAGAAATAATATACCAAAATGAGTAGTATAAAACACTGATCACAATAAATAAGGCGGAGAATCCCATGAACCTAGAAGTCATAGTTTAAAAGCACAATACTTAACGAGAAAACATGGACTGAAAGCGAGATAAACAAATTAGGTTATTTGAATTGTTCCATGAGTACATAAAAATTAGAAGACAACCATAGAACCATGAAGAGATGCTAAGTTGAGAGTTAATTCAATTGTAGATAAGATAAGACAATATTGTTTAATGTGGTTTGCACATGTGCAATGAAGACCCAAAGATGCACTAGTTAAAAGGAGCAATACCTTAAATATAGGAGATTAAGTGAAACGTCGGGATAAGTCGTTACAAATAAAGATGCAAGTTATCCGTAAAAATTTGAGTGTCAAGGGTTTACAAAATCCGAAATAGTTTAATTATGATGATGTTAGGTTTCTACGATAATTTATTTTTATCTCTCCTTTCATTATTTTTATTTTTTTAGTGTTATCTTCTATATTTTTGTTTACAAACTTTAATTTGTATTTTTGTTAATTTTTTTTTTTTTTCCTCTTTCCTGTATTAATCTCTCAAACAACCTATCCCAAAATTTGGGATTAAGGCTTATGCATTTTCAAACAAGTAGGTGCAAAACGGTAAGGATTTTCAATCCCTTTTCATCCCAAAATTCCTTTGAAAATCCAGCAAGTCAGGACTAAAAGAAAGGGAGAAAGAAGGCATATCCCACAAATGTGATACTGAAGGAATGATCTTTGAAAATCTGAGAATTCCTTCCTTCAAAATATGCCAAATTACAAATACCCCCAAAAGTCCTAAAGAAGAGCATAATCTCTAATTAATTCAAAATGCTGGCTTCAAAAAGAGTTGTATATAGTCTAGTTTTCAGTTCAAATGCATATATATATATATATATATATATATATATATATATAAAATAAAATCCATAGAAAGAAATGGCAAACTCAATTATACATTCTACCTTACTCCCACAGAAAACAAAAAGCATGGAATGGAGAGAGAGAGAGAATTTGTTCCTGGAGTGCTTAGAGTTTTGATACGTATCAACCCAAACTAAATTTGGACCTTGGATTTATCCCAACTCATAAATTAGGTTAATCCGTGTAAACTCGACTAGCATATGCATGTTACCTTAATTGAAAGAAAAAAGAAAAGGCACATTCCTATTGCTGTAGCAAGCAAATATAATTTTGCCATTTAATAAATAACTAAGAACAAGAAAAACCATAAAAGATACTACTTCCTTGTCAAGGCAAGAAGCCCAAATCATCAAATCTTGGAGACCAAATACTCAATTAAGTAAAAGGAGAATGATATGGAAAAAAGGAAAAATCATAATAATTGTATTCATCAAGAAGTGAAAGTGAGAGATTAGCAAGTAGACTTTCCCAAGTTCCAACTTAAAAAAGACACTACTTCCTTGTCAAGGAAAGAAGCCCAAATCATCAAATCTTGGAGATCAAATACTCATTAAGTAAAAGGAGAATGATATGAAAAAAGGAAAAATCATAATAATTTGTATTTATCAAGAAGTGAAAGTGAGAGATAAGCAAGTAGAGTTTCCCAAGTTCCAACTTTTTTAATCAAAGTCTCTCAATTTACATGAAGTCTCTACAATGTAATCATCAATAAAATGAAAAATCGTAACTTTGTCAAAACCTATCGCAACCAAGTCTATCTAATTTGAGAATACCTTGAAACGAAAGAAGAAATGTGATGTGGGACAAATTTTCAATAATTATTCGGTTGGCTCAAGAAAATGAAAAGGGATCCATTAATTTAGTTAGTTTCTATTTTTTATAATTTCCTAATATTTAAAGTTTCTTAGTTTCCCTAGTTTTCTAATTTTTCTAGTTTTAGTTTCCTAATTTTTCTAGTTTCTATATTTCTCTAGTTTCCTAATTTCTATAGTTTCCTAATTTATGGGGTTTGTATTCCCTATAAATACCTATAGTGTTTCATTATTTTAGCTTTCATGATTAATAATATTTTTCTTTGAGAGTGATATTTCTCTTTTGAGAGTTTAAGGTTTTCTCTTTTCAAACCTTGTTGCTATTCTTCTATCTTTCCCGCGTTAAGTGGTATCAGAGCCAAGGCTTTCCATTGTGATGGTCAACCAAACCGGTGAAGATATTACTCTTTCTGACATGGTCAGAGAGTTGCGAACTATGAAAACTGCATTTCAAATTCTGTCTGTTCGAATAGAATGTCGAATAGAGCGAGTAGAAACGGAATTGCAGACATTGCGATCAAACCAGGGCAATAGAGGAATTGAAGGTGGCACCAGGAGAATCGCTCAGGGTCCACACGTCAATTCTATATTACCACAACAATCTCATAGGGTTCAAACCAACGAGAATGAATATTCAAGTGAAGATGTGCAGACTCTGGCGAAAGTCGAGAAGACGGTGGTTCCAGGAATGCCTATTTCGGATGATTTCTTTGTTGAAACAAAAGGCAAACCAGAAGTACAGAATAAAAAGGATGTAGAGAGAGAGAGAACTATGGAATTAAAGAACAATTTGGAAGGATACATATATACTATTGAAGACAAGTTTGATCCATTCAAAGTGTTGGAAAAGGTTTTGATCGGCCAGGAAAAACAATCTCTCATCGAAAAATTTGATGAAACTGATTTAAATGATGGGTTAGTGAAGACACAAAATTGGATTTGTACCGATGGTGAATATGTCACTATTTCAGAGTTCCAGAAGCATTTAGATTTTCTTAAAGTTATTGGGGACTCAATTTTTTTAAAATTGAATGAACTTGCAATCACAGCTGTTTTAATATCTGTCATGCTTAGCGTATGTTTTTGGGCAAGAAAACCAAAGGAGAGAACTGAGAATATGGTTATAAGTCATCGAAAGTATCACCCGAAGGCGAATTCTTTTCAGGAAAGAGGGACTGATGTGGGACAAATTTTCAATAATTATTCGGTTGGCTCAAGAAAATGAAAAGAGATCCATTAATTTAGTTAGTTTCTATTTTTTATAATTTCCTAACATTTAAAGTTTCTTAGTTTTTCTAGTTTTCTAATTTTTCTAGTTTTAGTTTCCTAATTTTTCTAGTTTTTATATTTCTCTAGTTTCCTAGTTTCTATAGTTTCCTAATTTATGGGATTTGTATTCCCTATAAATACCTATAGTGTTTCATTATTTTGGTCTTCATGATTAATAATATTTTTCTTTGAGAGTGATATTTCTCTTTTGAGAATTTAGGATTTTCTCTTTTCAAACCATGTTGCTATTCTTCAATCTTTCCCGCGTTAAAATGAGAGCACTGCAAAAAGATGCTCAACACCAGCATTACGATTTCAACCATTTCTTAAGAAACTAGATCTAATAGACACTACATTCATCATAATGAACTTCACGAATGACAAGAAGCTCAAAGCAAGTAGAGCAGTCAATTGATGATAAAAAGGTGTGTTTTTTCCTAGTGTGTCAATCAAAGTGAGGGTTACATGGGCTCCAATGGCAGGGATCTTGCATACAAGATAGATCAATAAAATGTGCTTACCTAGTAACAATTCATATGAAGAATAACATAATCCAAGTTTCGATAGGGAAATAAAGGGGGGAAAAGGTATATCAATCACACAATTAACACGACCATGAGATGGCACCCAAGGAAATTACATGTGGTAAAAAGCAGTAGGATTCAAAGTGACAAAGCAAACATTTAAGAATTCTAGAATTTTATTTACAGTTAAAGAACCAAGAAGTTATCCAGATTATTTGGAGGCATCTAAGAAACAATAAGTTGGCAAACAAAAGTATCGGTCATGTGTAATGTATGAGAGGACACAGTTCACAAAATATAGTAGGTAGCAAAACTGAAGAGTTTCTCAAGCTCCTGCTGGATCAGGAAATAGGACATTCTAGGTAAAATAGCTGCCATTTCTCAAAACTAAAGGGTTGATCATTTCTTAATACTTTCAAATATTCATATTTTGAAAATTAAGGTGCATACCTGCTTATCCCACCACCACTTGCAAACGCCACCACCCTCACCCCCCAAAAAATGTCCACAGTTATCTTACTTCAGATTCTTTTTCCATCCCGCATCTCTCCGCCAACTTAAGCAGATTTTTCAACACAAGCAATTCCCGTTTTAGGCATAAACCTTTCGCTCCCCAACATTTAAAGAGTGTGATAGTAAATATATATATAAAGGGTGTACCCAGTGCCGAAACTCCCACATTGTGGGGTCTAGGAAAGGGAATACCTAGGCATCCTTCCCCTTGCTTTTTTTTTTGCAAGGAAGCTGATTCGAACACTGGACCTCCAGGACACAATGGAGAGATTCCACCATTGCATCAGGCCCGCCCTTCGTAATAAATATATATATATAAGTATAATATATATATATGTATATCTATATGTATATGTATATGTATATGTATATGTTTTTTATCAACATATCGCACTTAAAAGTTGATGAGTTTTGGTTCAAACTTGATCCATTTATAATCATATTTGTAGCACCTCAAAAGATCATCTTCAGAGTGGTCCTTGCTGCTAATATAGGTTTCCGGTAGCTTCGACTTCCATTAGTGGTAATGTTCACCAATAATCTATCCTTGAAAAGGATACTTGCGTAGGGGTAGATAGAGTTAAAAGCAAAGTTCAGAGTTCACAATAATCTCTAAAACTTTTCATTGCCAAAATTTCTTTGGAACTACAGAACCTTGCCAATATTGGTTGAAGGGAAAACAAGTGGAATGGAAATTGAAATTTGCCTTCTACTGTTTGGACATATCTCCAGAGTAGATGAAGTATGATTATGTGGAATCTACTTGGCCCAGGTGCCACAAGCATATGACAAAAAAATTTTGGAAGGAAGTTTGTTCTGCAAATTAAATCTATACAACAGTTATTTCACTCATTTTATAAAACAATTGGAGCAAGAAAGCATTTCTATAACAGCCCAACCAAACATAAGGAAGGAATTACATCATCTCTTTTCCTCCCAAAGATTGGTCTGATTTGGCAGACCTGAAAAAGTTATTACAAATTTAGATCATGTTTCAGATCAATGTGGCATATGACATGGATTATATCCATAGATGTAACATGTAATTTATTAACAAAAGTTTCATTATCTAATGGAGGTTTCGGCAAACTACTAACGAATTCTAATATTGTGTGCATATATTAGAAATCATGCTTCTGGCATTTATCAAATTAGGCTTCTTGTACTATGTGCACAAATAACGGTGGATATGTAACAAAATGAAGAGCTTAAAATAGGTAGTTCATAATATTATAAAGAACTTTTGTTACTGTTACAGGGATGAAAACATTTGGGAAATTAGATCCGAAACCATTAAAATCTATGCTATAATTTCATCGAAAGAAGCCCTTGGATACAACTATCAGGTTATGTCTTGCTTGTAGCAAATAGTAATTAATACTTTGGCAGTTGATATGATATGCATTTTGTATTTGTTTTTCTTGTTCGAGAGGGAAAAATGACCAACATAGTAGAGGATGATTTTGTAATTCTAATTACACCAAAATATCGGTGTTCAGTACTATATTTATACAATACTGATTTATATGCTATTATCGCAAAGGGGTTAATTTTTAATTATAATAAATATAAATTGTTCATAACTATTAAGTTACCATGTGGCTAGCCATTAGAATTTGGGAATATCTAGAAAGAGAAATGATAATATGCAATCAAAGGATTAGGTATTTTTCATAACTGACATGATATGTGTCTTGAATTTATACAGTTTCTATAATTGATAAAGTTCAAATTGTAGCATCCAACGGCATTGTGACTCATATATAGTAAAATACTTTGCATACATGTCATGCATGACCAGAGACATCAAGAATAAAATTAAATTAGCCCGGTTACAGGTGCATGCTGTGTAGTACAAAGAGTGAAGTCTTGATTGATCTGTAACCTATAGTGTGTGGTTTGAGTCATAAAAGTATGTTCTTGTTTCCACAAAAGTTAACCAAATTATGTTTTATTGGGCTTAGCAAAAAAAATAAATTATTTTATTAGAATTCATAATAACTTTGCAAGAGTGCACTTCTCTTGAAGAAAATTTAACTTTAGACTCTTATGGCTAAAAGCAGCCTTGAGGAGCTAGAGCACCAAGAAGTCACATAAGCATACAACTGCATAAACTAACTACACTTTGCATGCAGTATCTAGCTAGCCCCAAACCACCACCGATGATTCTACAAACTATTGCTAGCAAACCTGCATGGACCTTTCCAGACTTAAAATATTGGCAAGATTCAGCATGCTTGAAAGAAAATCAACAGTTGCAATGGAAGTGCATCAGATATGAGAAGAAATACAATCACAGGGAATTAATACTGAAACCCTAAAGAAATAGCATACAAGAAAAAGATGTGGCAAAGTGGAAATACCATAACAAATTCAACAAAAGCAATGCGTGTTGAATGGTGATAGTCTCCAAGAAGCCGTAAGCAATGCACCTACAGCACACAAGACACCATTATAAGTTTCTCTTCTAGGAAAAGCAATAAACAAAAAAGATAGCACTGGCATTGATGGGTGCACATAAGCACAAACCTCTCCGCAAACTGACTCAAAGAAGAGCTTGGCATCAGCTTGAGAAACCTGCAAAAACAATAAATGCATAAATTACTTGGTGCAACAGAAAGAAATGCAAAAAGCCTGTCCATCCATGTGTCCATCTAAATCTTGATAGAAACTCTTTAGGATTTACCTTCTTATCGATATTTGTGCAATATATAGTCCTAGCGCACATCTCGCGTTCATCTTCACTCTATGATACAAAATAGAAATCCATAACCAGATTATTCAGCATAGAGAAGTGAGTGGAAAACAAATATGTAGACCTGAAGATAACTGTCTCACCCTTGGAAGGAATGTTGGATTAACCGGTGCAATTGCTGTTTTTGAAGGCAGCACCCTCACCGGATAGTATCCAAGCATGGTGCCTGCCAAACTCAAAGCAGCCCTTGCACCTTCTGTATAATCAAATTCCAAGGAAGGCAAATATCCCTTCATCAGAAAACCAACTATACTGTTTATGAGTCAAACAACATTTGCAAGAAGCAGACTTTACCCTCATCAGTGAACTCAATGAACGCGAAGCGAAGAACAGAGTTGGGGTCACCACAAACACGGCAATCAACAACCTTACCAGATGTAAAGTATTTCTTCATAAACTAGTATCAAATGAATCAATATAAAAGCAATAATAATTAACAAACTTCATTACCTGCCCACAATTAATAAATAGAGCTGCGAGCTGCTCTTCAGTAACCTATGTGCAGTCAACACAAGGAA
Organism: Dillenia turbinata; assembly: GCA_037126225.1. Lineage (NCBI taxonomy): Eukaryota > Viridiplantae > Streptophyta > Magnoliopsida > Dilleniales > Dilleniaceae > Dillenia > Dillenia turbinata. The sequence goes on from JBAMMX010000008.1 coordinate 25,066,256, forward strand.
GGACTCAGACAATGAATTTAACAGCAGCAGCCGAACAACACTCGAAACCAGGTTTTGGTGAACATGTGACCTATAACATGTCAAAAGTCAAAAAAGCCTACCTGTTGATCAATGTCAGAAACATATACAGTTCTCCTGATAATCTCTTCCCGCTGTGCCAAACTTGTTCTGCTGTTCATTCTTCGCTTCCCTTGACCATAATTACCCTTCTTCTGCAACCAAAAAAGGTTACCAACAACAAAGCCATCAAACAAATGTAATCCAAATGCATGTTCGTTCACAGGAACAAAATTAAAAGAAAAAAGGATCGAAGTTTGAACGTACCCGTCGACCCAAATTTCCATTAGCATACTCATTTCTGGTACTATTCTGGAAATTTTGATAATCGTTGGTGTTGGTGTAAAACCCCCCGTTCAGACCATTCTTAGCGAGTGACGGCGGCACAAATTCTTTAGCCATGGGGTTAAGCTTAGAGAATAACTCTTCCAAGTCTCTGAGGTCGCGCTTGAAGCTGTCACCGCCGACGACATCCCCATTCCTCAGCAAATCGGCGTTGCCGTTTCCGTTCGATCGGTGAGACTGCACAACTCCTACGATCTTCGCCGCATGTTCGAGGTTGTGTGCCGGAGGCGGAGTGACTCTGTCTCTGTCTTGCTGCAGCTGCTGCTGGACCTTCTGGTAGAAAACCGAGCCTCCGTTGCCGTTGGTGTTGTTGTACTGATTCTTTTTTGTCTGATTTTGATCGTCGATGACATTGGCCGAACCAACTGTGATCCCCAAATCGGCTCCACCATTCTCAACCACCGCCATGATTCTCTTTCTTCACAAAACCAAACCCCCCCCCGGGGCCCCTTTTATCTCCTGCGCACACCAAGCGCTCGTGAAAATGCGTGAATGCGAAAGAGAACTTTAAGATCGACCGAAAGAAAGGCGATCGATCGACGGATGAATCAAAAGAGTGAGAGCCCTAGACACAGCTCAGAGTGTGTTTGACTTATTATCAAAACGCCACCTAATGGCTTTGTCTAAATCGTATCAATTTTGATCACCAGCAAAACCACCTCGGACTTACTACGGAGCTAACGAGATCTTATTATTATTATTATTATTATTATTATTATAAAAACGTAACAGGGGCAAAGCCCCCACCGGAATTTCATTTATTTCTCTTTCCAGAAGTCTTCGTGCTGTAAGGAAATGGTGAAACGGCGTGCCCTTCTTTTCCCCAGAATAAAAATTAATCAAATTAATTAATTATTTCAATGTAGCTATTCATAAATTAAATTTCCAAAACCATTCAAATTACCAGAACCTATAGTGAGTTGAGTATATGGTCATCATTCATCTAAATTATAAATAAATAATAGCATTATTATTGTTGGAGGTAAATTACGACTCGACAGATATCGACTCCTTAATGACTCGGTCGGATATTATCAATGGAATGCAAGATCTGTAAAAATCACAGAAAGATACTCCGACGGGGGGAAAAAAAATTGAGAGTTTTAAGAAGAGATTTCCTATGACGTTTAAATCGAAGAAAAGTACATGACATGGAGGTTTGAAGGTATCTTTACATGAAGCATGCGGTTACAACCCTACTTTCCTTGTGAAGGAGCCCAAAAATCTCGGATTTAAATATTTCGAAATATTTATGATCGTTATCGTATGGAAAGTTACGAAATTCAAGGGATTCTTTTCTTATCAGTAAGATTCAAGAAAATTGTTTCTAAACAAGAAATTAATGATATGGGGACGTTCTAATCCCTTATTTGATTCTGTTGGATTATCGGTTTTCGGTTGATTGTCAATCATTGTAAACGCTTCGGAGTTTGTTTGTTCATTCCGAAGATCAGGGCTAAGTGCCATCCGGAGAGATAAATCCCAATTGATAAATCTCATTCAGTAGGAGGGACGACTAATGCCCTACCGTTCGGGAGACGGGACGATTAAGCCCCTTCAGTAGATCAATTGAATAGCCATAGAGGGTAGTCATTCTATGATATTGGGCTGTGTTTGCCTATTGATAACGTGCAAATTGTTGAATTTATTGTTAAGATTATGGTTTGATTTTATACTAGTTAATGTTCTAATAATTAATTTTATTGATTTTTATTTTTAGGTATTTGGAATTAGAAGATTTGGACAAAATGGGTTTAAAAAGGTAATTTGGAGCTAAATGAAGAAAATATCTTATTGGACAGATGAAGAAAAGAAGAAACTTGATTTTTTTAGTTTTAGTTAATTTTTGTAAGAATTTTATTTTAAGTAAAATTAATTTAGAAATTAATTTATATTTTCCTATTTTTGGAGAGCCTTTATTTTATTTGAAAAGATCTTTTCTAGTCTAGAGAAAAGAGAATAAAAAAAAAATACACTTAGCCATTTCTTTTCACACGGCGACATGTATCTTTCAAAAAAAAAATAGGGTTGGAGTGTGGGTGCCAAAATTCTTCTCACAAGTGGTTGGCAGCTCATATAAAAAAAGAGGTGGCTGCTCATATTCCACATTCCTAAAGAAGATACAAGGCTGTGTGCTGGGGACATTCTTCTATTCTCCAATAACATTCTTTTTCTTTCCTTTTACTTTTTATTTTTATTTTATTGAAAACTCACCAACATAACTGATTAATTTATTTTTCGAATTCAAAGAGAATTTTTATTAGATTGTCTTCACTGTGAGGTTAGGTGTTTAATTTAATTTATTACTCTTTTAATTCAAATATTCGTTGATTCTTGATTTTATTTACATGAAAAATTAGTATTGGTTAATCTGACAATTTAATTCAATATTAATTTTTCTATTGTTATCCAGGATTTCAGTGATCCGTAATTATCATGAATGAATGGTACAAATAGCAACTAGGTTATTTTTGTTTATGGGTCTTTTACCGGTATTCATATTTAACCTAGGGAATTGATGGAATAAAAATAAATAATTACGACTATCTCAATTATTTATATTTTGATTTAACTGTTTTCATAAATCTTAATGCTATCATTATATTGATATAGAACGCTATCGTGCCTAGTCGATTAATGATAAGTTTTGATTGGATACTGAGTTTGGTCAATTAATTTAGGAAAACACAAGATTTATTACGGCTATTCTAATAAATCTAAGGTTAAATGCTTGAATTGTAAAGAAAATATTTTTAACCAATGATCAGTGAAACAAATGAATGTGGTGAACCCTTGAATCAGAGTTTTGATAGATTTATTTTTTTTATATTTATTATTTTCATTATTAATTTGTTTCTTATTTTTTTAGTTGTTATTTTTAATTTAGAAATTTATTTGACAAAACCTCACATTTTTATTTTTTTAACACTTAACTAAGAAATTAAATCAATTTAATTCCCTTGAGATTCGACTTGGTACCACTATTGCTATAAATTTATCTCATTCAGTAGGAGGGGCGACTAATGCCCTACCGTTCGGGAAACGGGACGACTAAGCACCTTCGATAGATCAATTGAGTAGTCATAGATGGTAGTCATTCTATAATACTGGGTTATGCTTGCCCATTGATTAGTAGTTGTTTTCTCGGTTGGAGCGATCCCTTCTGAATTATGGATCTCGTGTGTGGACCTTTCAAGTATTGACACTTTGAAATAGGTGTTGAGTTATGTCACATCATTTGCCCTCGACTCGTGGCGTTCTTTCTTGAGAAAGGTGATAGAAGTTATAACCATTGAACAAGGCATGAGACTTTTGGGAGCGACCTTGATCGCTTCAATTTTCGGGAATCGGCTTCTATACGCTTTATAAAGATAAGAGTCCATCAAGGTATCACATACCCTAGTATTCTTGCATGCCATTCTCTTGATCTTTTGTGAAAAGCTTTTCCTGAGAAAATGTTGAAAGGTTCTTCCTCATTGCGAGGCATAGACGGAGTACGATAACCGAAGATGAACTGCAGGAAGTCCGAAAGGATATGTCGCTCGGAAGCAGTTTCGAACTGGTGTTGCCTGGCGAAAAGGACACGGTGAATCATGCCCTTGACGGCTGTGTCCCGATGTATAAACAATTGTGTGAAATATGGTTTGAAGGTCTCGTATATGGACCCACTGGCGGAGGTCTTGAGATACTGGAATGTCCACCCCTCGCTGCTCATCCCTAATGCTTGACGTTTTGTGGTCGCCTTGATCTCTTTATTAGTGTTTTGTCGTATCCGTTTTGACTTGAAGATTTTGGGGGTCCTTTTTTCTTAGTTCGGTGTAGTGCTCGAGACTTCACCCGTGGCTGGTATAAACTTCAAACCGGCCAGAAATCTCATTGGAAATTCTTCTACAGCGAATCTTAAGACAAGCATTGGATGCAAAATTTCTTTTACATGAGGTTTTTTAATAAGGATCTTCTTCCGGTGCTTTTAGGTGCTGATCAAGTGCTCTTGTTGAATATGAAAGTCCTGGATCTCTTTCGTCACTCTCGTTTCTTGCGGTTTGTTAGGCACTATTGTGAGTCTACTTGGTAGAGTATCTAGGTAGATTCTTTAGTAGAGAACCAGATGTTACTGCTGTCTGGCCTACTAATTGACGAGGTGAGGCAGATCGATAAACCCATCTTACTGGAGCAGAAGAAAAAGGAGTTAGTTGATACTCTATCTTCTGTGAGTGCATCTCTTTTAAAGGATATTTCGACTGATCGGGAGGTGCGACCTAATGCAAAAAGGTTGGTGAAGGCAATCGATACTCCTCCCAAAACTCGATCGAAGAGACCAAGGGTTCAATCGCCTAAACCATTTGCTAGCAAAGAGAGACTAGTGAAAACTGGAGAACGTGCGTCTCCTCAAAAGCATGTCAAACCAATGGGGAGTCAGTCAGATGCTTTGGCGATAGTTGTTTGTACATCAGCCAGGGGCAGTGGAGAGGATGCCCCGAACGAGGGAGTTTCCGGGGTGATGGAGGATGCTACGACTCCGAATCTGTTGCTGCAGGGAGAGACTTCGATGGGGGCCAGATGTTTATGCCCCTGTTCTGAAAGAGGCGTCTGAACGATTTTCCCAAGTATTTCAGTGTTCTCCACATGATGGGGGAAACGATATTGACCTTTCGCCTCATATTTTGATTGAGTCGTTCAACGGACAGAAGGATGATCCAACAGAAAGATCGATAGCGGTCTGTATGGGAGACCGTCAGTATAACTGCATCAATCCAAGAGAGGCACTACAATTGACCGAATGGTTTGAGTTTCGCTCTGAACTCGCGCTCCATACAATGTCTTCGGATCATGTTGACAAGGCTCTTTTCCCTCTCTATCTGACAGTAAGTGTATTTTGTCCGAACTCTATTTACATTTGTTATTACATAACTCCGACTGTCGAGTGCTCTTCTTCCCAAACTGCAGCTTTGACCGATTTCTAGAGACAACGGAGGAAGTAGTTCGAGGAATGCCTTATTCGTTTGGGCAACTAGATACTAGCACTAAAAAATGCACTTCAAGATAAGGAAATGGACCTTGAATGGGAAAAAGACAAGTAGATTGAACATTTGCAGTAGGATTTGGCCTTGTTCCAAGAGCATTGTGAAAAACTAGAGGCCGAGGCACGTATTCGTGAAGCGAGGTTAGCGGCCCCCGAGACATTAGCTCATCTTTGGGAGGAATCTCTCTGGAATACCGAACAAGAGATGACTGACTTCAAAGTGTTTGTTATCAAGGAGGCAACCAACCTCCAGCTTTCTCAGCATAGGTTGATTGAGCATTTGAGGTGTGTCGAGGAGATTCTTTTACAGTCTGGTAGATATGAGATTTTACCTCCTCTTGAGGGGTCAGTTGAGGGGATGACAACAGACCGGGGCTCTATCCAAACGGTCTCTGTTGTTCCTTCTGATCCTGCATAATTTTGTATCGTTTTGGCAATGAAAAGATTTTCTTCCTTGTGTATATCTATTCGAAGGTGTCATTCGGACCATTTGTCTAATGGTTTGTCGAAGTGTAGTGACCTTTCTCACAAAGGGGATCTTTAGAATGTCATGGACCCTTTAGAGGACTGTACCACCGAGAGTTTTCTCGTTAATAGGCCTTATAGTCTCGTTTGAAGAGTTAGGTTCGTTATCTAATAGGAATTAGAGTGACTTAGGCCCAATGCTAGATAGGAGGAGGGCGGTGCTAGCCCGTTCGAGAGGTTACATCCCGACGATAGTTCGATAAGATCAGGGTGATTCAGACCCAACATACGGTAGGAAACGTTTGATAGTAGGGCAATGTCCACTTGTTCAGAGAGTTCTATCACGTTTTTAATGACACGTTCGTTCGATAAGATTAGAGTGATTTAGACCCAATGTACGATAGGAAACAATTGATAGTAGGACCGTGCCTACCCTTCAGGGAGTTTCATCCCATTTTTTATGATACGTTCGTTCGATAAAATCATGGCTATTTAGACCCAACGTATGCTAGGAAACGATTAATAATAGGGTCGTATCCACCCGTTCGGGAAGTTTCATCCTGTTTTTGATGACACGTTCGTTCGATAAGATCAATGCGACTTAGGCCCAACGTACTGTAGGAAACGATTGATAATATGGCCGTGTCCACCCGTTCGGGAAGTTCCATCCCCTTTTTGATGATACGTTCGTTCGATAAAATTTGGACGACTTAGACCCAACGTACAGTAGGAAACAATTGATAGTAGGGCTGTATCCACCCGTTCGGGAAGTTCCATCCCGTTTTTGATAGCACGTTCGTTCGATAAGATCAGAGCGATTTAGGCCTAACGTTCGGTAGGAAACGATTTATAGTAGGGTTGTGTTCACCCATTTAAGGAGTTCCATTCTATTTTTGATGACATGTTTATTTGATAAGATCAGGACGACTTAGGCCCAACATACGGTAGGAAACAATTGATAGTAGGCCCGTGTCCACCCGTTCGGGGAGTTTCATCCCGTTTTTAATAACACATTCGTTTGGTGCAGAAGACTAAGCGTACCATGACCGATTGGTGAGACAAGCCATAATAGAAAAGAAAATAATAGTTGATCGCGAGCCATGAGCCGTCACAGGAATGATCACTAGAGGAAGAGAGGGTGCAGGATTCGTTCTGAGGGAAAAAGTGCAGGAAACTCTGGGTCATGTGCTAGACAAACACCGGTGAGAATATAAGGTTAATGCAAGGTGTTTTTGTCATGAATCTGAAGGATCACCCTTTCTGGTCCGTTGTGCGGTGGCCTGGGGTTTTGTTGGTTGGGCGGCTCATTCTCCTGTGACGGATTGCGTCAGTCTAGGAAAGGTAGATTCCTTCCTTCCGTGCTAATGAACCTCTGTAGCCTTCCGCTGCAAACCAAGAACTCCAACTCATCTTTGAACCTCTTGTACTTGTCGGTCATATGACCATAATCTCGATGGAAGTGGCAGTATTTAGATTTATCCTTTTTAGAGTCTTCCTTTGTAGAACGAGGAGGCCACCTGACATACGATTTGTTCTTGATTTGATATAGGACCCAACGTAGAGTCTCGTTCAGCAACTAAACGCTGAACCTTCGTGAGGGCAGAGTCCCTAGTCTGCTCTTCTTTGGGGAAGGCTGACGAGGCGATCGACTGCATTTTTTCTACTCGAACGAATCTTTTGTCGATCAAACGTCTCCACTTTTTCTGCCACAATATACTTCTCGGCTCGGGAGTAAAACTCTTGAATGGTCGAAGGAGGGATTTTTCGTAATTAATATCTTCATGCTGGAGGGGCACAGTCCCGTAGAAGGGCAGATAATGCGATGGAATGGTCCAAAACTGGGACCTTCAACATCTCTGCTTTAAATTTCTCTAAAAAATCTCTTAGGAGCTCATCTTTCCGTTGCCGCAATGATAATAAGGAGGTAGACTTTCGCTTGATTTCTTAGCTAATTATAAAGTGAGTCTCGACCTGCTATTGAAATTGGGTGAAACTCTTGATACTGATGACAGAAGAGAGTTGAACCACGCCAGGGTATTGCCTTTGAGCGTGGTGGGGAAGTGTTTGCATATGGTCACATCTGACAGATCACTGGAGACCATGACTGTTATGAAGTGAGCGACATGATCGCGGGGGTTGGTGGTTCCATCATATCGCTCCACGAGAGGTAGAAGAACGTCCCGTAGCATTGGTTCTATGGAAATCTTCGGATCGAAAAGCGATACTCCCGAAGGGTGGAGATGACTTTTATCCTTCTTCGTGCCTGCTTTTCTAAACTCAGCGGCAACAAGTTGCTCGATTTATTTTTTCAGATTTTCTGAGTTGTGACGAGAGGTTACCGATGGTTCATAGTTTACAAGAGGCATTTGTTGCTGGGGACATTCATGTCCAGAGTTTGCTGGCTCGTTCCGGGCCAAGAAGTGCAATGGGTTGTTTTTGAGTTGCAGGTTATGGGATCTGCTCCAGGTGAGATGTTTGAGGGGAAACCATACGATCAGGAACGGAGTGATCGAGCGCTACAGGAAGGGTGGTTTCGGAGGGTGTCGCGATGCGCCCATCTATAATGGGGTGGCCTTCAAAGTTGTCCTGGTTCTTCTCTTTGAAAGCATGGTTGCGTAATCGATTTATTAGTTTTACAAAGGTGGTTGCTCTAGTCTGTTCCCACAGACGGCGCCAATCTGTTGGAGGTAGGTTACAGCTCCACAGATATCAACTCTTTGATGACTCGGTTGGATGTCGTCGATGGAATGCAAGATTTACAAAAACTACTGGAGGGTGCTCTGACGGGGGAGGTTCCGACGCTCAAGTCAGAAAGAGCAGTTTTCAAATGTAATGAAACAGATTGAGAGTTTTAGAGAGGAAAAGATTCCATTTGATCGGTGTGTTCAATATGTAAGGTCAAGAAAGTGTACCTGATTTAAAAGGTCTAAAAGTGTCTTATACTTAATGGAGTCGTATACTTTCGAGGCGTTACAACCCTACTTTCCTTGCGGAGAAGTCTAGAGATCTCGAACTTAAATATTCTGAAATATTCGTGATCATTATCGTATGGGAAGTTATGAGATTCGGGAAATTCTTTTCTTATCAGTAAGATTTCACGAGAACCGTTTCTAAGTAAGAAACTAATAGTATGAGAACGTTCTAATCCCTTCTTGGATTTGGTTGGGTCATCAGTTTCTAGTCGATTGTCAATCATTGTGGACTATTCGGAGCTTGTTTGTTCATTCCGAAGACAAGGAGCTAAGTGCCCATCTAGGGATAAAAATCCCAATTGACAAATCTGTTCGATAGGAGGGGCGACTAATGCCCCACCATTCGGGAGATAGGATGACTAAGTCCCTTCGATAGATCAATTAAATAGTCATATACGGTAGTCGTTCTATAATATTGGGTTGTATTTGCTCATCAATCGGTAGTTATTTCTTCGGTTGGATCGATTCCTTTTGAATTGTGGGTCTCGTGCATAGGCCTTTCAAGTGGTGAATCTTTGAAACAGATGTTGGATTATGTCTCATCAATTATCAAATAAAAAGATAAGTTAAGAGAATCATTAAATAATCTCTCTATTCTATTCTATATATTATTAAAGTTAAGACGTGTAATGTATTGTATGCTTACCCGCCTGGCTATTTTGTTCGGGGAGATAGAACACCCTTTTACACAAGAATTTGTCCTCTTTGTCTACGTGGAATGTTTCTTGTACACGACAATTTTATATATAAAATAATAATAATAATATTCATCGGTAAGGAGTTGGACTTAGGATTTTAGGAATGGACTGTCTGTCGGGGCAGGAAATCAGATTCTATTGTAGCTAGCTAGGCCATGGCCAGGAAACGGGAACCTGTAACATAATTGACCACTAAACTATTTTAAACGTGTCTTCTCTGTCTTATATTCTATTCTAACAAAACAATGTCTTAGTCTTCTGTATTTAACCACGTAAAATGTGGCTTTGTTATTATGGAACTAGCAATTCCTGACTGTCACTAAATATAATTTTGATTGAAAAAAGTAAAAGGAAAATAAAAAAAAAAACAAAAAGACTACCACGCATTTATGCAGGTGAAATAAAATAACAAAAAAAATCAAAAACAAAAAAAAACAAAAGAACAAAAATTAAAAACAAAAGAATAAAATAAACAAAAGAAAAAAAATCTTAGGCACAAAAAAACAAAGTAATAAAAAAAAACAAAAAAATAAAAAACAAAATAAAAAAATAAAGAAAGCAAAATAAAAAAGAATTAAAAAAATAAAAAAATGAAAAAAGTTCAATATAGGCGGTTCCACCGCCAGAGGAACGGCTCTTCCTATGGTGATTTTTTTTGTTGGTTTTTTTAATTCTTTTGTATTTTAATTCTTTTGTTTTTATTCTTTTTTTTAATTCTTTTGTATTTTTTTCACTACCATTATATTATTACTAATTATTCTAAACTCATCACAATTTAGCAGTAAAAATGAGAGAGACAAATTGAGAGAGGTGGGAGAGTAAAAATTTTAGGTGAGAGAGTGAAAATTTTGGATGGATCTTGAATGTGAGAATACATGGTTAATAAGACAATCAGTAAAACAAAAGAAAAAAAAAAACCAAAAAGGCACCGTCTATCGCGCATTTGTGCGATAGAAATAAAAGAACAAAAAAAATCAAAAGAACAAAAAAAATTGAAAAAAAAAACAAAAGAACAAAAATCAAAAACAAAATTAAAAAAAAAAACTCAACATAGTAGGCGTAAAAGAAATAATAAAAAAACAAAAAAATAAAGAAAAAATAAAAAAAATAAAAAAAGAATAAATAAAATCAAATAAAAAAATAAAAAAACAAAATTAAAAAAGGTTCAGCATTGGAGGGGTGGTTCCACCGTGTACCCTCCTATGTTGATTTGTTTTTTTATTTTTTTTTTATTTTTTTGTTTTTTTTTTGTTTCTTTTTTTTGTATTTTTATTCTTTTGTATTCTTTTGTTTGTTTTTTCTTTTTTTTTTATGATGATGTGGGGTAACATGAAAGAAAACTAAACTCGTCAGTTCTAGTTGGCATAGAATTTGGGAAAGACTAAACTTTGGATGCTGCAAAAATATTTTAATATTTTTTTGCAATCATCGGAAGCTATATACATAAATTGATAATTTTAATTACCACAGAATGTCAATAAACAATAAGACAAACAATAGATATTAATTTACAGTATTAATTTTAAGTGATCATAAGTCAGAATAGGTGTAACCATTTTCTCACAAACAAATAATCAAACACCAAGTATGCATTAAGAGGCTGGAGTAAGATTACTTACCCAAAACCTTACGTTTTTAAGACCAAACAAATGTTTAAAAAGAACTGTGATTAAATTCACACTTGTTGGTAAGGATTGGTATTTAATAATATAAAAATACACAAAATAACACCAAGTACACATTAAAAGGTTGGAGTATGATTACTTATAAAAAAGTTTACGTTTTCAAGGCCAAACAAAGGTATAAAAGAGAACTGTTATTAAATTCACAATTATTGGTTCCTTCAATTGTCTAAGAATGATGATGAATATAGAAAATGATTAGTATTCAGTAATATAAAAATATATAAAATTTTTCCTTCGATTATTAAATGTAAACATTACTCAATACTTACAAATTATTTTACTAATTTCAGTATTGTTAGGAAAGCAATTCTTCAAAGGAAGAGTATTGCTGTAAAATCCAAACTCTAGCTATTCTTGCGTTTGCTATTTGAAGGGAAAGTTCTAGTAAGAGGGAGATATTTCTCTTATTGATATAATTGAAAGGCGTATATTTTTTTGTGGAGTGGATAGATAGAAATTACAAAATCAAAGGCTAAAAATAGAGTCAAAATGAATGATTAATTTATAGAAATAAATCTCTCATGTAGCATTCAAAGAAGGAATGGAATTATAACCATTGGACTGTCCCTTTGGAGACAAAATAAATAGATTCTTCTAAAAGAAAAACAAATATGAATCTATTTTCCTCGAGGGATAAATATCTAAGCTAATGTATTTAGAGAAAAAAATATAAATTAGATTAATCTTTAAACAAAGAATCGATTGTTTAGTTTTAGAAAGAAAAAATTTATAGAGATGGGAAATTCAAAATCAATGCATTTTTAGAGAAAAATATAAATTAAATTGGTTTTTTAGAAAAAAATTAATTTTTTTTAATTTTACTAAAAAAACTTAAATTTAAGTTTTATAAAAAGAAAAAATTCAAAATTGATACACTTAAATTTTGTATGAAACAATTGTTGATTGAAGATAGAAGAGGTTTTGCCAATCTGAGATGCTAGTTGGCCTTCATTAAAGTGTCTGGGCTTGTTTTGTCTTGAGCTTAATTATCATGTAACAAAAAAAAAAGAAAAAAATTAAATTAATTGCTTAAAGAGAGAAAACTAACATGTTTACTTTTCGGTGTGTTTGATAAAGACATGAGAAAGAGAGGGAAGGAAAGGATGAGAAATAAAGTTAAAATTAAAAATCATGTTTGATAACAAAATATGTGATGTGAAAGAGAGGGAAATGATAGTAAAATAAAAAATCATGTTTAGTTAGATAAGGAAAAGTGAGGAAATATAATAAAAAAATACACAAATTTACTATTTTATTCTTTTTTTTATTAGAGTTTTAAAATAAATGGTATAAAAGTAAATTAGGTATTTATTATTTTAAAAGGGAATCACTCCCCTTCAAAATCCACCGATTTGGTGGAATTAAAAAATTGGGTTTGGAGGGTTTCATAGAAATCCTCCATTTCCCTCCCCTCTAATTAATTATTTTGCCAAATGTGGGTGGATTTTTTAGAATCCTTCAATTTTCTATCCAAACACACTGTTACGAATGAAGAAAAAATAAAACCTGGTTTTTCTATAGAAAGAAAGTTCAAAATCAATATTTAACCTGTGAATTAAATTGATTTTTTTAAAAGTGAAAACTAATGAGTTTATATTTAGTGACGAAAATTTTATTTTATTTTTTACATAGAAAATTTAAGACCAATGCATTTTAAAAATAAAATTTAAAAATAATTTAACTTTTTTAGAGAGTTAGAATTAAATATTTAATTTTAGAAAGAGAAAAATAAATTTGAAATAGGGGAAATTTAGAATCAATATATTTTTAAAGAGAGAAAATATGAATTAAATTGGTTTTTTAGAAACTCAAAACTTATAGGATTGGTTATAGAGAGAAAAAATTTATCTTTAGTTTTTCTAGAAATAGAAAATTTAAAACCAATATGTTCATGTGACAAATTTTGAGGTAATTAGATCTTTTAAAGAAATAAAATTAATATGTTTAATTTTAAAGTCAAAATAATAAATTTTGGTTGTTTTTATGAAAAGAAAACTTATGTGCTTAAATTTCGAGAGATTGAAAATAAAATTTAGTTTAGAGATAAAATTTAACAGTTTGAAAACAAAAAATTTAGATTAAAAGGGACGAAAATAAATTAAAATAACTTTTTAGAGAGATAAAACTAATATTTTTAAGTGAAAAATTCAAAATCAATTGGGTTTTAAGTTAAAAAAAAAAAAAATCAATGTTTAGTTTTAGTGAATGAAATTCAAAACCATATTATTTTTAAGAGAGATAAAACTAAAAACCAATATGTTCATAGAAAAAAATGTGAATTAGATTAATTTTTTAGAGAGAGAAATACAAAAGCAATGTATTTGGAGTGGTAAGTTTAAAATAATTTAAGCTTTTTAATATGTTTGATTTAGAAAGAGAAAAACTAATTTTGATTCTTATAACGAGAAAAAACTTAATACAAATAGGATTGGAGATGCTTTTATAATAAAAAAAATTAATTTTTTAGATTTATATGAAAAAATTGGATTTAACTTTTTAGATATAGAAATTTATAATTTTTAGAGAAATAAAAATAATAATTAAATTGTAGAGTTAATGTGCTTAGAAATATAGGTGAAAAAAGGAAAAGTGTTATCCTCTCAAAGAGAGATGACCGGGGGAGCCTCGCCCTAATATCACACTTGCACATAATAGTTTTTGCAGCATCTGGGGCTTCGTAAGAATCAGGGTAGGTCCAACCAATAGCAAGATGTAATAATTATAGTTAATAGTTAATTATAATTAAAAATATTAATTAATAGTTAACAAAATTATTTAGTAATTAATAGATTGATTAGTAATTAGGTGAAATGATTAAATAATTAGTATAATTAATTAGTATAAATAGTAATCTCCAAAATATGTAATGATATTAAATGAAATGTAATGAATTTTATGTAATGATATTAAATGAAATGTAATGAATTCACTCTTACTCTTTTAGTATATTTCTTTCCAGTCTTTCTTGCTGTATCTCTCTTTGTCTCTCTATCCCACTCTCTCTCTTTCTTTCTATCTCTCTTTCTCTCTCTTTTGAGCCAATTCATGACAATTTGGTATTAGAATGCATAATTCTTGACATAATCAATGACGAAAGATAATTAGTTTGAGAAATATAAAAAAGAATAGGAGTTTCACATGCAATATTGGAAGAAAAAATGTGAAGAGTGTGACAAAAGGATAGATACTCTTGTGGCACGTATCGATGACAAATTTAATATTTAACTAAAAATATTTTGTATCGATAAGGATATCAAAATTTTGGTGAAAAGTGAGTAAGAAAATGAAAAGAAATTGGAAAAAAGTAAAACAAATCAAGTGGTAGAAAAACAATGTCAAACTTATGGAAGAACAAGGTATTGAAATATTTTTTAAATATTTCATTTTATCTATTCCTAATGAAGAAATGTTGAGAGTAAAATAATTTCAATTGTTCATAAAAAAAGTTGTTGATAATGGATTTTTACCAAACTCTCCAAAAATTGAACTTTCATCTTTCATTGGACAAAATTCTTTACCAAAAAGAAGTTAAGAAATGTCTCTATCAAATTCTCTCATCTCTATTTTTTCCACTACTCTCATTGCAACTCAAATTATATTCATTATTCGTTTTCATCACATTATTTTTGAACACAAATGAAAATTTTGGTTTAAATTTATAAATTCAAAACCTTAATTTTTGATTTTCAATCCTTAAGGACAATGTTGTCTTCAAATGAGGAAAGTATTGTAACAACTATGGTTAATAGTTAATTATAATTAAAAATATTAGTCAATAATTAACAAAATAGTTAGTAGTTAATATATTTGTTAGTAGTTAGGTAAACTGATTAAATAGTTAATAGAAATAATGTAAATTGTAATCTCTAAGATTTATAGTGGTATTGAATGAAATGTAATAAAGTTTCTCTTTCTCCCTCTCTATATCTCTCTTTAATCTTTCTCTCTTTATCCCTCTTTTTCTCTGTCTCTCTATCTCACACTCTCTATCACTCTTTTTCTCTCTTGAGCCGATTCATGACACTGCATCAATATTAATCACGTTCAAGAGATAAAGAGAGATACTGAGAGAGTGAGATAGGGAGATAGAGATAAAGAGAGAAAGACTAGAGAGAGATATAGAGAGGGAAAGAGAAATTTCATTATATTTTATTTTATGTTATTACATATTTTAAAAATTATTATTTATATTATTTTTACTAATTAATTTTATTAACTATTTAATAATTTGATTTGATTATTAATCAATTTATAAACTATTAAATAATTTTTTTAATTATAATTAGCTACCACGTTACATGTAGCCAGGCACAAACCGGAGCCAAGCCGCGGAAAGCTGGTCAAAAGAAAAAAAAAAAAAAAGAAAAAAAAAAAAGACGGACGCCAAAACGAACAATAAACTGAAATTTCGATAGTCTTGCCGCTTCCGCTCATTCTTGCGAGGAGAGAGAGAGAGAGAGAGAGAGAGAGAGAGACCTGTTGGAGATTTGCATTCATCCACAAGGCGCCCTTTCGCAAGTTTTCTCCCAACTTCTTACCCCAAATCAAACTGCACTCAGCTTCAAATGGCCGCCGATTTGTGCGGCGAATTCTGAAACAGAGAGGATCAGGCAGGCAGGAGCATTTTGTTTCTTCTCCGCTTCCGAGGTATTTTTGAATTCGTTTCTCTTGAAAGTCAACTTGAGAGCAATACTTTTCCATGTAAATTCTGAATTGCGGCATGAAAGTGGTAATTATGTCTAGGACCGGGTTGAGGGATTCTCGCGTTGGGGAATTTTTTTGGTCGTGGTGAAAGTGAAGGTGCGGATCCCTTTTACAAATTAGGGTTCATGGATCTTGTAAATATGAAGGGAAGGTCTCACCATCTTCCGATCTCGGAGCCGCCCGATGACTGGGTTGACGGTTCTTGGACGGTGGATTGCGTGTGCGGGGTCAATTTCGACGATGGCGAGGAGATGGTTAATTGCGACGAGTGTGGGGTGTGGGTGCATACTCGATGTTCTCGATTCGTCAAGGGCGAGGACTCGTTCGTGTGCGACAAATGTAAGAGCAAGAACCATAGGAATGATAGTGAGGAGACTGAGGTTGCCCAGTTGTTGGTTGAACTCCCTACCAAAACCATGAAGATGGATAACCCTTATGCGTCTGGGAATGGGGTTCCTGCTCGGCACCCTTTTCGCCTCTGGACCGACATTCCTATCGAGGAAAGAGTACATGTTCAAGGCGTTCCTGGGGGTGATCCTGTCCTATTCAAGGGTTTGTCTTCCGTTTTCACCCCACAGTTGTGGAAATGTGGGGGTTATGTGCCAAAAAAGTTCAATTTCCAGTACAGGGAGTTCCCATGCTGGGATGAGAACCAAGAGGTTAACACCCGGACGGAGGAAGAAAATGAAAATGCAGTGGACAAAGGAGCTGGTGTCCTGTTCTCCTTGTCGAAGCAGAATATTTTGACAGCTTCGGTGACAACTTTGGTTGGTATGAAAAGTCGATTCGAGGATGGCATTAGTAAAAAGATGTCATCATCGCCTAAACAGATGAAGAAGTGGGATGATGAGGATATTGATGTTAAGCATGGGGAGGGTGGTACAAAGGAGCAAAGCTTGCTTCCTTCTTCATCAATTCATTCGGTCAAGAGGAAGCAAGAAGAGCTAGGGAGATTAAAAGATTGGAGTGGAAAGAAGAAGGCTAAAGATACTGACGGAGAAGCTGATAGTAGAAAGAAAGGGCACTCTTCAAAAGCAGGTGACTTCATTTACTTTTAAGTAGTCTTTGGCAGAATGCCATCATAAGCCCTCAATACCCCTACCCCTGGTTATCCTTTATTCTTTATTGGTATTGGCTAACCCTGACTTATTAGAATCATGCTATTGAAAACATAACTTGTTGTTGCACTTGTTTTGATATAATTGTTCATACTACTGATTAGCTGGTAGCATGCACATTTTGACTTCAAGTTCATTTTCTTTCCTATTACTAGTGTTTACTTCCACGAGTGACGGAAAACGGTTAGGTTATTACAACAACCGAGGTCTCAACATGGTAAAGATCGATGGCCAGAGTACCAAGAACGAGAAATGGGGGGATAGAGTGCTTCAAGATCAGGGATCTGATGGTTGTCTTGTAGTGGAAAATAATGATGAGAAACCCGTGAACATCATAGTAGCTTCTGACCAACATTTAGATGACTTGTATTCTGATGTGTCTAGATATAAGAAAGACAAGGCTGGCCAAATAGTCTCTGCAAGGGGTGAGAGATCTCCTAAAAGAGGTGATGTTCGGGCATCATTGATCGGAAAAAATGATGTTGTGACATCACTTCCAGAATGCAACAGTGTTGTAAGTGTCCCAATAAAAGAAGAGGTAAGCATTAAGTAGCAGTATTATTTTTTAGTCCGGTTCAAAAGATGCATAATACATGCTTTTTTGCGGTAACAAATGGAGATGACTGATCTTATATTTGAGGGGGATGAGGATAAATGATCTTATGTTTGAGCAGTTTGCAGACTTTTAAGTAACAAAATTCTGGGAAAATAGCTTTGAAATTGAATATCAATCCTTTGGCTACTGCTCTCCAACCATTACTTTATCTATTGCTTATATCCAATGTGCTATTTATTTTTCACAAATGCAATTTGTATGCTTGGTTCAAGATTGTGTGTAAATTGTCTGTACGTTGTTCCTGAACCTGGTGATTTCATTTTTCCTGTGGATGGATGGCAACTATAAAGGGCAGACATTGGACATCGGATGATACAAAATAAGAAGTTTAAAAACGATATGACGAGGGAAGACATTTTAAAGCTATGTATAATTGCTTTTGTAATTTTTTTTTTTTTAAATAAATGTGTTGCAGCAATATTCCTATCCAGAGAACAATTATCGGCTGGTATAGTGGTTTTATATCCCTTTCAATCATTCTAATTTGTTAATTGAGGATGATAATTGCTTTTGATTTCCAGATGAGCTTTCTGTATGATTTGAAGTAATAGCTTTTGGTTCTTAGGTTGCTGAGCTTTTCATGGTGATTTATTCCTTAATTACTTCAGGGGGAAATTGTGGCCATTGATGGTTTGGAAAGTGTCGGAGGATTGGTATCTGAAAAGCTCATGGTCAACACAGAGTCCTCCAATCCTTCTGTTGAAAATTTAGCGGGTGTTGAGGCAACAAGTAGACACGAGTGCATTCATGAAGACGTGACTTTAGAACTTAACAACAATAACTTTCTTCAAGATGTTAAGAGTGACAGACCATTAAGTTCTGTGCGGCCGGATGTTAAAGAAGAAACTGATGTGGGTGGTAATACAAGGAGCAACTTGAATGCTCAATCTCTTCCTGAAGTAAAAACTGTTTTGGCAAGCACTTTGACATCTCATGACAATGAAGTGCAAGATGTTGAAAAAAGTAAGGAAGCAGTGGGTAATTGTCATGCAGACAATGCAGATGAGCTGTCTGTTGATTCTTGTCTGGCTAAGCAAGAATTGGGAGGATCAGGGAGTGCCCGGGAACTTGAGAATGGTTCTTTAGAAGGAAAACAGGACTTTGGGCCTGCTGAAGAGCTTGTCAGGTCAGGAAGGGCAATTGTGAACCCTGCAGCACTACCCACAGAGCGTAAAATGGTGGTTTCAATGGGAAAGTCTTCTACATTATCATCTAGTGTTGCATTACCAAAGGCGACAGGTTTTGATAATACTCAGAACCCAAATCCCATCAATAGAGAGAATGTGGTGTCAAGCCTTTCTAAGAAAGATAACTCTACAAACAACATAGTGAATTATGAAGATAAGTGTGAAACACCCCGGAAAATTACTAAAGAGTGTCCAAAATCCTCTGCCAGTGCAGCAGTCAGAGCATCACATTCGAACCGGATTCTGCATGCTTCTGCTGCCAAGCGAGTCTCATCGGATTCAAAGGGTCTTGTTGCTTCAACATCTTCTAGAGCATCTTCAGCACATGGTAATGCTGTTACTTCAGGGTCTGGAGAGCATGTTGTATCGCAGGAAAGTCGTAGTGTTTCAGCACAAAGAGGTGAAAAATTCAACCAGACCAACTCTCAGCCACTTTGTAAGGTTAACCATCCACCATCTGTGCATACAACTACAAGTTTGAGCTCTCCTGCAACATTAAGTGATGAAGAGGTATGTCATGAGACTGAAACCACTTTTACATTGCTCAGTTTAAATGCTTTTTCTACATTGATTTCTTTGAATTTTCCCAGCTTGCTTTGCTTTTGCATCAAGAACTCAACAGTTCTCCCAGAGTTCCTCGGGTTCCACGTGTGCGCCATGCTGGTGGCCTGCCCCAGTTGGCCTTTCCTACTGCTACAAGCATGTTGATAAAGCGTTCAACTAGTTCTGGAACAAAGGACTACAGTTCGGTAAGATGCTTTATAAATGTGTGTCTGAAGAAAAGATGGAGTCAGGCCATATGTTTTTACTGTTTACCCAGAGTCCTTGGCAATGTTAGCATTGCATTATCATCCATGATCACATATGGATTCTTATTTTTTGTGATGCTTATTGTAGTTCTCAAGGAAAAAGGCTAGAGATTCATCTAAAGAGCGATCCCATGGTTCTCGTGAGCTTGATGATGAAGCAAGGAAGACGGAGCGAGTCCGTACTTCACCTGATCATAGGAGTCAAGATGCAGGATATGCTGCAGATGCTTCCAGTGGGAGGGAACTGGATAATGGATCTCCAAAAGTAGTACAATGTGTAAAGAACATCCCTCCTGCCCCTGTTATAAGTCCAAACACTGCTCCATCTTCCTCCACTGAGGCTAATGATCAAAATTTGTCATCCATATGGAGTTCTCCGAGAAACTTGTCTGATGATGATATAGCCACTACTAAGGCTTCAGGTCACCGCACCTTACCAGGTGACAAAATTGCTTGTGTTATTTAACTTCTTTTTCTCCATTTAAATTTCTTTTTCTCCTTAAATCTAATTTATTGAATACCTTCCCTGTCCCATCTCTGCAGGCTTAATTGATGAGATTATGAGCCAAGGCAGGAAGATGACATATGAAGAGCTATGTGATGTGGTTCTGCCAGTATGTTACTAAACATTAGAGACTTTGCTTTAGATTTTCTTAACTATCAGAAAATCCTGTGCAGAGCTGCAGAGCAATTCTTCTTTTTTCCTCATCATCTTTCTCCTCCTCTGCAGCACTGGCATACATTGAGGAAGCACAATGGAGAGCGATATGCATATGCCAGTCACTCACAGGCTGTTCTTGATTGTCTGCGGAATAGGAATGAATGGGTGGGACTGGTTGATCGTGGTCCGAAGGTACATGTAATTCATTATTTTGTTAACTTTTTTTAACTGCCAAGAATCCTGAAAGCACCAGTGCTCTGAGGCAAGTTGAATGTGGTTTGAACCCTTCCATGGTTGGAAACATTTGTATGATTTTCCTATAGGTGGGTTCTAATGTTTTATCCATGTGAAGCACCTCTTTCCTTTTGTTTTATAACCATCTTAGAGATTGTTATGAATTGATATAGCAACTTTTCTAGCTGTCTGTGTTCCATTCGAAGCACCAGTGTCCTGAGATTCTCGTGTACTGCTTATTTCTGGTGGAACTGCTTAGATGTTTTTTCTTTTAATTGGTTTTCTAATAGAAATGAGTACACCTACTATCTAAAGGCCAATGAATGTCACTAGTTACTGTATGTACAGTTAATGCAATACAAACTACAGAAGGAAAAAAAAATGGTTTTTTAATGTGATATGAATGAAATAAGCAAACGCTGGTACCAATCACTGATATTCATGAGTGGGGGTGGAAGAAGTGAGATGAATTTTAAAAGATAAACATTAGAGAAACAAGTGGGAAACGGGTGTTTTATTTGTAGTTTTTAAGCAGTTAAATTGGTAGCCTTTTAATGCATTATATTCATTCTGCCCCTTCAAATAATTTCAAAAAAAATATCACCTTATAATGCAGGAGTTATTTATTTATTTATTTTTTATTGGGGGTTGAAGGACAGTATTTTGAGAATCTATAAGGCTTTGTTCCTGTAATTAACTAGAACTCCATGCTTATGCAATGCATGTGCAACTATCAAGGAGCCCCAAAAATAAAATTCAAATTTAGATGATGCATCTTTTTGCCTACAGCTTTTATCATAGCTTATGAAATACAGAAATTTATTATTTCTATTATTGTATACTCTTGTTACACTAAAAATTTTAGAAATTCTCTCGTTTCTGCAATTTTATATGCGTAGCCACCTCTGAAACTGTTTTTAATTGTTAAGTAATATAAATGTTGGAGACCCTCAAAAAACTATATTAAACTGCTCCTATCAAACATAAAAAATAGTGGTATTAGTTTTTGAGTGGGCAGGGTGATCCATGTAAATGAGGCACTTATATATATATATATATTTTTTGTGGGGGGGGGGGGAAGAGAGAGAGAGAGAGAGAGAGAGAGAGAGGAATCTTATAGCAAAATGAGTGGGTTACAATTGAGTTGAAATGGTTTTTGCTCTAGTTTGAATTATATCGAGCGTGACTGGGTTTCAACTGGCGGTGTGAAAATATTCTATACACCAGTACATGGGTGCATCCCTAGAGTACTATTTTATTGCTATTTTTTAGAATGACTCGATCATTGGTTGATGCTGAAACCCCTGCATCATATTCAAAAGTTGATTTCTTTTCAATTTTGAGATTTGAAATTTGAAATTTTTGCCACATGGAACATGAGCAGGTATTTGTCAAATGGCCCTGGCGAATCTAAGTTCTATATTTACTTGGTTCTACGTGAGAAGTTTCTTGCATTGTACTGTATATTTTGTAGACTTCCTGATCTGCACAACTAATCAGAAGAATATGTTTTATCTGGCCAGACCAATTCAAGCAGAAAGAGGCGCAAGTTTGATGCTGATAATCCAACTTTTGAATCTGAGGATGATGAAAATGTCAAGAGTAAGATAGAAAAGGAGGCTGAAAGTAAGAGTTTTGAGTGCCACCGGGAAGAATTTCCCAAAGGAAAGCGGAAGGCACGAAAACGCAGGCGACTGGCTCTTCAAGGGAGAGGAATTAAAGATATCAGGAAGAGACGGAAGGCAGATATACCTTGTGATGATGATTTTGGTGCATACTCAAATTCAAGTGGAGAGAGCATATTCAGTGAGGATGAGACTGAGGGAAGAGGAAGCGGAACATGTCCTGTTGGAAGTGAGGCCTCTGCTAGCTCAGGTGAGATGGGAAACTTGTAGTCTATCTTGTCATTTTGGAGGGACCTTTCTAGTTGTGCAGGGCATATTGGGCCTTGCCACTGTGTTGTGCCCTGGGTAGGCAGTTCCCACATTTCTAGGGGCTTGGTATCATGCAGACTTTTGTAATAGCTTTTGAGGCTTCGTCATGTCTGGCCCCCATGATTTGTGATTGTATCTTGTTAAATCAGATGCCTTCCATTGTTTTGTAATTTTGTAGGGTGGGGGTTGAGCATAATGATGATCTCTGGCATGTTGTAGCTTAGGAGCATAGTGAGGGTTTTGTACTTAAAATCTGATCTGGGAAAAATGTAATGAGTTTGATGTGGAGGTTTGGAGACCATAAATCAGAAGCCTCGAGTCATTGGAACATGGTCCTTTCACATAGGAATAGTGAGTTGAAATGGACAGCATAGATGCAGACTTGTATACACCTCTAGATTCCCGAATCTTGCATCCCCAGCACGAGTGTGATCCCGAACCGTCCTCCTCACTGTATTGCTTGCAGATGCTTGTCCATGGCGCTTCCCATGACAGCAACCTGGCCTGAAGCATTAATGTGCAGAACACCGGTGGGAAGTACGGGTGTGAATGGTGTATTATGATACATGTGCCCCATCTATATATCTTTCTTGTAAATTATTTAATGGATTTCCTGTTTCATCCCTAGGCAGAGGTTTAATATTATTTCCTAGTCGAGCGGTTTTAAAGCTACAGTGGATGACTTGAAACTCCTTTGATTTGAAGTTTAATAAAGCTATTTTACCAGATGCCCAAACAGCATCTCAAGCTCTAGGGTTAACACTGTTTCAGGTTGGATGCTGGCTGTTGCATTACGCATTCAACGCGCCAAAGTTCTTTGTTTTTATTCGAGGATAGGATTATGAAAGCACATGAACTTCCGGTCTCCCTCGCCTGAAACATTAGGTGTCACAATTGGAGAAGAGAGCACGCATTCATGGCAGCATAAGGTATTCCCCCAATGATTGATTATACTAGACGTAGTTGGAAAGCAATCCTAAAACCAAATTGTAGTTGAATAATAAAGAATAAAGACATGTTTTTTTGGTTTTTGAATTAAATCATATTTAGAGTTATGTTTTGATTAATCTAAATAGAGTTACTTTTGGATTCTCTTTATGATAAAAGTACTCTCAATATAATTATTTTTATTCTTAAAATCTGAATATGAGTTTTGATTAAAGGTTTAGTATTATTTTCACTGAACCAATTGATTTTTCAATTGCTTGTGTAAAGTAAAGAATAATTCAACCTAGACTCGGAAAAACACTGTTCGTGCTTCCAGTATTTTACTATTCACCGCCAGCCCGGCCATGGTGAATTTTGGGATGAGACTCTGGGCAGACGCTTCATCCTCACCTCATCTATAGCAATAGTAATATTTCCAACCCTGCACAATATAGTTAGAAAGGCAGCAGGTTTTTTTTTTTTTTTTTGTTACAACGAACTTAAAAATTAAAAGAAAACTTATAATCACTAAACTATCCATTTATAGACAGTTTTCATATATTATCACTTCTTTCTTGATTTGTGCATTAATTAAATATTTCACTTGCATATGCAAGTCTCAACTCACAAATTTTCTTTCCAAAATTTCCTCATCTACCTATATTTGCTCCACATTTTTAGTTATTAATAAGGTGAGAATTTTATTTTATATTTTCTAAAATTACTAATTTGTTGGAAGATTTAAAAAAAATTACATAATTCCTCATTCCTATTTTTCTATTTTAATTTTTTCTTGTGGATCTTTTATTAAATGTATTTTCTAAAAGACTAATCGGCTCCTTTTAGAAATTAAAATCGATACAATTATTTTAATTTATTTTTTATTTATATGTTTTCACTAAAATTAAAATAAAAGAGTTTTTGAATAAAATTAAGTTTTTTCAAATAAAATTTTTCTAAAAATAATTACAATTATTATTATATTAATAATTTTGTATTGAAAACCGTATGGAACATTAATCTCAGTAGGTAGAAAATTAGGCTCAAGTGTTGGTCTGGAGGAAGGGAGGAAGAGAGAGAGAGAGAGAGAGAGAGAGAGAGAGTTGGGATGGGACTGGGAGTACCTTTCTTGTGAGAGAAAGAAAGGAAGGGGAAGTACAGGAGAGGCGAAGGCGAGGGCGAGGCGGAGGCGGAGGCGGAGGCGGAGGCGGAGGCATTGCTATAAAAGCGTAGCGTAATTCAAGTCGGTAAGGTAAAAAGGTTAAAATAAGACATAAAAAACATCACAGCAGAAGAGAAGGGAAGACGAAAGTAGAGAGAAAAAGAAGATATCGTTGAAAAAAATAAAGCGTGTGAATCTCTCTCTCCCACCCCCCAAATCTAGGGTTTCTCGCATATCTCAATTGTTTGGATTCAAACCAAATCCAATCACTGTTCAACGCTTTCGGACAATCCGATTCAAATTCACTTCCCCCCATCCCCATCCATCCATCATCATCATCTTTCGAATCGCACAGGTCTGTTCTTCTTTCTCGCATTCATTTGCCTCGTCTTGTTCTTTTCCGAGATCTATTGGATTTTTTCTTTTCTTTTGTTTTTGAATTCATTGTGGATGGTGGTGTTATTTAGATCAATCATGACGATTGCTGCGGATTCGGGTATGTTGATGGTGAATGACGCGGCAAGTTGCTTGCCTTGCACTCCAGATGAACAAAAGCGAGTCGTACAAGAGCTAACCCAATTTGCCGAGTCTAATTTGAAAGAAGGCAACACTTACTTCCTCATTTCTAACGGGTATTCTCTTCTTATCCACGGCTCCATCTCCCCCCCCCCCCCAAAATTTGTTCATTGCCTTTTCGATTTAGGGTTTTGCATGTTAAAATGCACATTTGTTGTCTTGTCATTTTCTGATTCTATCTCCCCCCCCCCCAATAAATGCAATATCATATTTATTTGATCAGAGGGCCTTTTAAAGTGACCTTATCAACATCTTCACCAACAATTACTGTTTCTGTGAATGTTTGTCCATGCTCTCCAACTTGAACCTTATTTCGTTATTGTATCCATGAAACGCCACTATCTTCACATCCGAGGACTCTGGCTCAATAAATCATTTGAATGACTCTCTCCTCCCCATTGCCAAGCAAAAAAAGAGGGTCAACTTTCTATGTCAATTTGCATTCATTGAAGTTTGCATTCATTGAAGTCAACCAATCTATGTGCATGAGACAATAATGTTTTGAAAGATGTTTCCAATACCAAGTTTCGTTGAAAAATACCCTATCATCTTTAAAATTCTTATGGCGTTGGACACAAGGAGGAGTGCTGCAATGTATGATATTGCTGCGGTGCTGGTGCTGGTGTAGTTGTTGTGGTAATTAGTTCAGAGACCAACTTCCTCCCTGGATTTTCTAGAGTGGAATGGCCTCAAATGAGCCGTGGTATGAGGTGTTTTGGTTCTTTCTGTGTCTAAGTGGAGTCTTTGTAAACTATTTTTAGATGCCCAAAGAATACACAAGCTGCGACACTGACCTAGTGTTTCTGGTTTTCTAATTTCTATTTACCCAGCTTGTTTTACTTTTATTTTTATTTTTTTTATCCGTCTGGGATAAGTAGCATTAAATATCCGGTTTATCTTGTATAATTGAATTTCCTCATTATCTGTGGTGGTAGACGAGGTTTATTGCTGATTTAATGTGCATTCCATTATGCTGTTTCCATTACATTTTCAGGTGGTTTGCACAGTGGCAAAATTATGTTGGCCAAGATGCTACTAGCTATGGAGCTAATGAGCATTTGAATGAACCTAAGAATTCGAACATTATTTCGTCAGAAGTAAAAGAAAGGCCTGGGCCTATTGATAACTTAGACCTATTATTACATGGAAATGATTGTAAGGGAAATGATCCAGAGCTCCTTCGGACACTGGAGGAAGGTCGTGATTATGTTTTGGTTCCCCAAGGAGTCTGGGAGAAACTTTTCGACTGGTAAGTGCTTTCTGCCCTTGCAGTGATATCTTGGATGTATGAATTTTATGGGCATCTCCTGTGAAAATAATGATCAGTGACTTAAAAAGGGCATTTTCCTGCTCAATGTATTTTCAAGGTGACCACTGCTTCTCATAAATGGCAATTATGACAAAGTTAATATGACATATCCTCTCATGTTGCCTCCAATTTATTTTGACTGTCTGGGTGAAACTGTACAGCTGGGTTTTCATAGAATGCCGATGCTTATCATGCAAAAATCTTATCACTTCTAAATAGCCTTTCAAGCCTAGATATTAATGCAGAATTGATAGGAGATCAGGAGAAAAAAACAGAGGAAGAAGAAAAAGAATGAAGAGAAATCAGCAGGGAAAAAGAAGGGGGGAAGGGGAGATAGACAATGGGGAAGAGATAGAGGGTGACACCAGTCAAAAATTTAATTCATAATTCAAGTCTAACATTCTATGAACACCAATGGCCATATAGGCAAATTCCTAAAAAAAATGTATGAAAATAATATCAAAAGAACAATCTCATGAAAATTGAAAATAAACTAATAACAGAACTATTTTAAAACCCTAGATACTAAATTGCATCAAACATCTGCTGCATCATGTGGTGTCTGTTTAATGTTTTGTCAATTATTTCCCTTACTGTTTCAGGTACAAAGGAGGTCCTGCATTACCACGGAAAATGATCAGTCAGGGTGTTGATAACAAGCAGTTCAGTGTGGAGGTATATCCATTATGTCTTAAGTTAACTGATTCCAGGGACAACAGCCAGTCAATATTAAAGTTTAGCAAGAAGGTACTGCCTTTATTTTTCCTTATTACTTCCATATCTTTCCATGTGCTAATGTTATGCTGCTGTCGTTTTATAAGGTCTCACATAGTCTCCATTGCATTTATGGTTGCTATGACTGGGTTTTGTAAGGATATTTTTGAGATGTAGCTTGTACTTGGGATCAATTTAAAGAATTTTTCTTTTTTTTTTTTATAGTATTATTATTTGTGGCATTCTTTCTTCCTTGCATCCTTGAATTGCTTATTTGCTGCTGATACAATTTTGTTCTTCATATCTTCGTGGCTTTGTGCAAGAGTTCATTTTCTGGTTTGAGGTTGCATTGCCTGGGAACATGTTTCTTTTTATTTATTTATTTTACCTTGAATATTGGCAAAATCATCACACACTGACATACATTGGCATAA
The DNA here is from genome assembly GCA_037126225.1 of Dillenia turbinata. Classification (NCBI taxonomy): domain Eukaryota; kingdom Viridiplantae; phylum Streptophyta; class Magnoliopsida; order Dilleniales; family Dilleniaceae; genus Dillenia; species Dillenia turbinata. Next base: position 25,093,886 of record JBAMMX010000008.1, read on the forward strand.
TTATACTTGCTCACATTGAGATCTGCAAAACTCCATCCAGCTGAAGCCATCATCCCTTCAGTTTCATGCAATATCAAGACCTTGCACACTTTGACAAATTCCTGTTAGCCCAACCTTTTTCTTAGGTAGCATATCAAAAACAATTCTTAGGACCACCTTAATTCTAGCCCTAGATTTTTTTTTTTTTTTTTTTTTTTTTTTTTTTTTTTGGGGAGTCTATGAAATTTTTCAATGGATGGCAAAATCTCCGAATGAATTATGAATCAGAATCTCTAGTTTGCTCCTTGATTAGTTAAACTCATGGTTGTTGCATTCCTCTTTAAATTTTTATGGTTCTTCAAGTTGATAAATTCCTTTGTATTTACTGTTGCATTAAATACTGTACTTCTGTTTCCATCTTCTGCTCACTGGATTTTAATTTGTGTCCCTGGTTGCACAAGTTATACAACTAAGTTGTTGAATTTGTTTCAGGCTTCCATAAGGGAGCTTTATGAGAAGGTGTGTATGGTCAGAGGAATAGAGAAGGAGAAGGTATGTTCTATGGTTTCATACTTTTGCATGCCAGTCTCCCTATGCTACCATGTCTTGGCTGTCATCTTGAAAGGTCTCTAAGCCATTCTTTTTCTCCTGTTGCATATCACTAGGCCCGTATCTGGGATTATTTCAATAAACAGAAATACTTGGTGCTAGCCATTTCAGATCGAACACTTGAGGAATCTAACTTACAGATGGATCAAGATGTAAGTAATTTATCCAATTAGCCGAAGTTAGTTCTAGCTTGAAAGCATTGACTTTTTGCTAAATTCTAGATTTATTATGATGCATGCTATATGTCAAATTTCTCGTTACTCCTTGGACATCTCAGAGAGGGGTGAGGTTTGGATATATTCTACAATTTTAGGGTGGTAAAAAGAGGGTGGACTAGTTTGCTGCTATTTCAGTTTTTTATATGCATATGGTATGGGCAGGTTTTAAGCAGCTTTAAAAGGTAGTTGTAAAGTAGAACTTTTTGTTTCTGAGACGCATTCTGGTTAGTCAGATGTCCGGCCTTTGGAGACTCTGAAGTTACCTAACACTTTTGGGGGGTGCATAGTGTGTTCTCTACCATTTTTCTTTTGCCTTTTTTCCCCTTGAAAAGAGTGAAAATTTTAATGACTTGTACTGGACTTTCTTTGGAGTTTGAGGGAAGTTGGGGCTATTATTTCTGAAAAATTTGAGAAATGCATGGCTGAATATGAGAAGTATTTGTTGTCTAAGGGCAGAAGGACTGCTTGCACAAAGAGCACCTTGATGAATCTTCTTTCTTTTTTATGACTTTGTTCTTTCATCTTCTTTCAATGATCAGAAGGTTGGAGGAGATTGAGAGGAGTATTCTTCCCAGATATTTGGGTAAGATCCAAATTCCGTTTGGTTAGAATTTGGTTGTTAAGTGGCCAATACCAGATGGTAAGAGAGGAAGTGGTTCTGCAGGAGATTGTTCTGATAAAATATTGGATGGATCAGTGTTAAAGCAAATTTCGCCTCTACTAGGGATTACTTTATGGAGAGCTATTAGGGAGGATATAAATTCAAGGTGGTCCGTGTTGCTACATCTTTATTTGACTGCTTGCAATGGGAATGCGTCCATTAGAATTTGTTGTTCCTTTGAGTTAAGAAGGATGTTGAGGGTGGGGTTTGTGAAAAGTTCCTAGGATGCATAGTTAGGATATTTGCTGACTTATTTTATTTATTGTATAGGATTGGAGATGGACGCACAGATGTTTAACAGTCTGGTTTGGAAAGCCAACTGCTGAAAGAGTATTAGAAGGTTGTTATGCATAAGGCTTGGGCTCTATGGAGAGCTGCATGGAAGGTTGAAGCCTAGCAAGGTGAGTACTAGTTCTTTCATGTGGGAGGTGGCTGGGGGATTTTTATTGAGGAGAACTTGATATTAAAGGTCTCATTCTGGTTGATAAGTGATTTCTTTGCAACATTTGTCCATCAACAAATTTGCTATTTTTTCTTGAATATCATTTTTTCTGTCTTTTGCATTTCTTTGATCGGGTTGTGGTGTGGTTCATGGCTGATTGATTGTGGGCCTTGCTGGATCTTCCTGAGTATATAGATTGATTTGGTCTGCCCCGCCACTTTGTAATAATTTGGAGAGAATGGAATTCAATAGATTCCTTTAGGGAACAATGCCATAATGCTAACAAAGATTTTGTGGTAAAACTCTGAAGTTCTAATAACTTCTTTCTTTCTTCTTCCCCCCCCCCCCAGTAATATTGATGATTTTGTGGATCTTTCAGGTTATTTTTGGTTTTTTTTAGTTGCGCCATCCAAATGATGGCAGCAGTTGCAGTCATAATGATCTTAAGCTTAGCTTTTATAATCAACAACAGGCCTTTTGGACCTGGTGTGGCAGCTGTAACTGCTGTTTCTGACTTGTCTTTTAATTCCTTGGTTGCATCCCATGCGTGTCTCTTGATGTACATGGATTATACATCCTTAATGTTATGATGTTGGCCTCTTGCTACGTGAATTGCACATGTTTCCTATTCTGGTGTTGCTCTTTTGCTGCTTCAAATTTAATACAACTATCCTTCTCTAACATCAAGATATGACAACTTGTGGCTCCTAATAGAGGATGAACATTTCATTAGTTTGAAAACCACTATTGTGTTCTTTGCCTTTTTGCCTCAGGGAAGATTTTTTTTTTGAATTTAAAAAAAAAAACAACTCCCAGAACAATTGTAGACTGCTGTGTTTTTGGTTCAGAAAGAAAGAATTTCCAGCACCCCCTTGGCACCCTTCCCATGTTTTTCTGTACTTATTTCGTGGTAGACCCCTTTTTGGTAGAACTTTTTGACTTTTTCATTTTTCCTTCTCATTGTATCACTTTAAGGTGCTTATGCTCCTATCTGTATCGTCTTAATCTATCTATATCTAGTGAGTTCATTTCTTTTTAGATGAGCGTGGTTTCAAATTTTGATCTGTGGAGACTCTTTTGGGCCACAGTACTGAAAGCTGCTTAGAGCCATGATCAATTTCATAGTTAGGGAGAGGGGCTTATGTTTATCTAACTCATATTCAACTGACCGTATGCTTTAAAAAAAATAAACCTACTCAAGTGAAGATATTTGTAGAATTAAGGGAATATTGGGCAACTTTTGAGGGCCCACTAAAGAAGTGGACTTGGTTTTGACGGAATGGAACTTATTTATCTCTCAATGCCCAAGTTTTATTTAACTTTTCACAAATGACGAAGTTTTGAATTAGAGGTCACATTAATCAATGTCTCATATGTTTAATGATGTAATAGCATCGATAGATACATGAATCTAAGGGACTTGATAATTGATGAGAAAGGAGCTTGAATTGATTACATGTAACAAATCTGGTTAAATTTGCCTGTTTTCTTAGATACATGAATCTAAGGGACTTGATAATTGATGAGAAAGGAGCTTGAATTGATTACATGTAACAAATCTGGTTAAATTTGCCTGTTTTCTTGGATGCTCGAAATTTATATATGCTGTTCAGTTCTATGTATGCATTCTATTGAATTGGTCCATTGATTTTCTTATGCAGATTCTTCTGGAGGTGCAAGTTGATGGATTTTGGCCACCTGGATTTGGTACAGATTCATCAGGAAATGAGTTGGCTTTGGTGCCTTTAGAACCTTCAAGGTCATCTGTGACAATTGCTGGGGGCCCAACCCTCTCAAATGGCTATTCAACTAGTTATAATTCCGGTGTTTATCATGGAAGTTCTGTAAGTTCATCATTTACAGATTTGGAGGATAGGTACAGCTCATTCAGCAGTGCAAGTAAAGGAGATAGGGGAGGTTTGGCAGGTTTACAGAACTTGGGAAACACTTGTTTTATGAATAGCGCAATCCAGTGCTTAGTGCATACACCCCCACTAGTTGAGTATTTCTTGCAAGATTTCACTGATGAGATCAACAAGCAAAATCCTTTAGGCATGCATGTAAGTTCCCTGTTGTCGCGTACTCTTTTTTGCTTGTTATTCCATGGTGTGAGCCATACTATTTTTATGGCCTTAACTTCTAAGCATAGTGTTCTAATATCTGTTTTAGCTGTGCAGGGTGAGCTTGCCCTTGCATTTGGTGAATTGTTGAGGAAACTGTGGTCCTCTGGTAGGACACCTGTTGCACCACGTCAATTTAAGGGAAAACTTGCTCGATTTGCCCCACAATTCAGTGGCTACAATCAACATGACTCTCAAGTAAGTTTCCATTAAGGTGCCATTCCTTTAGTTTCAATGTTGTGGTACCTTAATTATTAACAAAATGAAGATACAACTGTTTGGCAGCACTCTACTCATTTTGGACAACTACAACAACACTGATGCGCAGTTATATTCTATAATTAGTTTTAATTTCCTTGCTCCAACTAATGGTCTTGTAGTTTTCTTTCTGCTATCTTTTGAAGTAAACAAAAACATGGTTGTGTGATTCCTTTTGAATTTTTGTACTTTTTCATGACCTTTTAATAGAAAGGAAGTAAAGCAGAGAGATCAATTAAAACCGGTGATTTAGTAGCTCCTGGTGGCCCATATCTCAAATATGGCTTTGCTTTTTCAGCCTGGAGAGCCTATTATAGGCATGTAACTTAATTAAATAAGAATCATTGGGAAACTATAATAACAAATTTATCCTTAATCTCAAATTTTAGAGTCGGCTGTTTGAGATGAATGTAAAAGAAAGAAGAGAAAAAAATAAACTATTTATAAAAATTTAATAATAATAATAACAACAACAACAACAACAATAATAATCCACTAATTCAATTGGTTCAGATTCTCCTATGCTCTTGATTCCTATTTAAAGTCACATTTTCAATTAAATACTTGACACTTATAATTTACATTCAAGTTTTTAACGGATTATCAAGATCTTGCTTCTCTTAATTGATACGTTTTTGGATCTTTGTTGCATATGTCCAAATTATTTTAGGTGATATTCTCTCATATTATTCACAATTGAAGTCATTTCCTACTTAGTACGTATCTTTTCATTTCTAATTCTATATTTTTTAGTTTTACCATATATCCATATGAGCATTCTCATTTCAGTTACAACTCTTTTATACTTTTTTTGTTGTTTAATGGTCCAATACTCAAAAACATACAATAATATAGCCTTGCTGCGGTTTTATAAAATCTCCCCTTCAATTGCAATGGTATCATGCGATCGCAAATAACTTTAGATGCACTTCTCCATTTTATTTTACCTGTTTAAATTTTATGATTCATTTCCTCATTTATATTGCTATCACTTTGAATGATGTACTCAAGATTTCTAAAACGTTCACTTTTTGGTATATTAGGTTCCCTTAACTTAATCGTTTCTCCATCATCCTAATGTCTGTCACCATACGTATATCTCATATACACAGTTTTTGAGCGACTCAATCTAAATCCCTTCTTGATTCCGGTGTGTCCTTCCATAATTCTAATTCAACGCTGATATCCTCCCTACTTTCATTGACTAGTACTATATTATCGACAAAAAACATACATCATGGTATTCCATTTTGAATGCTTTTCATTATTTTATCTATCATTATTGTAAAAGGAGAAGATTTATTGTCGAATCTTAATGAAACTCAGTGTTAATTGGAAAGCTATAACTTAAACCCCATATGTTCTTACATTCGTCACTGCCCTCTCATACATATCTTTGATGATATCAATATATTTCAAAAAAATTTCATTCTTTATCAACGTTCACCACAGTATGTCTTGGAATCTTATTATATGTTTTTTTTTTTGGTCAATGAATACCATCTACAAGTTTTTCTTTTGTACTCTAAACGTTTCCATCAACTGTCTAAACAAGTGAATGGTTTTAGTGGTAGATCATCCTGATATGAAATAAAATTGATTTTGAGATATACTTACTTCCAATCTTAATTTATACTCTATCATTCTCTTTCGCAATTTTATAGTATAACTAATAAGTTTAATTCTTCTATAATTGGAACAATCTTATGTTATCTTTATTCATATATAGTGGTACAAGTGTATTCTTTCTCCATGTTTGAGGCATTTTGTTGGGTTGTTAAATTTTGTTAAAAAGATTCGTTAACATTCCTATTCCAACTTCACCCAAACACTTCTAGACCTCAATAAGGATTCCATCAGGTCATATGGCCTTATTATTATTCATTTTCTTTAAGGTCTCCGTTACTTCATGGGTACGAATTTTTGCATTTAAAATTTTTTGTTGATCTCCTCTACAGACGTGATATTACCGATATTTCTTGTGCCCTCAATATTAAAGAGGTTGTCAAAATAGTTCTTACAATTTTTTTTTTTTTTTTTTTTTTTTTTTTTTTTTTTGTCTTTATTCCTTACAAGTAGACTATTGGTTTTACTTTTTGATACACCTAAAATGATTTATGTCTTTTCCCTTCCTATCTCTTAATTTGGCAATTTTGTAAAATTCTTTTTTCCATCTTTAGTTACTAGTTTCTTATATAATTCATTATATATCTTACTCTTTGATTCGTAAATAATTTTCTGTCTCTTTTTTTTTGGCAATCTTGTACTTCTCAAAGGCATTGCTCCCTCTCATACTTTTAAAATTCCTATAACACTCTCTTTTTAAATTCATATAACAATTTGGATTTTCTCATTCCACCACTATAACTTCTTTTATATTGGCACCGGAACCCTGGATACGCCAAGAAAATTTTTACCTAATTTTTTAATATTACTAGACATTTCTGTCCACTTGGTTTCTAAATCATCATTAGTAGTCTAGACAACATCTTAAATTAACTTGTCTTTAAAGATTGTCACATTTTCCTCTTTCAGATTTCACAACTTAATTCTTGACTCTATAAATTAACAATCTTTCTATTGTCTTTTTCTTTTGTCTTTTAGACTAAAAGACTATATGGAATTGCTATACTCTCACTTGGTATAACTTTACAACCCCAACATGTCATTCTATTGTTCTTCCTATTGGGGAAGAAATCTATTTGGTTGGCATTTGACTCGACTCACTTCTGTTTGCGACTGTGTATATTGAAAAAAGTGTTTATGAGTATCAAATTCAATGCGGTGGTAAACTCTATAGTACCCTGCCTCATTCCTACTATTAAAGTCAACGTTCTCATGTACAGCTTCAAATTGCTCATTATATTTAGCTACATGTCCATTTACATCTCCTCCGATAAATAACTTCTCTTTGCTATGTGTGGATTGTATAAATTCATTTAAATTTTTTTAGAATCGTTGTTTACTAGTTGCATCTATACCTATTTGAGGTGCATAAATACTGACTTACATCTACTTTACTAGCTAGCTTGACAAGCAAGATTTTATCTCTCTTCCTTTTGATCTTTACTACATTTTCTCGTAAGATCTTATGGATAATTATTTCTACCCTGTACCAAAGTTTATGACCATAAGGTTTTATTTCTCTAGTCTTCTACCCCACCCACTTAGTTTCTTGGAGAAACATAATATTAATTCCTCGTCTAATCATTACTTTTGTTATCACTTCCCGGTTAGGGATTCAATGCTCCAAGTGGTTAGACGAATCCTATCATTGTGGATTAGCTTCTTTACCTGTACCGATCCATATAAATATGGGAACCTTTGCCTACTTGTCACCACATCTATGCAATGATGTGGCACGTTGCTTCTGGGTGACACCCTAGTAGCCCTTGCCAACTTTTAGACAGTGATGTGGCGCATTGCTTCCGGGGGACACCCTAGTAGCGTTTGTCAACTTTTCACTACACTCGAGATCCGATGTAGAGTGTTGTTGAGAAGGGAATGCATCAACAAATTTCCTATTTTGGTCTATTTTGGTCTCTGATGGGGTTGACAAAATTTTTATGTTGGCACGCAGGTTTGGGACTCGTTGTGTTAAAAAGATGCTTACATTTTGAGATCAAACACAAGCAAAGTTCCCTTCTTCTGTAACTATAGAAAATTATTTTTATCAAATCTCAAAATATCTTAAAGAATCCAACATTTTATAAATCTTAGAGGAACCTGTAAAATATTCTGGTAAATAATTCTATTTTATAATAATATACAATCTAAAATCATATCAAAAGTGTCAAATTCAAAAGTTACATATCTCACCTCTTTGACGTCCAGGAAGGTGCTTAATATTCTGTTGATTTTATGAATTGGCTATCGTTTGGTGATATGCATGTAGTTATATGATTGGATACAGGATCTCTTCCCCACCCCCCCAACAAAAAAATATATATATATCTTATATATATAAATATTGATGGGATACGGATTGGTAATTATGCTTTTGCATCATGCATGCTATTAAGTAATTCTTATACCTGTAGGAACTTCTTGCATTCTTGCTTGATGGGCTACATGAAGATTTGAACCGTGTTAAACAAAAGCCTTACATTGAAGCAAAGGATGCAAATGGTCGCCCACATGAGGAGGTTGCAGAGGAGTGCTGGAAAAATCACAAAGCAAGGAATGATTCACTGATTGTGGATGTCTGCCAAGTGAGTTTTATACTTTCAACAACAAACAAAAATTGTACTATAAATGGTGCCTAATGCGATCTTACTTTTCTATTGTAACCATTAGAGTGCCTTGATATTTGTTATCATGCCATGTGCATTGCGCTTAAAACGGAAGAATTGAATATATCACAATTGCAAATTTAGTAGGCCTTTGATCTATCTATTTATTTCACCATGTGTCAATTCCTACATATGTGTCTACTTGACTCTACTTCTAGAGTGTCAAAGAATTGTGAATACACAGATATTGTGTCTAATGGAAGCATCTTCACTAATTATTATGTCTGATGGGCCCTTCATTTTCGTTATCCTGTGGATTTAGAACTAATTTTATCATTTGGTCACAATATGTGGGGTTATAGAGCCATTCCAGCGCTCATGTTTACAAAACACTACCTGCAAACAGTATGAGCAGCATAAATGGTCTGATCGGTTATATTTTAACATCACAATTGAAGGTGGTAATTGCTAATGTCAATTTTCCCTAGCTCACCATCAGTGTTTTGGTTAGAAATTGCGAGGTGTATCAAGTTTGCTGATCTGCTGAAAAGGCTTAGTTAGCATCCTTAGTACCATGAAGTGCATTTGATAATGTCATATTCCTGTGTACTTATATTAATTGGAATATTTTTCCTATATCTTTTTGTCTGGTAAATTTTGGGGTTTGGGGAGATAAGAACCTGGTCCTGGTTGAAGGGGGTTGGGGGAAGGTACCATTGGGCACAGAGGCCTATGGTGAGTTCCCCCCCATGTTTCTAACTCGGATATGTCTTAATGGTACATTGTCAGTTCTGAACTTGATTTCGACATAAATAAATTTTGAAAGTATAGGCTTTATCCTTTTAATAAAACTAATATGGTGCCACAATGATCAGGGTCAATACAAATCAACGCTGGTTTGCCCAGTTTGCAACAAAATTTCAATAACTTTCGACCCCTTTATGTACCTGTCAATACCACTGCCTTCAACCATTACTAGGACAATGACGGTTACTGTTTTTTATGGTGATGGTAGTGGTCTTCCCATGCCATTCACTGTGACGGTTCTAAAGCACGGTTGCTGTAGAGATCTTTGCCAAGCCTTGGGAACTGCATGCTGCTTAAGAAATGATGAAAGTCTACTGCTGGCTGAGGTGAACTATATCTGACCGGCTCATGCTTGATCCTGCATAAATGTTTCCACCAGTGTCTGAAAGAGTAGCTTTCATTTTTCAGGTATATGAACATCGGATATATCGGTATTTTGAAAATCCTTTGGAGCCACTGACTTCAATAAAGGATGATGAGCATATCATTGCATACCGACTTCTGAGAAAACGATTGGGCTTAACTAGACTTGAGATAATTCATTGCTGCCAGGAAAGGTGAGTTTTGAACTTGACAAATATTTTGAATTGTTGGCTTTGATTTAAGCTGAATAAGTGTATTTTCTACATTGTAAATTGTATTATATGTTGAAATACACTTTGAGATACTCTTTGCAGGGTTTTTGTCCAAATTCAATTTTTTTTCCCCTCCGTTGTGTTGCTTTTTGATTTTTGCATGTGCATCTAATTGGATTCCATTGTAGCTTGAGCTTCTACCATCTGTATTGGAATTTGGCTTGCTTATTAGTACTATATTTACTATGAACATGAAACTAATTTGATGGACAAAACATCATACATTTTGATCTACATCCCTCAAATTTGTGACTGTTATTGGATTTATTTTTGGTAATGAACAAAATTGATTTTGTCAGATGCATCATAGACAGTCTCAAAGGTAGTGAGAAGAAACTTTTTGGAACGCCTTTGGTTACGTATGTAGGAGATGAGGCCCTTACTGGTTCAGCTATTAATATTGCCATTAGGAGAGTTCTCTCTCCCCTGCAAAGGAAAACATATGTACCATTGACTAATGTTCAAAATGCCGAGGAGAGTGGCTCTTGTTCAGAAGTGGATAGGCTAACAAGCAACTGCAGTACTCAAATGGACCATACCAGCAGTTTGGAGGATCATACAGGTCTAGGAGAGGTCTCCAGTATTGAGTTGACTTTCCAAATCTCTGTAGCTGATGATAGAGGTTTGAACTGCAAGCCTCTTGAAAAAGATTCTTGTATAAAACCAGGTCAATTTTTGAGGATTCTCTTAGATTGGACTGAAAAAGACTATGAAGAGTATGATGCTAGCTACCTTAAGGATCTTCCTGAGGTTTGCAAGCCTGCAATTACTGTGAAGAAGACACGCCAGGAAGCTATCTCGTTATTTTCATGCTTGGAGGCATTCTTGAAGGAGGAACCTTTGGGGCCTGATGACATGTGGTAAGAGTCTTCTAATATGTTTATTTATTTGTTCTTTATTCATTAACATGATTTTATGTATGAAGGGAATCATTTCCTAGTTATCGACCTTATCACTTCCATGCAGGTACTGCCCTAGCTGCAAGGAGCACAGACAAGCCACCAAAAAGCTAGACTTGTGGAGGTTGCCTGACATACTTGTTTTTCACTTGAAACGATTCTCATATAGTCGATATTTGAAGAACAAGCTAGACACCTTTGTCAACTTTCCCATACACAACCTTGATTTGGGAAAGTATGTGAAAAGCAACAATGCTGCTCCACGATCTCAAGTGTATGAGCTATATGCTATCATCAACCATTATGGTGGCCTAGGTGGGGGGCATTACTCTGCACATGCTAAGGTAAGTAACTAGATTCGAATTTGGCTCAAATTCCAGCATTTTATGAAAAGAGGGTTTTAAGTTTGACCTATACTATCTGCATATGGGCCTCATGCCCCACATCATGAGGCGCCTGGCTTTCACGTTTGCGATTGCATGGGTTGTATTAGGGGGAAGACAGGCCAACTCAATGACGACCTCTAGTTCAGTTGTCAAATTTTGGTCCAGTGTCATTACCTTTTTTGCTGATTTTCTTATGCCTTGTCTGATTATATCTTGAGTGACCTTTTGGATTAATTTGTAATGTAACTCGGAACAACATTTACTATGATGCAGTTAATCGATGAGAATCGATGGTACCATTTTGATGACAGTCATGTTTCTCCCGTTGGTGAAAACGAGATCAAGACATCAGCTGCTTATGTTTTATTCTATCAAAGATCAAAAGCTGATCCAAAGTTGGTATCAGGGGAGTCATCGCAAGGTCCAGTGGTTTCCTGAAGCGTGACGTGATGTCACATGACCTGTCTCTATGTGGTATTCCTGCACTTCTTTGCACACGGTATAAACTTGTCGGGGCTGTCTGCTGGGGTGGCCCAATGGAACACATTTGGTAGGTAGTGGGAGGAAGAAAAAAGAGAGACCTGCCTAGGGCAAGAAACATGGCTTATTTTGTAATGCATACAGGGGATGGACTGTCATGAATAAAATCGCTATTGTAGGTTATAAAGAAATTTTGGAGTTGCATGTGTAGCTCGCTTGGATTCTGTTAATCTTTAGTGCATCTGCAACCACATGTAGATCGAGAATAATTTTCTTTTGGCTTTTGGTTCTTGTGTATTGTGATTCGGAAGTAAACGAGTTGCATAATTGGATGGTTGAATATGCCGACACATGGGCTCTTCGTCGATTTCTTGAGGATCTTTTATACCTAGTTAGCAGACTTTAGGGAGAAAGTATTGAAGACTAGATTTGTTCTAGAAGAAATTGATACAAAAATAAAAATCAAAGAGAGATTTGAACAAAAATTTCTTGAACTCTTTTTCACTTTCTTCTCCTTTCTTACTCAATCTTATTGCCTCAAGTTTTTATCACCTCATGGGATTTCACAGCTTCCTCACCTTTTCATAGTTGTGTGAAAACTTCCCTTGCAAGTTTCGTGAGGCTTTCTATAGAAGCTTTGCATGGCTTCCCCTAGAAGTTTTGTATAACTTATCTCGGAAATTTTACGAGGCTTCTCTTAAAAGTTTTCCAAATTTTCTCTTAGAAGTTTGACATGTGTCTTACAGGTTGGTTAGTTATCATGAGTTTATATCTTAACAAATGTCTTATCATGATAAGACAGTAGTAAAGTTGTATACTTTAATAGATATCCATCAAATTATTTTATATTCATAACACTTCCCCTTGAATGTTCATAGAGAATAGATTTCGTTAAAATGTTAGTAGAAAAAAAAAATTTAGTGAAGGAAAAAGAGTACACTATTTCAAGTGCCGTTGAAAATATCTCTTGAGATCTTTAATCGATATATTTCGATTTTTTTTCACCAATTTTTCAAATATAGTAATTGGTAATGCTTTGATAATTAAATCTGCTAGATTTTTATTTGATTGGATTTGTTGCATATCAATTTTATCATTTTTTGAAGGTCGTGTAAAGAAAAACTTTAGTGAAATATGTTTAGTTTTATCTCTCTTGATATATCATTTCTTTAGTTGAGTAATACATACAACATTGTCTTCAAATAATATTGTAAGAATATCTTTATTGGAGGATATTCTGCAATTTTTCAAAATATATTGAGTCATTGATCTTAAACAAATATATTCTTGGCTTGTTTCATGAATTGTTATGATCTGAGTATGGTTCGAGGAGATTGTGGCTATAGATTGTTTTGTGGATTGTCAAAAAATAGTAGTACCACCATATATAAATAAGTATTTAGTATGAGATCGTGCTTTGTGAAGATCTGACAAAAATATAGCATTAACATACCTGATCAATATTGGTTTGGAATTAGTTGAATAGAATTAATCAAGATCAATCGTTTCTTGAAGATATCAAAAAATATTCTTGATGCACAAAGGTTATATCCTTTAAACTTTTGATCTGTAACTCAATACAAGATTTTATTTTTTCAAGATCTTTCATCTCAAATTCTCTATTCAAACACTCTATTACTTTTGAGAGTTCTTCAAGAATTTCAATGATATTCAAATCATTAACATATACTGTAATAATAGCAAAATCACATCCAAATCTCTATAAAAATGTATGGACAAATGGGATAATTCTTATATCTCTCTTTTAACAAATACTAACTAAATCGGTCATACCACATGCGATCAGATTGTTTTAATCTATATAAGATTTTGTTCAATTTGATTGAATAATATTCTCGAGAATCGAAATTACATGTTTCTGACATTTTAAATCCTTTCGAGATTTTTATAAAATGTTATTATCAAGTGGACCACACAAATAAACTATAATGACATCTATTCAATACAAATTGAGTTCTTTTTGTATAGTCAGACTGATCGAAAAATAATCACATCCATCATAGGATAGTTTGTTGTATCATAATCAATATTGGGTCTTTGCAAGAATAAGTGCTTTATATCTTATAATTCCATCTTTCTCATTTTATTTCCGTATAATGATCCATTTGTATCCCACTTGTTTACACCAATAGGCGTACATAAAATTGGTTCGAAAACATTTCTTTTGTCAGGGGACTTCAATTCCGCCTTGCATCTTTTCATTTTTGGCCAATCGTATTTATGTTTGTATTCCTCAATAGTCTTTTGTTCAAGATCCTCATTTTCATTTTCAGTGCTTATTGTTATGTGGTATGTAAAAATGTGATCAATATTGACATTATTTCGGTTTCATATTTCTCAAACCATAGCATAACATATTGACATTTCATGATTATCAATATTTTCAGATATCTGATATTTTTCTGAAACATTATCCATAGTTGATATATTTTTAGAATATGCAATATTGTTATTTAAATCATCTAATTTCTTTGCTCATTTTCTTTTTCAAATTTTTTTTTTTAGAATCAATTTACATGCGTTTTAAACTCATTAGCAATATTATATTGTCATTCAGAGACATCAATTATAACAGGAGTATTAACAACCGAAGCATGTGACTTAATCACCCTTTTATGGTCAGTAAATGTGTTTGACAACTGATTTACAAAATTTTATAAATGAATCATCTTTTGAATTTTTGGTTCGCATTGTTTTACTCAAGGATCAAGATAAAATAATTATAATTCATTCCAACTGTTTTTATTTCAAACAGTTTGTTTATTCTTTTCTCCTCTTAATGTTGGAAAAACAGATTCGTCAAAATGACTATCGGAAAAATGACCCATAAACAACTCTCAAGTCATGTGTTTAATATATTTAATAATCGATACAGATTCGTACCCAACATATATCCCCAATCTCTTTGTCATTTAGGGACATTAATCTCTTGTGGTGGTGCAATATGGACATATATTGCACATTCAAAAATTTTCAAATGAGAGATATTTGGTTCCTGACCATAAATCAAATGTAATATGGAGAAATTGTTACTACTTATTGGTCAGATACGAATAAGTGTTGATACGTGTAAAACAGTATGTTCCCAATTAGAAACTGGTAATTTTGCTCTCATAAGTAATGGTTTTGCAATCAATTGAATACGCTTAATGAGTGGTTCTGTTAGACCATTTTGAGTGTGAACATGTAATATAGGATATTCTATTTTTATTGCAATCGACATACTATATTTATCAAAATTTTGGGATATAAATTCATCAATATTATCAAGACAAATTTTCTTGATTGGATAATTTAGAAAATGTATTTGTAATCTAATTAATTAAGCACAGGTTGCAAGTTGATACATGTAACCACCTAGTTTATGTATCAATTAAAACCATAAAATATTTGAATGGTCCACACGTATAGGCCCACAAATGTCTCCATATATTCATTCCAAAATTCAAGAGACTCATAATTTATTTTAATTGGTGATAGTTTTATAATTAATTTGTTTTGAGAGCAAGTAAAACAAGTAAATTCATTGGACCGAAAAATCTTCTAATTCTTCAAAAAATATCCACGAGTCATTTATAATTTTTTTCATCATTATTGACCCGAGATTACCTAACCAGTCATGCCGAAGAATAAAATCATTCAATTTAGTAAATTTCTGGTTTACTATTGCATATGTTTCTCTTGCATTAATATATGTGTAATACAAACCAAAGAAATATGTCTATAATTTTTCTAATATGCTTTTATCACTCAAAATTATACTCATAATGTGAAGCTATTCAACGTTTCTTTCATTTGTTGTATCAATATGATATTTATTTTTACGGATATCTTTAAAACTCAATAAACTTTTTTAAGATTTAGGAGAGCACAATACCTTATCAATTTCAAATTTAATTCCTCTAGCCAAAAATATGTTATCTTTTTTGAAATCTTCTATCAATTTTGTATTTTCAGATATTATATGAATATTGGTTTCTTGCATTATTAGATAAGAAAAATATTTTTTATCTTTTAATATAATATGTGTAGTGGTACTGTTTGGGAGATATATATCTCCACCATTCATCGCGAATCGAACTAAGAGAGTATCTATGTTTTTCAATAAATAAATACATATTTTAGAATTCACTCCCATTTTCAATCAAATGGTCAATTTTTTTTCTTAAGAGAAATATATTTGTACTCTGTTGGAATTTTCAATTAATTTTGCATTGTCACTTATGATATCAACTGTTGTTTCTTTTAAATTTAGGTAGGAGAAGCAATTTTTATTATATATATTGCAATATTATCAATGAAGCATTCATCTTTCTTACTTTTTATTGATCTCAGAATATTCTCAAAATATTTTGAGAACTTATCCTGTCTTTTCTCATTATTATTGTCCCATTTTTTGTAGTGATAAATTTGCATGACCACTTCTGGTGGTTTGATCAATCACTTCAATTATGACCTCTTCCAAAATTATAACAATATTTAGTTACATTCGTTTCAGGGAATGGACAAAGACCAGTAGGTTGAGTTTCATAATTTTTATCAATAATATTTTATTCAGTCATGATGATACATAAAATCCATTCAGAATGTTTTGAATCTATTCTTCCAATATTACTACTATAGGAGCAAATTTGAGACATGAAAGTAGAGAATTTTCTAGTATATCTTTTTCAATAATATTTTCTCTACAAAATTTTTTTATTATAAGAACAACCATTTTCTGGTAATTATATTTTTCCATTGTTATTCTTTTAAATTATTTTAATAGTGTCTTAAAGACTCATTGCATCTAGATGCATTTCAGCATCTAACACCTATGATAAAAAATTCTTTCTAGAAATATCGAAAAACAGAAATTCAAGTTTAGTAAAATTCGCCATCAGAAAAAAATCAAAAAAAAAGTATCTCCGAATCTTTAAACTGTGAGACCTCCTTTTCTACTATATTCATGATGGTAGATTTGTACTTGGTTGATCTTAGATTTGTGTTTTGGTAGAGTTTTGTACTGATAACGTATTATAAAAGAAACTGATACAGAAACAAAGATCTATATTAAAGAGAATTTTGAACAGAATACAGTAAAAAAAATTTCTTGAGCTGTTTCTCACTGTCTCTTCTCCTTTCTCTCTGAATCTTATTGCCTCAAGTTTTTATGACTTCATAGGATTTCATAGCCTCCTCACCTTTTTATAGTTGTGTGAAGTTTCTCTTGGAAGTTTTGTGAGACTTCCTCCAGAAGCTTTGCGTGGCTTCCCCTGGAAGTTTGTTTCTCTCAGAAGTTTCATGAGGCTTCTCTTAGAAGATTTCCAAGTCTTCTCTTAGAAGCTTCTGATACGTGTCTTATAAGTTGGTGAGTCATCAGGAGTTTATGTTTTGAAAAATATCTTATCATGACAAGATAGTGGTAAAGTTGTATATTTCAATAGATATTTATCAAATTATTCAATATTCATAACAAGATTTAATTAATCGTGGATTAAGCTGATTGCCTGGCCCAGTCGGTGGGCTTAACCACCTTTGCTGGGGGCTCTACATCGTGGGTTAATATTCGGCCTGAGTTGTGGGTGGGGCTTGGGATTTTCCCTTTTGTTGTAAAGCCCTGGTGGCCCATAGGTTGTCTGCATGGTTAGCTGGGTCAATTTAAATTCTTACGATGGGCTTAGAAAGGCCTGACCAGGACAAAAATGAGGGCCTAGAACGTCAGACCTATCTCTCGGAAAAACTTAGCTCAGTAAATGTCGCTCTCTAGTGGCCATTTGAAGTCTTCTAAGTTAACTCGATCCAGCCTAATTAGGCGAAAATTGTTAAAAGGCTAGTGTGATTGAGCAAGCCCAGCCCAACAGACGTGAAAGTAATATAGGCCCTATCTTCACGTTAGTTGCCACTGTTTAGTTTACGGTTGATGCTGTAAGATATCCATGGGCATTTGATTTGTCCCCCCAACATGAAAGCGTTGGATTTGAATTCGATTAAATCGGATGGTTAATGCTTGTAAGATATCCATGGGCATTTAATTTGTCGCCCGAACATGAAGGCATTGAATTTGATTTCGATTAAATCAGATTCAATCCAATCCGGAATAAGATATTAATGGGTGAAGTTTCTCGACTTCTATTTTACTATACATAAGGCTTGAGACTTTTAAAGGGTACTGTCATCTATGTTTGTTATATATTAGATTTAAATCCGAGATGTTAAAGAGGTACAAAGGTATGATCATTGATCTATTAGAGGTTGGTATGGACTCGCCCTGCTACACATGTTATTTGAAGACAAAAATAACTTTTCTCAGCTTTTCGCATTCCCCCGTGGCGCATTCTCCGCCAAACTTACCAACCGACTACAAAAACAAATGATTTTTTTTTTTTTTGGGGGGGGGGGGGGGTTGAACTTGAAGAAATTGCTACAAAAAACTCTCATGGATCACTTTGATCTTAAAAGAAAAATTTACTGCCGACTTACACAAAGTGGGATGGCACATGTATAACGACACTATTCGAGAACAAATCGAACAAATTGACAGATTATATTATGGGAACAGGATAAAAGATTATAGGATTCAAATGTTAGGTCGATAATCGAGTCTTCTTTTTTTAATCAAGGGCCTCCGGTTTTAGTTGCCAACCTGGTCATATCTAATGAGAAAAATGAGAACAAAATTTTCACATTTCACTCCCCGCACTGCCTCCGCAAATGATTTCACTTTCCTTCTTCTTCTTATTATTATTATTTTTTTTTATTTTTAAAAGTGGTGGAGAGTGACATTGTAAAGCTACTGCCTACTACGCATTATGTTCTATTTGAACCATAATCCCTATTGTTTGGGCATTATTTATTACTACAAATATGTCAAGCCGTCAGCGAACTTTACTAATTGAATTTCAAATTTCAAAATTATAAAATAGGTGAAATGTTCACTTAGACAACGGGTGATATCTCAATATGTTATTTGGATTTGATTTGGCCATGTCAACGCGCAAATATTGGTGAGGACTAAATCCCTCCCCTCCGATTGGGCGGATGAAGATGGTGATAATAAAGAAGAATCAAAGAATTTGTGAGAGGATTGTGGTTCCCACGAAAAATGGGGTGAAGATGTTATACTCTTTTATGTTCTTGCTTGTTGTGGTAAAAGAAGACCCAATTTAAATCGAACATAAATAAAGAGAGGGGGCAGAAGATAAAGAGGCATGGCAATGGCAATGGCAATGGCAATGGTAATGGCAAATATTAAGAATATGATGAAGAAAAAAACAGAGAAGAAACATAACCTTTTTCCCAACCCGGGAAGGGCTCTCTACTCTTTTTCTATCGTGTACAGTACAATCATGTCATATTCCTTCCTTTAACAGCTATTGCTTTGGAAACATCGACCGATTTTTGAATTCGAGTCCTAAAGCATAAAAGAAAGCAAGCCCAGGCTCCCAAAAATAACCAGGCTGGTGATGCATTCGTGTCTCACCTGTAACACACAAAAAAAAAAAAAAATGCTCCCCCTTATCATTAAAACTTCTTTAATTACTGTGTGTGTGTGTGATGTAATTCTATAACAGCAAACTCTAAATATGATGAGGAAAAACAATCCAAAATGCCAAATCAATTAGTCAAACAGGAATTGAAATGAATTTCTGTCTCTGCATTGCAGTCAAAGCAGAGTAGACTTGACTGACTAATCAACAAAGCATGCAACAAAATCGATCATTGTCAAATACATCTACCCCCACCACCCTGTATCAGACTCCTATCATCCACCAAGTTAGTAAAGTTCCAGTGTCCAGACAAACACATAAATACATCAATTAAAAGTAAACTCACCGTGGCCGGTGAAATAGATAAATAACCCGTTGATGAGCTCGACGGTGTCGGCGGAGCCTCAGAACTGTTCCCACCATCCTCACTATTCCCTGCCCCTGCGCTCGTCTTGTTGCTGCTGCTAGCCCCATCGAAACCCACAATCCCCAGAGCATACGCCGGAGATCCGTCCGGCTTGAACAAGCCGTAATTCCTCTCCGACGTCGGTCCCGGCTTCATGTTCTCATTGAACAATGCGAACACGTAAATGTTGAGATCCGAGGACGGTCTCATCGGCGTCCCTTTCTTCTGCGTCACAAGCTTGAGTAGGTTCCCGTTGTACTTCTTCGCATTATCCGGCGTCGCTCCGGCTTCGTCGGCGTCACCCTTGGACGGCCAACCTGTCTCGGAGATCTGCACGGGGAACTTCTTGTAGCCTAGCGCGGCGAGAGCAGAGTAAACGGCGTCGATCTGAGCGAACAGCATGTTGTCGTAGTGAAGATTGGAGACCGGATCTACAACTCCTTGATTCGCCTGAAATAGGACGAAATCTAGGGGCACTTGCTTGGGATTGGCCTTGTAGGCGAAGTAAGGATAGGCATTGATGAGGAAGGGAGAGTTGATTTTGGTCAAGAAGGCTAAGATGGGAGAGAGGTAGACGGTCAGATCTCGGCGGAATGCTCCGGCGGAGGGGGGATAGGAGGTCTCGAGAGTGGAGAGCGAGTGAGCGGTGGTGACGCTAATTTGCTTGTCGAGGCCGAGATTGACGAGGGCGGTGTGGACGCTCTGTATAGCGGGAAGGAGGCTTTGGCTGAGAGTGGAGTCGTTGAAGGTCAGGACTTCGTTGCCGATGGTGATGCAGGTGATTTTGGTGGCGGGCAAGAAGGGCTGGACGTTTGATTTGACCCAGGCCTCCGCGCGGTCGGGATCTCTCATCTTGGAGAGGTACTCGTTGCCGAGGCCGACGATGAACTCGACGCCGGTACTGGCGAAGGCGCGGAGGACGCGAGGGTCGGCGTCGTAAAGCTTCAGCTTGGTGGCGCCGATAGATTTCACCAGGGGAACTACATTGTCAGGGGACGGTAGATTGTTGGCAATCTGACCGTAGTTTATGCCAATTGAACATACCAATGCCGCCGGACATACAAACTCTAGCAGAAAGCAACCAACATTTTTCAGCAAGGGAAAGGGGCTAGTTATAATTAGGGTTTTTGAGAGGGAGAAAAAGTAAAATTACCTGAAAGGGCAAGCGTGAAGAGAAAACTGCAAAATCTAAGCCTCTCCATCTTTTAATGGATTTTCATGCCAAAAGAGTTGAAGATCTATCGTCCAATGCTGATGAGGCGGGGAGGCCCGGTATTGAAAGATGAGACTCAAAAACAGAGAAGAAAAGCAACTTGACGGCACCGCCGTCGCGAAAATAGAAACACCGGAGGTGGAAGTGGGATACAGAGAGAGAGAGAGTATCCAACAAGGAAAAATAAAAGAGAAAAGACGGATTGGGGGTGTGGGAGGATTTGATTGGTGGAGTCGGCACGCAACCGCAAATGGTAAAGATCGGTAAAATCAAGAAGGCCGCTGCAACTTTTAGAGTTGAGAGAGAGAGAGAGAGAGAGTTTTATGTTACCGTGTGTGTTATTTGGATATGGACAAAATTGGGCAGATGGGGTGCCTCAGACTCGAACGTTGTTACGTAGGTGCCATCACGTAGAACCGACAATTGTGCCGGATCGACCGATCTCGATCCGAGCTCAGCCTCTTTTGAAGAATTAAGTTTGGCTATTTTTTGGTTGATTAAGTTGAGTTTGGACCTATCCAAGGAAGAATTTATTTTTTTTTTATTTTTATTAATTGTGTTGGAGGTATTTTTAACCCCACAAATAACTGTCTTTTTCGACTTGAATGGGAAGCCTGCACCGATATATTCGTCTAGTATTCTCAGATGGAAAACATATAAAAATCCCACCGGGACTGACCCGACAGAGGATTCCGACGCTCAAATCAATAAGGATAATCATAAAAAGAAAATTGAATACAGTCGAGAGAAATATGACCGTGTGGCCTCTGTCATGTGATGTATCGGTCGAGCGGATGTCAAAACCCCCGTGCGTGTGTGTAGCATGCATGTGTATTGCACAGTAAGTATTATGTATGTCGCATATGTGAAACCATGTGATTCAATATAAAAGCATACGTATAGAGTCATACCTCTGATCGTCTGTAAAATCGGTGTAAAAACCATACCTCTGGTGGAATATGTTTGGGTATGAAACCCCCCTTTAAACGATATATAGAACTGACTATCGAGTCCTCTAGAATTGGATATGGAGTTCTACTTTCGTTGATATATGGAATTGAGTATAGAACCCTACATTTGCTGATGTATAGAATTGGGTATAGAATCCTACCTTGAACGACATATAGAATTGTCTCCCTCTGGTGTGTAAAAATTGAGTCCCCTTTGAGAGTTGTCTATACTCTATATTTATAGCCTTCCCAATGGTGTAGAAAACCATAGTTTCCTTTTACTTGAAATTTTTTAAGATGATTAGGATTGTAATTAGAGATTTCTGAAAGGTTTAAACTTACTTAAGATTTGATCTTGATAGTGATTGTCTTCCTTATCGGATAACCATGCATGATTTTGGAGACCTATTAAATAAGGTACCATCATTTACCATCACTCCTAATTGTATTTTGAAAAAATGGTATTAGGAGTAGAGTGGATTGTAAAAGGTCTTCCAGAAGATCGAAAGCTCAAGAGATCAGCAGGCCAGTAGACTGAGAGATCAAATGGTCGAGAGATCGAGTTTTTGAGAGACCGAATCATCAGGTGATCGAGAGATTGACAGATTGACAGTTTGAGTGATCGTGAGATCCAGAAATCGAACGATCGAGCAGAATAACAGACCGACATGTCGAATGATCGAGAGAATACCAGACCGATAGGTCAAACGATAGAGAGAATACCAGATCGTTAGGTCGAAAGATCGAGAGAATACCAGACCGACAAGTCAAACGATCGAGAGAATACCAGACCTATGGGTAGAACGATCAAGAGAATACCAGACCTACGGGTCGAGCGATCGGGAGAATACCGGACCGACGGGTCGAACGATCGGGAGAATACCGGACCGACGGGTCGAGCGATCGGGAGAATACCGGACCGACGGGTCGAACGATCGGGAGAATACCGGACCACGAGTCGAACGATAGGGAGAATACCGGACGGACGGGTCGAACAATCGAGAGAATACCGGACCGACGGGTCGAAGGATCGAGAGAATATCCGATCTACAGGTTGAACGATCGAGAGAATACCAGATTGACAGGTCGAACGATTGAGAGGAGACTAGACCGACAGGTCGAACGATGTAGAGAACACCAGACCTACAGGTTGAACGATCGAGAGGATACTAAACCGACAGGTCGAACGATCTAGAGAATGCTAGACCAACAGGTCGAATAGTAGATCAGGGCGTCATAGGCCCGTTCGGGGAGTTCCATCCCTTATTGACGACGCATACGAATGATAGGTGCTGGGCGACTGAGACTCTCCGAGTAATAGGAAATCTTTAGATTGTTGGGCGCGTCTACCTGTTTGGGAAGTTACATCCCTTATTGACGACGCATACGAATGATAGGTATTGAGCGACTGAGACCCTTCGAGCAATAGAAAATCTTTAGATTGTTGGGCCGCGTCCACCCATTCAGAGAGTTACATCCCTTATTGACGACGCGTATAAACGATAGGTGCTGGGCGACTGAAACCCTCCGAGCAATAGAAAATCTTTAGATTGTTGGGCCGCGTCCACTCGTTCGGGGAGTTACATCTTTTATTGACGACGTGTACGAATGATATGTGCTGAGCGACTAACGCCTTTTGAGTAATAGGAAATCTTTAGATTGTTGGGCCGCGTCCACCCGTTCGGGGAGTTATATTCCTTATTGACGACGCGTACGAACAATAGGTGTTGGGTGACTGAGATCCTCAGAGCAATAGGAAATCTTTAGATTGTTGGGTCGCGTCCACCCGTTCGGGAGTTACATCCCTTATTGACGACGCGTACGAACGATAGGTGCTGGGCGACTGAGACCCTTTGAGCGAAAGGAGTTAGGCAACTGAGGTCCTTCGAATGATAAGAGCTGGGCGACTAAGACCCTTCGAACGAGAGGAGTTGAGCGACTGAGACCCTCCGAACGAGAGGAGTTAGGCGACTAAGGCCCTCCGAAAGACAGGAGCTGGGCGACTAAGACCCTCTGAACGAGAGAAGCTGGGCGATTGAGGCCCTCCGAACGAGGGAAGCTGGGTGACTGAGACCCTCCGAATGACAGGAGCTGGGCGACTGAAACCCTCCGAACTAGGGGAGTTAGGCGACTGAGACTCTCCGAATGACAGGAGTTGGGTGACTGAGGCCCTCCGAACGAGAAGAGTTGGGCGACTGAGGCCCTCCGAATGACAGGAGTTGGGCAACTGAGACTCTCCGAGCGACATGAAATCTTTAGATAAAAGGGTTGTATCCACCAATTCGGGAAATTTTATCCCATTTTGATGACACTCTACTTTTGGGAAAGTTCATTTGAGAGAGCTTAAATGAGAGAACATAATGAGACAGATAACCGATAGATTATCTATGCGAGGCTAAGAGATCGAATGAGGTCAGGAGGTCGAATAACCAAGCGATTGAGAGATCAGGAGTCGAGAGATTGACAGATCAAACGATGGAAAGACCAACAGGTCAAACGATTCATATGATTAGAAGGTCTAGGAACCAAAGGGTCGTTAGAGATCAACGGATTGAATGATTGAGAGACCAACGGGTCGAACGATTCGGATGATCAGGAGGTTAAGGGACCAACGGGTCGTTAGAGACTGCCAAGTCGAGAGATTTAAACAAAAGTGTTTGACCAAACAATGACCAGGAGTGTAGAGTGCGCGTGTTATGAAAAGTAAAATATCTGCAAGCTAACCCGGAGTCTATGTCCGACAATACGAGAGGCTAGTGGCTGAAATAAGAGAATAAGACCTTGTACGAAAAAAGCTCACTTGTCACCCTCGCATTCTTGTGATAAGACTAGGCGACGATGGCCTGACATTTGGCAGTGGCAGGGCGATGTGAGCCCGTTCGGGGACACTGGCCCTCCATTCGGTAGGATTAGAGTGATGCTAGCTCGTTCGTTTGATAGAATTAGGACGATTCAGGCCTGACATTCGGTAAGAGCAGGGCGACACTGGCCCGTTTGTTTAATAGAATCAGGGTGATTTAGGCCCATGTTTAGTAAGATAAGGGCGACACTGGCCCGTTCATTCAGTAAAAATAGGGCAACACTGGCCCGCTCGTTCAGTAAGAGTAGGGCAACACTGGCCTGTTCGTTCGGTAGAATCGGGGCGACTCAGACTTGACGTTCGGTAGGATCAGGGCGACTCAGGCTCGACGTTTGATAGAATCAGGGCGACTCAGGCCCAATGTTCGGCAGGAGCAGGGCGACTCAGACCCGATGTTCGGTAGGATCAGGGCGATTCAGGCCCAACGTTCAATAGGAGCAGGGCGACTCAGACCCACCCTTCGTTCGACAGAGTTGGGTTGTAAAGATTTTTCAGCTTATCAGTTAATCGTTCCCACAGACGACGTCAATCTGTTGGAGGTATTTTTGACCCCATAGATAATTGTCCTTTTCGACTCGAATGGGAAGCCTACGCCGATATATTCGTCAGGTCTCCTCGGATGGAAAACCTATCAAACCCCACCGGGATTGGCCCGACGGGGGGACTCCGACACTCAAATCAAGAAGGGTAATAATAAAAGGAAAACTGAATACAGTCGAGAGACATATAGCCCTATGCTCTCTGTCATGTGATGTATCGGTCGAGCGGATGTCGGAACCTCCGTGCGTGTGTGTAGCATGCATACGTATTACATAGTAAGCATTATATATGTCGCATATGTGAAGTTATGTGATGCAATATAAAAACATATGTACAAAGTCATACCTCTGATCGTGTATAGAATCGGTATAAAAACTATACCTTTGGTGGAATATGTTTGGGTATGAAACTCTCATCTGAACGATATATAGAACTGACAATCGAGTCATCTAGAATTGTGCATGGAGCCCAACCTTCGTTGATGTATAGAATTGAGTATAAAACCTTACCTTTGCTGATGTATAGAATTAGGTATAGAACCCAACTTTGAACGACATTAAGAATTGTCTCTATTTGGTGTGTAAAAACTGAGTCCCCTCTGAGAATTGCTTATATTCTGTATTTATAGCCTTCTAAAGAGTGTAGAAAACTCTAGTTTTCTTTTATTTAAATCTTTTAAAATAGTTAGAATTGTAATTAGAAACTTTTGAAAGGTTTAAATTTTTTCAAGAAATATAAAAAGATTTGATTTTGATAATGATTGTCTTTCTTATCGGATAACTATATATGATATTGAAAACCTATTAAATAAGATATCATCAAATTGATATTTGAATTTTTTTTTTATTAATTTAATTTGAATATTATAAAATTAATTAAGAAATTAATTCTTTTAATTTTTTTATTATTTTAAAATTAAAATTTTTAATTTTTAATTAAAAAATAAAATAAAATATTCGATCAACCAAAACATTTAATAAGGAAGAATTCGTATTATCGTTGAATTACACGTTATCTTCTCAAATCCAACCAGAGCCAACAGAGAGAGAGAGATAGAGAGAGAGCGAGAAAGAGAGAGAGAGAGCATTGGTAATGGATCCAGATGTCCTGTCAAGGTCAAGACAAAGGTGGGAAAAGAGGGAGATAAAAAAATTAAAAGCACCCTTCTCTCGTAGAAGAACGAGAGAGAGAGAGAGAGAGAGAGGGTGGGAAAAGAGGAAGTCTTTAAAAGGAAAAATCTAAAAAGAAGCCTAAGAGTTGTATATCCTACAATCTCACTTTTTCTTTTCCTTTCCCGATTTAGCATTCCCTCCTTATTCCCTTCTTCTTCTTCTTCAACAACCGCCCTAGACCTTGAATCGAGAGAGAGAGAGAGAGAGACGAAATCGAATAGGCGAGAGGCTGGAGAAGACATCCGGTCGATAACCGTAGCCGTTGTGGTGACAACGGTTGCTACTGACACCGTAAAAGGGTAGCAAAAGTTGAAAGTGCTAAGTTTCTCTTTGATTTGCCTCTCTCTCTCTCTCTTTCTCCAAGTACCGTGAGTAATGAGTTTGGACTCTGGAATTCAAAGTGTTTGGTTCTACTAAAATTGAAGGTACAGAGAAAAAAAAAGATGCAAAATTTGGGGGTTTGAGGCTAGATTTGGTATCCTTGGAGGACGAAATTGGAAGTACAGGTGATGAATTATGTTGGGTGGTTGAGAGGAAGGAGATTCGAAGAGTTTTAACAATAGATTTGAAGAGGATAGATGGGATTTACAATTGCTGTGCGAAGGAGAAGGGAAGAGAGAGATAAAGAAAGAAGGGAGGTATAGAGACAGAAAGAGAAGAAGAATAAATAATAGTTGCCATCGTTGGAGAAAGCTACCGTCGTCAAAGGAAGGAAGATGTAGTTGTCTCTCTCTCTCTCTTTCTTGATTCGAGCTCGAGTTTGGCTCAAAACGGATTTGAGAGTCTTTTGATTTTTTGGAGAGTCTTTGATTTTTCGAACTTTCTCGAGTCGAAATCGAATTTAAATTCATAAAATTTTAAATGGGGTCAGTCTGATTTTTACAGGACCCGATTCAAAAAGCTCCATTGTAAACCCTACCCTCAAGGCGAATTTTCTATGGGGACCCTTTATTCGGCCCGTAAGCCTCTGTCCATTATCATTTAGCAAATCCACCGGGTTGCTGCTTGCGTCCCTCATTATTATATTTTTATTTAATGGCGGGCTTCATTTTCAATATAAACCCATTTTTTCCATCATCCTAGTCGCCAAAGGGTTTCGTCCTCCAAATTGTTCGTCCTTTTTTTCCTATTTTATTTTTTTTTCACCCTTTTCCTCTTCTCCCCCTGTCTTTTGTGGGGCCCCCATGACCCACCACCCTTCTCACCCCCTCTCTCTTTCTTTCTCCCCTCGCGTTTTTCCCTCCTCTCCTGTACTGCTCTTTGTGGCCCCCACCACCTCCCTCCCTCCCTCTCTCTCTCTCTCCCTCCCTCTCTCTCTCTCTCCATTCCCATCCTCTGTATATAACATTTTTTCTTTTTTTTACCACAACAATTTTTTTAATATCACTCACATCCCTTTTTTTAAGTTTTTTTTTTTTTTTTTTTTTTTAAATTCCATTCGCGTCTCAAACCGAATATATATATATTTAGATAATTGAATACTAACAATATTAAAATAAAATTAAAATATTTATAAAATATTAAATTATTTATATAAATTTTATATTAAATATTAATTTTTATAACTTTAGGTTAAAAATAAAATATTACATATTTAAAATATTGATATTTTTATTGTATTTTTGACATTTATATTTTCATTTTAAATTTAATATTTTTTATATTATTAATTTTACTATCATTTAAATTATTTTTTAGCATTGATTTCATATTTTTATTTTACTTTTATCATTAATATTTTAATTTCATATTGTTATTATTGAAAAAAAATAAAAAATAATATAAATTGAGTGAGTGACATCATATATTTTTTTACTCGAATATTATTTTATTTGTCATTTATTTACTAAATTGTATATATATGTTTTTTCAATATTTATTTAATAATAGTGATATAATTTTTACAATTTTAAGTTTATATATATTTAATATTTAGAAAATGTTATAGTCATCATAATTTGATTGATCTCTATATTTTTACAATTCTATATTTGTTATTTTCACTAAGAATATAAAGAAAATATTATAATTTGTTGAAAGTCAAGAGAAATTTTAAGAAAAATTAAAATTAAGTGAAATAGAATTATATTGTATTTTAATACAATAATTATATAACAATCATTTTAGTTTTTTAATGAAATATCTAATTTTTACATATAAAATTTTATATTTTTTATGAAAAGGAAATTTCAATTTAACAAATGTATATTACAAGTAAAATAAGTTAAAATAAAAATAATTTTAAATAGATTGATTTATTATATGTTTGAATAAATTTTGTTATATGTCGTACTGGTGCTTATGTTTCAAAATAAAAAGTTCATTAACAAAAATCTTCGGTATAATTAAAAATTTGTTTTTCCACAAATTTGTTCATTTTTAACTAATTGGTTATAGTATAATTATAATTTCAAAATTGATTTATTAAAAATAATTTTAAATATTTCCAAAATATTTGATTATTTTTCAATTTTTGTAAATTATTAAAATAAATTTTTCATAAAAAATTTTGCAAAAATGGAGAGCTATTTAGTTAGTAATATTAAATATTTGATATTTAAAAATTAAAAATTTATATATTAACTATTTTAATTTATATATATTCAAATAATTGAATACTTATAATATTAAATTAAATTTGAAATATTTATAAAATATTAAATTGAATATTAAATTATTTATATAAATTTTTGTTAAATATTAATTGTTTTAAGTTTAGGGTTAAAAATAAAATATTACATATGTAAAATATTTAACTCTTACAATATTAATATTTTTATTTTATTTTTAGCATTAATATTACAATTTGAAATTTCATATTTCTTAAATTATTGATTTTTCCATCATTTAAATCATTTTTAGTATTAATTCCATATTTTTTATTTTACTTTTATCATTAATATTTTAATTTTATTTTTCTTAAATCATTAAATTTAAAATTTGAAAATTTTCATCTTTCTTAAATTTGATCATAATTCTAAATATCATTAATTTTGATGTCAACTCTCTCTCTTTCGGTCTCTTTTTCCTTCACCTAAAACAATACAATTACAGATTGGATAAATGTTTTAATTATTTGTAGAATATTTTCTTTCATTTGATACAAAATTTTTTAATAGAAATATTTTCCTTTAAATTTTATGAGAAATTTATTTTAAAATTTTTACTTTCCTTTTTTTTTTCAAATATTTAAATATTTTTACTTTCTTTTAATAATTTTTCAAATTTACATTTTTTTTTACCTTTTGTTTTCTTTCATTTTATTTGCAAAAATTTTTAATGGAAATTTTATTTTAATAATTTACAAAAATTGTGTTTTTATTTTCTTTTAATAAAACTTTTTGCTTTTTATAAATATTTTTCTTTAAAAATTTTTACTTTCTTTTAATAATTTTTCAAACTTACCTTTTTAACTTCTTTTTTTTTTCCCTTTTTTTTTGCAAAAATTTTTTTATGAATAATTTATTTTAAACCTTTTATGCAAAATTTATTTTAAAATTTTTGGTTTCCTTTTTTAAGAAATACTTGAATACTTACAATATCAAATTAAAATTGAGATATTTATAACATATTAAATTGAATATTAAATTATTTATAAAAATATTACAATATTATCTCATTTATTTTATAAGAGTTTTTAAAGAAAATCGATTTATTGTTCTTTGGGAAAAGCAATCAACTAATGTAATGTATTATTTTCCTACTCAGGTATTCTCTCTCAAAAAAAAAAAAAAAAAAAGGAAACTCTACTCCACCATCCCTTAATTTATTAAATGTTATATTTTTTATATTTATTTTAATGTGAAATCTTATGAATTTATATTTTCATATATATTTTTTCTTATTATTATTTGATTAATGTTGTTTAGTATTGTTATCTAATCCATGTAAATTAAAACTATAATCTGTGTACATTAGCATATTCTATTTTTTGTATGTTTCGAGCCCTAATATCACTGTTAAATTATTACATCTTTTTGTACAAATATTATCATAATATCATTATTTTTCAAACATAATTATCACTATTATTATTTTTTTTTGTATAAAAAGATATAATCAAATGAAATCAAATTAGAAAAGGAAAAATGAAAATAGAGAAGATCTACCATTTGAGCTATCCATGAGTGACATATAATCATCATTATATTTACTTATAATATTATCATATAAACAAATTAATAGTATAGGAAATAATTGAATTCAAATATTGAAATACTTATAACTGAAATAATTATTTACACAGTAAAAAAATATAAATCATATCTTTTGAGTATCTCGCGCGTTAGAGCGGGCCCAAAAACTAGTTTGATATTAAGTTTTGTGACACGAAACCAGGAAAAGAGAACCGAGAGAGAGAGAGAGAGAGAGAGGGCGAGGGTGTGTTTATGCTACTAATAGTTCAGGCATCAACTAACGGTCAATATAATCGGTAAGAATGATATTTTTTTTAATTAAATTTTGAGTCCAAAGTAAAATAATTATATTAGAAAAGTTTTTTTTTTTTTAATTTAGACTCGATAATATTCGATTCGGATTAATTGAAATATGATTTTGAATATAAATCTGTTATTAAAAAAAAAAGTTGATGCACAAGCAGATCTGTATGAGCTTATGTTTATATACTAGGAGGAGTATAATCACACACACACACACACACACATATATATATATATATATATGGTGTGAAATTTGAATTTTGTATAAAATATTGAAGAGATGTGAACATTAAAAATAAGTGTAAAAATTATGAACTTTTATGCAATTAAATTTACCCATATATTATCTAATAATTGATTGAATAAAAATATCAACTAATAAAAATAGTTAGATGAAACTGATCTCCTAAATTTGCCGGTGCAAATTGTACAAGTTTCGATCTCAAAAAAAATTAACTTGTAATCTAAAAGACCACGACCATTTGAGGAGAGAGAGCACTCTATCATGAACATGAGAAAAGGGAAGTTGTAATCTATGTTTTGTGGAGAAAAATGTGTTTGGTGATGAGTAAGGGAAGCTAGAATAAAAGTAAAATTTATGAAAAATAAATTAAAAGTAATAGAAACTTTTGAATGTTCAAAAATATAGATATAATATAAATTGTATATCATATAATTAAAGAGTTAATTTTTGTGAAAGTTTGTAAATTCCTTTCATTCAGCTGTAAGGCAAATCCATTTACATTTGCAAGCAAGGAAGAGGAGAAGTAAATGAGAAAACCAAAAAGCAAAATAGGAGAGTGCTCCAACACTAAGAAAACCGAGAGAGAGAGAGAGGGAGAGATGTAAAATCGGGAGATGCAAGTGTTCGAACACTATGGAGAGGTAATTGGAAAATAATACTAATTATCGAGATGTAATTGAAATATAATACTAACAAGAGGTAAATGGACGAGGGGTAATCGAGAGGTGTTTACAAGTTTCACAATGCACAGAGAGAGAGAGAGAGAGAGAGAGAGAATTGAATGCAAGTGGTCCTACACTTTAAAAAACCGACAAATTTTATTGAGTACAATGCATTTTAAGGGAGTTCCGGTGTAATTGGACAACAATGATCGACCGTTGAGGATAACTACAATCCTCCGATATTACTTTGGTACAAATGGATGGTTGGGATGAGACTTTCGGTACCTCACTGTCGAGGATAACTACAATCCTCCAATATTTTTTCAGAGAGTTACTGAGACATTTTAGGTCCCATGTTGTTGTGGTTCCAATAATTGATATAATAATGAAAAGCTTCCAAAGGGTCCGTCATTTTTTTTTTTCATTTTTATAAGATACACCCCAATTATTTCGAAGTTGTGTAGGATTTTTATGCTTTTACGACTATGTTTTGAGTTATATGAGGCGAACGATGCCATTTTAACAACCCAGGTCACTGCTTTTTTTAGAGGGTGCTGTTAGAAGTCAAGAATTTGGAGGCAAGAATTTGGGTGCTGTTAGAAGTCCAATGTTGCTGAATGATACATACACCTCTACCCTTAGAAGCAGTACAGTGATATTGAAAAGTTTCAGGATCTCTTACCTAGCTAGATGCCTTTGATTAGTGGTCTAAATTGGCTTCTCAGTCCCTTGGTTTATAAATTTCTAATTTCATTACCACGTAACTATCCTAGGAAATGTAGGAGCATAGACAAGCTCTCCAAAACTTTTCATCTGCTTAAAGCATTCATTATAAATATAAGCTCGAGCTGTTTATAATATGCAAGTGGAATATTAGGTCACCAATACTTTCTTGGCTAATGTACAACAATAATCTTGTTTAATTTTTAAAATAATAAAGAAAACTTCCAGATTCTTTTCAGAAGGGAAAAAAGGCTGCAATCTTAATTTCCATTAACCTGGTTGAAGAAATAATGAATAATAACCGTGTCAACTAACATATGGTTTGATATTCAACAGAAACAGAGCATTATGATAAACAGAGTTTTTCATCATTTACCTCAGCCAGCATAGCCATTCTTTAATATCTTTCCTTCTAAAATCTTGCGAGTGATCAATGTTTGGAGCATCATGAAAATTATCACCACTACTCTTGTTGCCCCTACCCTGAACATAAAACAGTGATTTGCTTGAGCAGCTTACTTTCCGCAAGCATAAGATATTATAAGACATTCCTAATAAATGAAAATTTTCCACCCGCCACACTAAACTATACCCCCCTAAAATTAGAAATATACAATCAAATATAGCAAGAAGAGCTAGTCATTATACTGAGAAAATAACGGCCACCATATCTGGATCTCGCCTGTCAATTCAGCAAAATTAAAATTTTACCCATTATTTTACATCACTTCTATCAGAACTAAATTTTTTTTCTTTGGGGTAATGGTTATAGCGAAACCACATTATAACCAAGTATTTGATGTATTAGAAAGTAGATTGAGGTACGAACACAAGGATACCTTGTATCTCATGACATGCTCTCTTTTTATTCTCAGACATACAAACCAGTTTCTGCCACTCTTCGATTTACATAAGAGCAAAGACATAGATGTTGTATGACGGGGTAATACCCAAAAAGAGAAAAAGAAATAGAAACAAAATTAATAAGAAAGGTGGGCAAATAATCATTTGACACGCATCAATCGCAAACCATACTTAAACCATCTAAGAAAATGGTTAAAGGCTAACATGTAACTTGACTAAATGGTTGCATCAGAGGAGCACATTTAGAAACATTAAATTACAGATTTGAGTATCTGCATTAAGTTATAGATCTTATACCTGGAAATGCAGATCATTGGCAACAACGGCACCATCATCCCAATTTAGACGACCACCAAATATATTTCAGACACTATTTTTATTCTGATAGTGTACATAGTGATGATTTAAGACAACAAATCCAAGAACTTTAATGCCAACTTCATGGAATCTTTTCACTAGAGCCTTTAGTTCTTCAATGTTATGAATTTGTA
Organism: Dillenia turbinata; assembly: GCA_037126225.1. NCBI lineage: Eukaryota > Viridiplantae > Streptophyta > Magnoliopsida > Dilleniales > Dilleniaceae > Dillenia > Dillenia turbinata. Next base: position 25,127,666 of record JBAMMX010000008.1, read on the forward strand.
TTTGTTAACAAATGCCCACGAAGAAGCACAAAGGTACTATGAGCAGGTATATCCAAAGAACTTGCACGTGATTTGAAAAGAGTACACAAGAGTGGTGTAGTTGAACATGAATATATAGACATAGGAAGTACACAAATCATCTGGTCAAGCTTGTCAGAACAATTACTTGGATCACGGGGAAAAAAATGGAATTACAATATAGACGGAGAACTACTTGGACATTTTTCAACCCAAAAAAAAAATTAATAATCAACTGTACCAAAGTAATAGATAACCCAATCTACCATGCATAAAGATGCGTGAGACGTAATGTGGGGATTCATAGAGAGCTGCTTACAGCTCTAACTTTATGATATGAAATTTCAAGAAAGACCATTAAGTCATGTGTACCACCAAGTGTTCATGTCCCCTAGGCAAAACAGGGAAAGACTATTAAGTCATGCATACCACCAAGTGTTCATGTCCCGAGAGACATTTTCTTAACGGAGAGCAACCTTCGCTTTGGATAACCGGGAGCTGCCTACTATCTCAATCAAGAGCTACCTATACATTGGGTCGATTGGAATACACCCACTATTTCAATCATAAGCTTCCTTCACACCATCACACGCATACATAAATATTTACCTATTTGTCATCATTAAGAACTCTATCTTTCTCTTTCACAACTTTAACCGACAGCTTTCACAACGTCATCAAGAACTGCCCACTATTTTGATCGAGAGTTGACAATATTTCTCTTCATCTCACCACGCTACATATATTTTAATTTCTCTTCACCACACCTCAAACCAAGAATTTGTTTATTCTTCATAACACTCTCTCTCTCTTCACCTTATGTCATCCTCAAAACTAAATCTCATAAAGGGGAGAGAGAGAGAGAGAGAGAGAGAGAGGTATTGGTTTAGGAATACACAGCATGGCCTTGCAGAGACCAAAAAGGGTTCTAGAGTGTGTGGTGGTGGTGTTTTGGGAATAAATTCTGGAGTTTCACGGTTTAGACTTTTTTGAAGGCCATCATGAGAGAGAAAAAGAATGATAAAAGTATTTAAAGGTAAGTTTCAAAGATTACTTGTGGAGGGTATTTAGATTATGTAGCACACAAACCATATAAGAGAGAAAGTCTAACCGCAGAATGCAATGGCTACTCAGGCGGCAGAGGAATGAATTCCATACACTATGATTATTATCAGGTACACTACTCTCATCAACTAGTTTGTATAACAGACCGGAGATGGAGAATTTGGTATCAATCATAAAAGAGAAGAAGCTGGAGCGGAAGCATTTTGAGGAGCAAAAGAGCAAAAAGAATCGGAGTGTGCGAATGTCAAGAGTGAGAGAGCCTAGGTCTCACCAAGCCACGCTCACTTCTCCCTTCTGACCTCTCTCTAGTAAAAAATAATAGCTTCTTTGACCAATTCCGTAATTTACACAAGACAAAACCATAAATTATTTTAGTACCATTTTTATTTTTCTGCTTTCTCGGTAGTGTTTTTTTGGTGAATAGGCATTAGGTTTAATCTTTGCGCCGCTACCGTCTGATGGTGTTTCACATTTGGGGCGCCTTTTCCAGACCCAATCAAAGAAAGAAGGAACTTGTGCTGCCCTCTTCTCTCTCTAGCCCCTGCTTAATTCCATCCAATCTGCACTAGAAGCCTGCAGATTCTGGATCATGAATTGAGAAAAAGCAGAAGAAAATGTCGGGAAATCCTTGCCAAAGGCACGAGCGGAAAAAGTTGTTTTGAGGAAAATGACCACGCATGAACATGAGAAAAACAAGGACATGCTTTTCCATTTAAGGAAAACTGCACTTGGAGGAGAAAAACACACTTCCCAAATAAATTCTTACACTTTATTTATCTGCACACCACGCCTATGCTATCATACAAAGCTAAAAAAAGGGGGAATAAAACAAAGTCCATCTCCAACTCCCTATATTAGTAGAGTAGACAGTAAACCGCAAGTTTAGCAATGGTCTTTAATTTTATTCATGCCCATGCCCATCCATATACAAAGACCAAGCAGAAGCAGTACACTATTTTCTTTTGTAAATATTATCTCATCGGTCTTTCACCATCTATGTAGCTCATCAAACATGAATCTGGAATAGGGTTGAGCAGCCAATTTGCTGTTGGCACTTTAGAACAGAGCAGCTAAATGCTGTTGGTAGTTGAACGGCTATGACATTACTCTGTGGCAGTGGCACGAGTTAGATTACCGCCATTGCCAGTCCCGATAGTAATAGACAATTAACTAGTGTCCACTTCAGGGTGTGGCAACGTTTTCCTTGGCAAGAGGAGCAATTTCCTCTCCTTCAATTCCAGGTTTACTACCACTGACCCCAAGGCTCAGCAGCATGTGTTCCCATTTCTTAGCAGGTCCCTGCACCACAGTTCACATACCGGTACCTCTTTTATTAACCCTTTGCTCAAGAAAGCTTGTGGTCTGATTTGGTTCTATTTTATGCTCACAATATTTCGAGTGAATGAAATGGTATTTATTTACAAATTACGGATGATAGCTTTAGTTAACCACAAGCAAGAACAAAAGCTTAGTAGAAGCTAGTGTTGCACTTACCTTCCAGGAAAGATCTTGAGCCATGCAATTTTGGATCATTTCCTTCAAGGCAGGGGTGTTATATGTTGCAAGAGCTCTCTTAACAGTCATCGTTATTGCAGTCAGGTCAGCGGGATCAACAGTTTTACACTGCCAACAGAGAACACTTGTGAGATTTTTCCTTCTTTAAAGACAGCAACAGGATGTTTACCCAGCCAAAAAGAAAGGGTACAATAACATGCAAGAAGAAAGAAATTTACTTCAACATTGAATGCTCCCATCTGGAACCCAGTGAAACCTTCCTTGACAGTGTCAACAAGTCCACCAGTTGAGGCAACAATGGGCACCTGTAACAAGTGGAAGCACACGATTAGTTTGCTACAGGAATTATATATGTTGATGTAAGATCAGACTATACAGTCCCTACCGTTCCATATTGCATGGCATGCAGTTGGATGAGACCACAGGGCTCAAACCTGCTAGGAATCAGCATGTAGTCAGCACCAGCAATGATCATATGGGCCAGTGGAACATTGAATTTTGCAACCCCTCTAGCCTTGTCAGGATATTTTTCCTCTAGTTGTTCAATCTGCTTCTCCATGAACTTCTTGCCAGTTCCCTGGTAAATTGAGCACATATTGTTTAGGAAAACTGTTGCAGCAGCAAACATAGACTAGGAATTCCCATGTGATTTGATACTCACAAGGATCACAATATGAACTGCCAGTCCAATGAATTTTGAAATTGCTGCAACCAGAATATCTGAACCTTTCTGCTCTTCTAGTCTTCCAATGAAGCCAATAAGTGGGATGTTTCTGTCCACAGGCAGTCCAAGCTCTGCTTGAAGTGCTTCTTTCAAGATAGGCTTGGCATCCATCACCTGATAAGCAAGAAAATTTCAGTTGTATATCTCTTCAATACCAGAATCGCTCAAGTAAATCTGTAGTCTAGGGTTTCTTACGGTTGTGGCATCATATTTGACATCAATATATTTATCTGTAGCTGGGTTCCACTCTTGGACATCCATACCATTCACTGTGCCAGTTATGCCAGTCTTTCTTAGGAAGCTATCTAGTTCCACACCTTTTTCAATGCCAGAAACAAGTTCTTGAGCATAGTATGGGCTCACAGTCAATACCCGGTCAGACTCTAAAATTCCAGCCTTCATCCAGTTTATTTTCCTTCCCTTCACAGGCTTGTCATATCTGGAAAATGAGATCATCCAAACCTTGTTATGGGAACTAATGGATGCGTTATCTGCGTCCAATTCATGTGGAAAGGCCACAAGGGAGTGAAAAGGGAAACTCTGTTAAAATCTTACCCATCAATGAAATCAAGAGAGCCTTTGAAGTCATCTGGCAGATTGAGGCGCCGGAAGTCGGCAAAGGCAAATCTTCCTTGATAGGCAATGTTGTGAATGCAGAAAGCAACCTGGCAGAATTATAAAGGAAAATATTTGCTAATGGTTGATCACAGATCTAACAAACCACATTCAAGCAAAATAAGAAAAGACCCTACCTTTGCATTTCTGTAGATTCCCATAGGTTGATAAATGGATTTAAGGTAGCATGGAAGAAGTGCAGTGTGCCAGTCATTGGCAATGAAGACAACATCCTCTCCTGCATGGTGAAGGTGCCAATATGGATGAATTTCTTGATAGGAAATGGTAACATCAACACACTCATTTTTTTCTATATAAGAAATAAAAATAATAGAAACATAATATTTTTCAATTTTAATAAGAACAACATAAAAAACTATGACAATGCAACCATACCATATGGTCCAGAGAAGTGTTTGCCACTGATCAGGTTCAAAACTCTTGGTGCCTCCAATGCCGCCTAAAAGCAATAAGAACAAACATCAGGTAAAGAGTAGATAATAACCAAACCCAGGCATCATCAGGTGGTAACTCCAATCAGCCCTGACAAAATTAGGACTACCTTAGCAATTGATGTATTATTGCATATTACAATTTGTTATGCATTGCCAAAGCAATGGTGAGTTTGCAGCTTACAGAAAATCTCATCACATGATACCTTTTGTTATTGCGCCACTAGCTTCAACAGACTAATAAAAATTCCCATTCCATTTGCAGTTCTTTAATGGTAAGGCAAACATGCTTAGCCATCTATCATGCACCATAGTGTATATAACAAGATAATTTTGTAGATTAACTTTGGAAATGTCATGAATGCCCTGTTTACAATAATTGTGTCCAACACCATCAATCATCTTGGGCCATGATGGTATCGTGTTCCTTCTGCTTCCATCCAGATGCAACTCCAGAACAATTAATTTGAAGATAGCATAGAAAACTGCACAAATAGAATATCATTTACCAGGCACAATAGACTGAATCGCAGCTGGTTATCCTTGTAATCCTCTCCAGCATAAGGACCATAGATCTTGGATCCAGTTTTTCCCCATACCTTTAATATTCCCAAAATATGAAGTAGATGTTAAAAGTCTGTATGCCATATCGCCAGGGCATAGAAGCCAACAAAGAGATAAATCAAGAATAAGACAAGAGTGATTAACCTTTTCAAGGAACAAGGGATGATCCACAAAGACACGATCAACTCCTCGTTTGTAGCAGTGGAAAAAACGGACAGTTTCAATTCTATCCCCAACGTTAATCTGCAAGGTAGAGGACCTTAGGCTCACATAGAAGCACTTGTGGTTGACATGACTAGGAGAACACAGATGTTGACCTAAATTGAGTAAAAGCACAAGAAAAGCAAATTTACCTCAACCAGTACACTAGTATCCCAAGCATCTTTGTATTGATCATAGCGGGGAGACACAGTCATAACCCGATGGCCATTTGCCTAGACAAGCATAGAGCCAAACTTATATAAATACATGTATATATTTTGATCGAGTTGGTTAGAAACAGGAGATTGGGAATTAAGACTTTACAGCCATGGCAGGTGGGAGCCCTCCAAGAACATCACCAAGACCACCGGTTTTGCTCCAAGGACCAACCTCAGCGGCTACGAAGATCAACTTCATTCCGTGTCCACACGTGATGCTCCCCGATGGCATGTTGTTATCTTTTGTGCTAGCTAGCTTCGCAATGGCTTTGGCCGCGTTCTTTTTCAGTCGGAGCATGTCCAACTTGTTCAAAGGTCTCAGGCCGGCGTGGGTCATGGTTTGGTTCCGGAGACCAACCTGAGGCAAGGCTCCTTTAAGTTCAGAGACGTTGAAGGAGGAGGAGGCTCTTGAGATAAAGTGGGAAGCGGAAATCGTGGCCATTGCTTGGAATTTCTGTTCATGGTAGTGATAGGTAGCAAAAGCGAGTCAATACAAAAAAGTAACTCAAAAGAAAGAGTAGGCAGAAGTAATTTGCAATATGGTGATCAAATTCGTAAATGTTTGAGGCTGAGAACAAATCACTAAAAGCCGACAGTAGATTAGACATTAGAGACGGGTTTCAAACCTAGCAGATGCAACTCAAATTTTACTTGGGAAAAGAAAATGAAATTTGCTTTCTATTGATAAAAGAAAACAAAGACGATGATCGCAGCTTTGGTGTTGCCGCACTACGACTTACAAGAGTAGTGGTTAAATGATGGAAGAGCAGTTTGATAGACTTTTCTTTTTCTTTGAAATATAATTTTTACAAGCCATGAAGTCCAGAGAGTAGGGGGGTAATCAGAAAAGGGTGGAGAAAAAGAAAATCTCTCCTTACCCCCCCATACTGAGTGTTTAATTACAAGCTAAACACTCAGAGATATTCTCAAAAGCATTTATGATTCGAAAGAGAGAGAGAGAGAGAGACTGACTTACTGTTTGATCTCACAGCAGAGTAGAGTGGTGGATGTAGAGGAGAGGAGGGTTCCAGCTAGAGCTGGAAAGGAAAGAGCGAGTTTGGCAAAGAGGGGAGAACTCTCCGCATATGGAGTTGAAATGACTCTTGGTTGGCCCCGCTCGAGGGGAGCCACATGAACCGCTGACATTTGTAGGGCGCGGTTGGGCCACTTTGCGACGTGGCTCTATTCTAGTGGTCTTGCCCGCTCCTCTTCGATTAACAGGGCACCTCTCTCTCTCTCTCTCTCTCTCTCTGTCTTCTCTGTCTCTCTGATTCACGGTTCTGAACGCATCCCAGGGTATTTGGGCCCAACCCAAGGAGCATATCTGGAATATTCTCAGACCCCGACCTGCAGATATTTGGATTGCGTTGCGTTTAGGTTGTTCTCAACTCTATAATCATTATTTTATTATCCAACTACCTAAGTTTAAAATAAAAAGGGCTAGGGTAAATTCGGGTTATTTAGCAAGATAGTGTATTTTTGGCATAAAATTCTCCGAATAGCGTAAATAATTTTTTGTTTCCCGAGACGTCGCTAGTGGCACTCTCGAATCCTATGGGTTCCTTTTTTTCTTTTTTTGCTTTTAAAAAGAAAATACAAAGCGAGATTGTTGGTCTCGCTTTTTAAAAGTGAGACCCACAATCCCACTTTAAAAAAGTCAAGGTTTTTATAAATTATTATTTTATTATTAAAATATAAACTATTATTAAAAATTATTATTAATTTAAAATTTTTATTAACTTCATTATTTTAATTTTTAAAAAAACAAAAAATTAAAAAATTAAATATTAAACAAATTAATCAAAAAGTAAAAAATTATTAAAAATCAAGTAAAATTAAAAATTTTTAATTAAAAGAGAAAACATATAATTAATAAAAAATTAAATAATAAATTCTTATTAATCAATCGTAGAAAGGGTCTCGAAAGATGGGCCACTGATCAAAAAATTGTCATTAGAAATAGGAAATTCAACCTCTCATTTAGGAAATTTCCAGATTCCGATGACAGTTTTTTGGATCAGTGGCCCATCTTTCGAAACCCTTTCTACGATTGATTAATAAAAATTTATTATTTAATTTTTTATTAATTATATGTTTTCTCTTTTAATTAAAATTTTAATTTAACTTGATTTTTAATATTTTTTATTTTTTGATTAATTTTTTTAATATTTAATTTTTTAATTTTTAGTTTTTTCAAAAATTAAAATAATGAAGTTAATAAAAATTTTAAATTAATAAAAATTTTTATTAATTTTTAATAATAGTTTATATTTTAATAATAAAATAAGAATTTAAAAAAATCTTGATTTTTACAAAGCGAGATTGTGGGCCTCGCTTTAAGAAAGCGAGACCAACAATCTCGCTTTCTATTTTTTTTTTTAAAAGAAGCCTTCAATTCGAAAGAGAGGGAAAATATATAGAAGTGGAGAGTGTCGCCAGCGACATCCCTAGAATGGGAAACAAAAAAAAATTGACACTATTTGGGGAATTTTGTGTCAAAAATACACCATCTTGGGAAATAACCTGGGTAAATTCGTTCAAGTACATGATTACACCCCATGTGACCCTCTTTTTCAGCTAATTTTTTTTAGTGGTCGTCCAACCTCCCCCCTCTCTCTCTCTTCAAACAATATGTCAAGGCTTGGGGTCTGAGTAGTTATCCAACGGAAGAAATTCAGAACTGATTTTTTAGAATTCTTCAATTAATTACGTAGAATTCTGTGATGAGCTTCGTATGATGAAGATGAGTGATCTTAGTTAAAGAGAAATAAAGAAATAAGGGGAGAGAGAAAGAGAAAGAGAGGAAGAGAGAGTGAGAAAGAGAGATAAGGGAGAAATAAAATTCTGACAAATGACATTCGATGCTCAGCTCACCTCAGAGAGCTTATTTATACATTCCTGGAGGTTTGGAAATTGTCTGTAACTACTACAACTGAAATTCAGTTATTACAACTACCTAACTTGTAGTTAGTTAGGTTGGTTAGAGCCTGAAGCCGTCTTCTAAAATGTAAAGCTTGCTTACTCTATTTAGTAGCTGTTACACACCCTGCCCCTTGAAGCATTCCTTGTCCTCAAGGATTAAACTTGGGAAACAGAGAATTAATAAAATCCATATCTTCCCAAGTTGCCTATTCCGGACTCAGATTGATCCATCTAATTAACCACTGAGTAACTGGTTTATCACTTCTCAATATGACACGCCTCTTCAAAATTGCTACAGGTTCAACCAGTGCTTGTTTATCTGTTCCGACAAGGGGAAGTGTTGGCATGGCCTGATGATTAGTTCCCAACTTTCTTTTGAGCATCGACAGATGGAATACTGATGAACTTTTGACTCTGGTGGCAACAGTAGCTTATAAGCTACCTCTCCAATTCAAAATAGTATCTGAAATGGTTCATAAAATTTGGAGGATAGTTTGAGCTATTTTTTTAATTTAATTAACTGTTGTTTATAAGGTTGCAGTTTCAAGTAGACCCAATCACCTATTGTAAACTCCTTTTCAATCCTGTTCTGATCAGCTCTTACTTTTATTCTATTTTGTGCTCTAGCCAAATGATCTCTTAGAATCTGTAACATAGCTTGCCTATTCTGTACAAAGTTTAAGGTAGTCGGTATAGTTGACTCCAAATAAGGCCCCCAAGGAATGGACTTAGGTTTGTACCCATACAATGCTTCAAAAGGTGTCATCTGTATGCTGGAATGATGTGTGGTATTACACCACCATTCAGCCAAACTTAACCATTGAAACCATAGTCATGACCTATCCGATGTCATAAACCTTAGGTAACATTCCACACATTGGTTTAACCTTTCACTCTGCCTATCAGTTTGAGGGTGATAAGAACTACTCATCTTCAGCTGAGTCCCTATAAGCTTGAAAAGTTCCTACCAGATGAGACTTGTAAAGACTTTATCTCTATCAGATATTGTCACGCCCCGACCCGCAGATCCGGGCACGCGACAACCGTCGCGCTACCTTGAATACGTGTGAACCTCACCCCGTGCTCCAAGGCATCGCAAGGCATTCAGAATACCAAATAAAGCCATAGGCCATCTCAACCAACAAATACCATCAACCAATCAGAACACAATTCCCTCTCTAGGGATAGAAAACAAAATCAACAATAATTTCTAAGAAAATTTCATAAAAAGAAAATTAAGGATTTTCAATAAAAGTTTATACAAAATGCCTTCCATGGGTCAATCTATCGATACCTCAAAGACAATAGTAAGATCTATACCAAAAGAAGTTTCTGATAGAGGTCTTCCCAAAAATTCTGCCTCTAAATGACTTCACAAAGTAACTAACATTCGTCTGTAAAAATGGAGAGATGAGAGGTGAGTATAGAAATATTCAGTGAGTGATATACACATTGAATAGAAATAAGAATTTGTATGGTGGACATATCAAACATATACATTTTAAATCATTACATCAGTCACAAGATCATTCAACAATAAATCAATTTTTCAATCATCATAAATCAATCTCATATGCATCCAATCATTTCACATTTCTAAACATAGGGCAGTCAAAATCATTATTTCCAACTAAGGTCTACCACGACCTAAGGTGGAACCACCAAGCATTTTAGAAATTTTCAGTTTACAAACACCCTACTCCTTGGTATTGGCCATAACATTTCGTTGACGGTGCAACCAACTATCCCACGCCCTTCAAGCGACGTGTTATTCGACCATGAATGTGCCGTTGCGACCGGCCACATACCATGTCTATCAAGAATAACCCCACCACATCACCCCGTCGAGTCGCACCGTGGCAGGAAATAACTAGCCATTTTTCGGGATTCAGGCTCTTCTCCAAGTAACCATACCGTGCACCACTTTATAAAAAATTTAACAATCCATTTCATGTGCCATCAATTAAATCAATAACCAGTATCATAATATGCTCAATATCAATAAATCAACATGACACATTTATTCATTCAAAACATTATGATGCATAGGAATTTCAAAATCATTCTTTGGGATATTCCACACACACTAAAACATTTAAAATCAACTTTTGAAAATCATTTAGAAAATTCAAATAAAACATTTTTTTTTATTTAAGTGCAAGCATGCAACCACTCACTACATTAGGGACGACAGTCACTCCCGGACGTCTCTGCAACAAACGTCGTGCTTCGTTCAGTCTTCGCTAACTCTTGAGGGACATAATCAAATACCCACAATTATCAATGTAAATCATTTCAAGTAAACCCAAAAACTCTAACATTCAATACCCAATCTTTTTCTCACTACGGTGACTCAAAGCCCACTAAACCTATTTCATCAGATTTTAACATAAACTCCAAATTTATGAAAGAGGAAAAATAAACCCAACTAAGATTAAAAATATTACCTATATTTCGGTCTCCGATTTCGCCTCAAACTGAGTCACGATCAAACCTTAAATTTTCTCTTACTAGAAAACCTCAAATCTCTCACAAGATCTAACTTCCTGGAGGTTGAGATATGAGTTTGGGAGTCTTTAGGGTATGGGTTTTGTGTGGTGTTTTGATTGATCTTGGATAGAAGTATGAAGAGAGGAAGAGGTAGTGTACGAGCAGAGAAAAAGAGAAGTAAAAAAAAAGTTGAAATGTGACATTCGTAAGTTCTAGAGTCTTAACTCTTCTTTTTATTTACAACTCATCTTCCCAATTTACTTAATTGCCCTCATTCTCTTCCCAACTTACTCAAGTATACATCATACCCTTTTTGGTAATTTGGGACCGGTGGGAGTTTAGTTAAATTTCTCCAGTAATAATTACCGAAAGAGGGAGACAAAATGCCAGAGAGAGAGAGTGGTGCTTATGTTCAATTCCCATCGGTTACCGAACAAGAATAGAAAATTATTCCAACACCGTATATAAGGAAAAATACACTCTACCAATGGATTACATTCACAAATAGTGACCCAATGATGGGAATAGCAAAAATATTGATTATATTAAACATAATACCAATTATAATAGAAGTATTAGAATAGCTTAGTGGATAAAACTTTTTTGGACAAAGTCAAGGTCATGGGTTCAAGTCTTCACATTGGCAATGTCGTAAGGTAATTTCAAGACATTTCAAGACTTATTGTGCAAAGGCTGCATACTGTCCGGTCAACAAATTGTAAGATTCGAAGGTAGTTCGGTGAGTGGAGACCTTTGCATGCTGTCGGTCAACAAATTGCAAGATTTGAAGGCTGTTCGGTCATGTCCTGGTGTGTTCGGTCAAGTCTCATGGAGTGTAAGCAATGAATATCGTTCGGTCAAACGGAAAGTGACCGAACGGTTTCTTTAAAAATGAGGTTTGTGACCGAACCGACTTATAAATATTCGAAGGAAAGTGAAATTGATTGTTCGATCAGTCAATTACCGAAGGGAGGAAATTAGCAAAAGCATATGTTAACCGATAACCGAACAAGAAAATGAAATCTGGGAATGAGTACCGAACGATAAAAAAAAAAACATTGTATCCCAAAGTCTCATATTATCGATAGTATATATTGCCGATCATAGATTTATATTACCGATCGATGGTAAAAATAAGCAGTAAGAATTTTTATAGGTATCTCATAATAAAAATGAGGATTCAAAATTGGATGTCACCGATCATATAAAAAAGTGAGATAATAGGAAAAGTGTATCAACCGGATGAGATAGTATCGTCAGATAATATGAGTAGAATGCACTACACCGAATGATATATGAAAGTGAGCCCAACAATATATCGATGGATTCTCACAGTACCGACAGGAGTTCCAATGTCAATAGATGACCACAGGAATTTGGAAACTTAATACCGACAGACCATCACTTAAACAGTACATCGATAGGTATTTCACTTAAACAATACATCGATCACCCACTACTCAAGTAACCGATCGCTCTGGTGATCTGAACTTTAATGATCGGTAATTCAAAAATTTAAAGTCTGTCCACCCAATATCTAAAGGATCTCCCGAACAACCCAAGGAACAAAAATTCACACTTATATTTAAGATTAATTAATTAATTAATTATTTATATATATATTTTTTAAAAAATTACAAAATATAGGAATTTTCAAATAATAACATTTAGAGTATATTTTTACAAATCCGGATTTGTCTAGTGTTACAATTTCTACCCCCTAAAAAAAATTTTGTCCTCAAAATTTCAGAATATAATTATACTTCAAACAATTGGAGAAATTGCTTCCTTATTGTCTCCTCAGATTCCCAAGCCATCTTTCCAACCTGACTGTTTTTTCAAACTTGTAACTTGCTTCTCCAAAATAGTTACCGGTTGGACTCCAAAATTTTATATTTCCCTCAACTCAATTGCAGGAGATTTAAGAATATGGAAGAGTCCTAATAAGTACTTTCTTTTATTTCCATAAATGGAGACTATGTTAGGACAATTGAGAGTAACTCATATGGATCATCTTCCAGGACCAAACTACCTCAATCTTATATCTCATATAGTGTAATATTTCCAAATCCTCAAAGCTTTCCTACATTAGCAAATGCTAAGAGGCGGAAAACAAGTTTAAATCATCTACAAGAAATTTACTTCTCTTAACTATTCATCTACCTCTCATAGACCTCAATTCACATAAGTTACACAACTCTATCCATTCTTATCTTACTGTAAAACTCATTTGCACTTTATTTGTTCTATTCCTCCCAAAATCCAAAGAAACTCTTCATTTCATAGGAACTATTTTGACATAATACTTCTCTAGATAAATTTATCTCTATGGATTTGGACCTCATTTGATAACTTCTCTCACATAACGAATTATTTTCCCTCATTGCATTTCCTGCGCAAAATTACAAATATCTCTTCAAGTTTTATGACCATTTTAAATTCAATCATCAATAAATATCTTAATCAATTGACCTGCAAACTTTTTGAACCAGACTCCAATTTTTCTTATTTCTAGCTAAATCAAACCTATCTTAAGAATCATTTCTCCTATGAGGAGGCATGATAATCTACAAAAAAATAAGCTATTTTAGCTCACAACACTATGACAACTCTGGGCACCAATGGCTAAAGGTATATCAGTTTCCTAGGACCCATTAGAAGCTTTCAAATTTTTTCGAAAACATTTTCAAACACAAAAATCTTTAAAATCATTTGCAAATATTTGAAAATTTTCTATAACTTCAAAAATTTTGCTCTGATACCAATAAAATTGTCACGCCCCGACCCGCAGATCCGAGCACGCGACAACCGCCTCGCTACCTTGAACACGTGTGAACCTCACCCCGTGCTCCAAGGCATTGCAAGGCATTCAAAATACTAAATAAAGCCATAGGCCATCCCAGCCAACAAATACCATCAACCAATCAGAACACAATTCCCTCTCTAGGGATAGAAAACAAAATCAGCAATAATTTCTAAGAAAATTTCATAAAAAGAAAATTAAGGATTTCCGATAAAAGTTTATACAAAATGCCCTCCATGGGTCAATTTATTGATACCTCAAGGACAATAGTAAGATCTATACCAAAAGAAGTTTCTGATAGAGGTCTTCCCAAAAATTCTGCCTCTAAATGACTTCACAAAGTAACTAACCTTCGTCTGTAAAAATGGAGAGATGAGGGGTGAGTATAGAAATACCCAGTGAGTGATATACACATTGAACAGAAATAAGAATTTGTGTGGTGGACATATCAAACATATACATTTCAAATCATCATATCAGTCACAAGATCATTCAACAATAAATCAATTTTTCAATCATCATAAATCAATCTCATATGCATCCAATCATTTCACATTTCTAAACATAGGACAACCAAAATTATTATTTCCGACTAAGGTCTACCACGACCTAAGGTGGATCTGCCAAGCGTTTTAGAAATTTTCAGTTTACAAGCATCCCACTCCTTGGCGTTGGCCATAATATTTCGTTGGCGGTGCAACCAACTATCCCACGCCCTTCAAGCGACGCGTTATTCGACCATGAATGTGCCGTTGCTACCGGCCACATACCATGTCTATCAAGAATAACCCCATCACGTCACCTCGTCGAGTCGCACCGTGACAGGAAATGGCTAGCCATTTTTCGGGGTTCAGGCTCTTCCCCCAGTAACCATACCGTGCACCATTTCATAAAAAATTTAACAATCCATTCCATGTGCCATCAATTAAATCAATAACCAGTATCATAGTATGCTCAATATCAATAAATCAACATGACACATTTATTCATTTAAAATATTAGGATGCATAGGAATTTCAAAATCATTTTTTGGGATATTCCACACACACTAAAACATTTAAAATCAACTTTTGAAAATCATTTAGAAAATTCAAATAAAACATTTTTCTTATTGAAGTGCAAGCATGGAACCACTCATTGTACTAGAGATGACAGTCACTCCCGGATATCTCTACAACAATCGTTGTGCTCCGTTCAGTTTTCGCTAACTTCTGAGGGACATAATCAAATATCCACAATCATCAATGTATATCTTTTCAAGTAAATCCAAAAACTCTAACATTCAATACCCAATCTTTTTCTCACTACGGTGACTCAAAGCCCACTAAACCTATTTCATCAGATTTTAACATAAACTCCAAAGTTATGAAAGAGGAAAAATAAACCCAACTAAGATTAAAAATATTACTTATATTTCGGTCTCCGATTTCGCTTCAAGCCGAGTCACGATCAAACTCTGGATTTTCTCTCACTAGAAAACCTCAAATCTCTCACAAGACTAACTCCCTGGAGGTTGGGTTATGAGTTTGGGAGTCTTTAGGGTGTGAGTTTTGTGTGGTGCTTTGATTGATCTTGGATAGAAGCAAGAAGAGAGGAAGAAGTAGTGTACAAGCAGAGAAAGAGATGAGTAAAAGAAAAGTTAAAATGTGACATTCGTAAATTCTAGAGTCCCAACTCTTCTTTTTATTTACAACTCATCTTCCCAATTTACTTAATTGCCCTCATTCTCTTCCCAACTTACTCAAGTATGCATCATATCCTTTTTGGTAATTTGGGACCGGTGGGAGCTTAGTTAAATTTCTCCAGTAATAATTACCGAAAGAGGGAGACAAAATGCCAGAGAGAGAGAGAGTGGTGCTTGGGTTCAATTCCCATCGGTTACCGAACAAGAATAGAAAATTATTCCAACACCGTATATAAGGAAAAATACACTCCACCAATGGATTACATTCACATATAGTGACCCAATGATGGGAATAGCAAAACATTGATTATATTAAACATAATACCAATTATAATTGAAGTATTAGAGTAGTTTAGTGGATAAAATCTTTTTGGACAAAGTTAAGGTCATGGGTTCAAGTCTTCACATTGGCAATGATGTAAGGTAATTTCAAGACATTTCAAGACTTATTGTGCAAAGGCTGCATGCTGTCCGGTCAACAAATTGTAAGATTCGAAGGTTGTTCGGTGAGTGGAGACCTTTGCATGCTGTCGGTCAACAAATTGCAAGATTTGAAGGCTGTTCAGTCATGTCCTGGTGTGTTCGGTCAAGTCTCATGGAGTGTAAGCAATGAATATCGTTCGGTCAAATGGAAAGTGACCAAACGACTTCTTTAAAAATGAGGTTTGTGATCGAATGGACTTACAAATATCCGAAAGAAGGTGAAATTGACTGTTCGATCAGTCAATTACCGAAGGGAGGAAATTAGCAAAAGCATATGTTAACCGATGACCGAAAAAGAAAATGAAATCTGGGAATGAGTATCGAACGATAAATAAACAAAAAAGCATTGTATCCCAAAGTCTCATATTACCGATAATATATATTGCTGATCATGGATTCATATTACCGATCGATGGTAAAAATAAGTAATAAAAATTTTTATAGGTATCTCATAATAAAAATGAGGATTCAAAATTGGATTTCACCGATCGTATAGAAAAGTGAGATAATAGGAAAAATGTATCGACCGGATGGGATAGTACCGTCAGATAATATGAGTAGAATGCACTACACCGAATGATATATGAAAGTGAGCCCAATAATATATCGATGGGTTCTCACAGTACCGACAGGAGTTCCAACGTTAATAGATGACCACAAGAATTTGAAAACTTAATACCGACAGACCATCACTTAAACAGTACACCGATAGACATTTCACTTAAACAATGCATCGATCACCCAATACTCAAGTAATCGATGGCTCTGGTGATCTGGACTCTAATGATCGGTAATTCAAAAATTTAAAGTCTGTCCACCCAATATATAAATGATCTCCCAAACAACCCAAGGAACAAAAATTCACATTTATATTTAAGATTAATTAATTATTTTTATATATATATTTTTTAAAAAAATTTTACAAAATATAAGAATTTTCAAATAATAACATTTAGAGTATATTTTTACAAATCCGGATTTATCCAGTGTTACAGATACAATAGAGTCCGGACATCCATGTAGTTTGAATATGTTCTCCACAAACAATTGAGCAACCTTTAATGCAGTGTATGGATGCTGAAGAGCTACGAAGTGGTAAAATTTTGTGAGCCTATCGATGACCACTATGATGGTATTGTGCCCTTCAGAATCAGGAAGTCCTTCTATAAAATCCATGCTGATCTGAGACCAAGCCTGTGTAGCAATGGGAAGACGCTGAAGTAATCCTGGGTAAGGAACATTTTCATGTTTGTTCCGCTGGCATGTCTCACATTCCTGAACAAATTTATCTATTGTTGTTCTCATAGAAGGCCAATAGAAGGTAGTTTTGACTCTTTGAAAGGTGTTGTTTTGCCTTGAGTGTCCTCCTGTTGCAGAGTTATGCATCTACTAAATGATTTTGCTCTTGAGGTTGTTGTCGTTCCCCATATATATCTTCTTTCTGAACTTTAGAATCCCATTATGTAACTGAAATTTGGAGTCCTTATCTGGTTCTATAGTGAGCTTTGCTATCAGGTTCTTGCATTCCTCATCCCTTTCATAACTTTGAAGAATTTCTATGATCCACTGTGGTTGTACTACAGTAATTGCCATGATCATTTCTGGAGAACTATCCTCCTCTATGAACTCCTTCCTAGACAATACATCTGCCACCCTATTGTCTGTCCCTTTTTTATACTGTATTTCATAGTCTAGTCCTAATAATTTGGTGAGTCATTTATGTTGCAATGTGCTGGTAAGTTTTTGCTCTAATAGGTACTTTAGACTCTGATGATCAGTTCTAATAATGAAATGATATCCTATCAGATAGTGTCTCCACTTTGTAACAACCATTACCACAACCATCAATTCATTTTCATTTATGGACATGCCTAGATTCTTGGGACCCAAAGCCTTGCTTAGAAAAGAAATGGGTCTGTTTTCTTGTATCAGAACAGCTCCCCATCCTCTTGAGCAAGCATCAATTTCTAAAATAAAGGGTTTAGAAAAATCTTGTAGTCTCATCACAGGAGCTGAGCATATGGTTGCCTTAAGATTTTGAAAAGTTCGAGAAGTCTCTTCAATCCAACTGAAACTATATTTCCTCAGTAGTTCAGTTAGAGACCTGGTAATCAATCCATAGTGTTTGATAAACTTTCTGTAATAACCCGTAAGTCCTAAGAAGCTCCTTAAAGCCTTGGCAGTTGAAGGTTCTGGCCATTGTAGAATACACTCAACCTTTTGAGGATCCATTTTCACTCCCTCCTCTGTCACCACATGCCCCAAATACTCCACTTGAGTTTGAGCAAAAGTATACTTAGAGAACTTTGCAAATTATTGGTGGTGTCTGAGGATTGTTAGAACTTCCTTAAGATGTTCAGTGTGAGAGATTAAGTCTGGACTGTATATGAGGATATCATCAAAGAAAACCAACACAAACCTTCTTAGTTGCTGCTGAAATACATGATTCATTAATGCCTGAAAAGTTGTTGGGGCATTAGTCAAACCAAATGACATCACTAAGAACTTATAGTGTTTATAATGGGTTTGGAAGGCTGTCTTTGCTATATCTGTTGGTTTCACCCCGATTTGATGATATCCAGGCCTGAGATCAATCTTGGAAAACAACTTGGAACCATGTAACTCATCTAATAGTTCATCAATATTGGGAATGAGGTATCTATCTTTTATCGTAAGATTGTTTAGTTACTGATAATCTACACAAAATCTCCATGTGTTATCCTTCTTTCTAACCAACAGAACAGGGGAAGCATAAGGGCTAGTGCTATGTCTGATTATCCCATGATTCAACATCTCCTGCACCTGTTTTTCTATTTCAGCTTTTTGGGAATGAGGGTATTTATAGGGTGGGAGTTTAAAAGGTTGTGCCTCTTGTTTGAGTAAAATTGGATGATCGTGGGACCTCTCAGGGGGTAGAGTTTCAGGTAAGAAAAAAACATCCTTATAAAGTTTAAGTAGATGAGAAATGATTTGAGGTAAGTGTTCAAGCTTCTCTACCACAACCAGTGTAAGTGTTGTACAACTTTGAAGTTGTTGCTCCTTAAATTTCCTAGTAGTTTTGCCCATGACCCTTTTTATTCTGGGATTTTCTACCATACCCATTAGTGTTATCTCACTTTCTTCTTTAGCTATCTTGACTTGCAGAAGTTTGAAATCAAAAGTTATGGGGCTAAAATTATACATCCAATCAATACCCAATATTAGGTCCCAATTTCCCAGCTGCAGTACCCTTAAGTCGAATGAGAAGTGATACCCTTGCATATTCCATTTAACTCCTTTCACCTGATTTCTACTAGTTATCCTACTCCCATAAGCTAGTATAGCATGTAGGGTTTCAGCCATTTCTGGTTTCAATTTCAGTTTTTCTACTAATTTCTGATTAAGATAGCTATTTAAACTCCCCGTATCTAATATAATTGCTATTATTATGCTGCCTATAATACCTTGTATAGCTATAGTCTTGCGCTTAAGGGAATTAGAGAATGCACATAATGGGACATCATAGACCTCACCTGATATTTCAGCTTCTCCACTGTTGTTTCCTGTTTCTACTTCGTCACCTTCTTCTGCAAATATTATCAGGTTGATTGATCTGAGTTTGCATTGATGCCCAGGCACATATTTTTCTCCGCATCTAAAGTATAAGTTGTTGGTTCTTCTATATTGCATTTCTTGAGATGATACCCTTGCCATTTTGTCCTCAGTAGCAATTCCAGAAACTCTAGACTTCTCTCTGTAATTGTTTCCTTTTGGTGGTGATCTGAGATCACTTATGGCCCCTCTCTTATTTTTGCTAAGCTCTAGTGATTGTTCTTGCAACATAGCAATTTCAAATGCTTATAGCAGGGACGTTAGCTTTAGCATGCTCAGAATAGGTTTGATTTCATCTTTCACACCACTTATAAAGCTTGATATGAAGTAAGATTTAGCTAGGTTGGGATTCTTACATAACATAATTGACCATAATTCTTCGAACCTCTCCTGGTAATCAACTAATGATCAGTTTGCTGAAGTTTATTGAACTCCTCAACTTTGTCCTAAGCTCCCTTAGCTTCAAGTGTAGTAAATTCTTCCTATTTTAACTCTTTTTTAACTAGTTTAAGTCCTTGAAATCAAGTTTCTGTCTTTCCATCCATATACATCTCAACTATTTCCATCCATGATGAACTTGAAATCTGATATATTGTGAAGAACTTTTGGCATTTTCATAACCACCTTCGAGGACTTTCACCCGTGAAAATTGGTAGTTCTATTCTAGGAGTGTTTGGAATACTCCCTTTGCAAACTGGAGCCTTCCTGGTTATTAGACCACCACGATCTCCTTTCATTCTTCCTTCAAAAGGAGTGGGCAAAATAGGAGATTTATATGAGTTATCTACTTCCTGATCCTCATTTTTACCTTTCAATAATTGCATGATGAGACTAAGTTGCTCTTCCATGTCAGCTCTGAAATTGTCAATCGTTTTGTTTTGTTCTTCAAGCTGTTTTCCTAGCTCAAGATGTTTTTCCTTAACTTCCGTGGTCAAATCTAGAATTTTTGCATCCTGTTTCTTAAGCTGTTCCTCCAATGACTTAGACCTTATTCCTTCCGCCATTACTGCTCTGATACCAAATTGTCAAGGCCTGGAGTCTGAGTAGTTATCCAATGGAAGAAATTCAGAATTGATTTTTCAGAATTTTTCAATTAATCACGTAGGATTTTGTGATGAGCTTAGTATGATGAAGATGAGTGATCTTAGTTAAAGAGAAATAGAGAAATAAGGGGAGAGAGAAAGAGAAAGAGAGGAAGAGAGAGTGAGAAAGAGAGATAAGGGAGAAAGGAAATTCTGACAAATGACATTCGATGCTCAGCTCACCTCAGAGAGCTTATTTATACATTCCTAGATGTTTGGAAATTGTCCGTAACTACTACAACTGAAATTTAGATATTACAACTACCTAACTTATAGTTAGTTAGGTTGGTTAGAGCCTGAAGCCTTCTTTTGAAAAGTAGAGCTTGCTTACTCTATCAAGTAGCTGTTACACAATACATCCCCCTCCCCTCCATATCACCTCATTCTATCTCCCCCCTCTCTCTCCCTCCTCCTCCACTCTCCACGTCACCACCATATCTCTCTCTTCCCATCTCTCCTGTCTCCACCTCTTACCTATCTTCCCCCCTCTCTTTCTATTTCTTCATTTTTAAATATTATACAAATATTAATATTATATAAATATTTTTTATCCTTTTAATTTAATATATCTAATACTTAATAAATATTTAAATATTTAAATTAGATATTTAGATATTTTTATTCTTATAAAATTTTAAATTAAATATTAATATTTATAAGTTTACTTATTATTGAATAATATAGTTTTAGTTTATTATTTATTATTTTAATATTTTATTTTACAATTTAATATTTAATTTAAATATCAAATATCTAAATATTAATATTTAAATATTTGATATTTCAAATTATCATTTAATATTATTTAAATATTTATATTAATTTTTTATGTTTTATATTTTAAAATGTTTAAATTAAATGTTAATATTTATGAGTTTTTTACCGTTAAATTATTAAATATTATAATTTTAGATTAATGTTTATATATTTAAGAAAATTGTGTTGAAATATTATACAAATTCTCTCTCTCTCTCTCTCTCCCCTCACCCTCTCCCTCCATGTCACTTCACACACTCTCTCTCCTCTCCCTCTCTCTTTCTCCCTCTCCCTCTCTCTCCACCTTCCGCCTCCCTTCCCCCTCTCTATCTCTTCATTTTTAAATATTATAAAAATATTAACATTATAAAAATATTTTATAATTTTAATTTAATAAAGACATAAATTGTTGTTGTTATAATTTTAATTTAATATATTTAATATTAAATAAATCATTAAATATTTAAATTAAATATTTGTATATTTATAAAAATTTAAACTAAATATTAATATTTATAAGTTTACTTAAATTAAATTATTAAATAATATAGTTTTAATTTAATATTTAATATTTTAATATTTATTATTACGATCTAATATTTAATTCAAATATGAAATATTTAAATACTAACATTTATATATATGATATTTCATATTATTATTTTATATTATATAAATATTCAAATATTTAAATTAAATCTTTTTATATTTTTATATTTAAAAAAGTCTAAATTAAATATTAATATTTATAAATTTTCAAAATTAAATTATTAAATATTATAATTTTAAATTAATATTTATATATTTAATATATTTATTTTTAAATATTATAAAAATATTAGTATTATATATATTTTTTTATAATTTTGATTTAATATATTTAATATTATATAAATTTTTAAATATTTATATTAAATATTTATTAATATTTATATGTTTTTATATTTTGAAAATTTTATAGTAAATATTAATATTTATATGCTTATTTAAACTAAATTAATTAAGTATTATAATTTAATATTTAATTTAAATATTAAATTGTAACACTAAATATTAAAATATTAAATTAAAACTATATTATTTAATAATTTAATTTAAGTAAACTTATGGATATTAATATTTAATTTAAAATTTATAAATATAAAAACATTCATGTCCTTTCTTATTTTTTTTTTATCTAGTTTTGCTTTTTTTTTTTTTTTTAATCCAAATCCTTTTTTTTCCAATTTGGATCTTTTTTTTTTTTTTTTTTTCCGTTCAGATACTTTTTTTATTCAAATTATTTTTTTATTTTTTATTTAATTTTTTTCATTTGAGTGTTTTCTTTTTTTTTTGTATCTTAATTTTTTTTGTTTGGGTTTTTTATTCGCTTTTTGCTCGTGGTCTACCGCGCTTGCTCGCGGTAGAGTGAAAGAGAGGGGTAATGTTAGTGGTGGTTCTAAAAAGTGCACACGTCCCTTAAAAAGTAACATTTCTTATTCCTTCCCTCACTTCCCCTGAATCGCATGCTTCACGCTCCCATGACATATTCTGAAATGTTTTTGGATTTTGGTTTTTATTTTTTTTTATATATTTTGGGTTTTTTAAATTTGGGGGTGGGGGAGGGGACAAACATAACTATAATAGAAAATTTTCATATATTATATAATTTTAAATTTAGAGATATATTAATAATAAAATTAGTAATTAAATATTTCGAGAAGAGAAAGTCTCACAATATATCCACAATCTTTACTCGTATATTATTTTTATCCATTTTTTTTTGTATCGAGCTCCTTTCCATATTTTTTTCTAGATCTTTTTTTTTTTTTTGGCATTAAGATCTTTTTTTTTTCCCATTCAAATCCGTCCTCTTTTTTTGACCCATTTTTTTTTATTCGGATCATTTATCTTTTTTTTTTATCTATATATTTATATATTCTATATATGTATATGTAACATAAAATAAAAACACTTAAAGATATGGTGCTTTTTTTAACCCCAAGTTTTTTTTTTTTTCCATCCATATCCTTTTATTTTTCAATTAAGTTCTTCCTTTTTTTGTCCCATTCGAGTTATATCTCTTTTTATTTTTTTACCCGATTTTGTTATTGGTTTAGTTTCTATGTTTTTTTGGATATAGGTTTTTCCTCTTTTATTTTTTTGTCCCACTTGTTGACCATAGTTTTTTATTTTTTTCTTTCATGTGCTTCTTTTTCTTTTTTTTTTTTTTTCAAATCTGCCTTTTTTTTTTTTTTTTTCCGTTCGGTTCTTTCTCTTTTAGTTTTTTTTACCCTTTTTTCATTTAGGTTATTCTTTTTTGATATAATTTTTTTCTTTTTTTTTTCCTGCCCCATTTATCCATGACATGTTTAGATGGTCACTCATTCATTTTTAAACCATAGTTTTTTGCTTTCAAGACCTTCCTTTTTTACCTTTTTTTTTTCATCTAGTCCTTTTCTCTTTTTATTTTTTAATTGACTTTTTCCTTAAGTCTTCATTTTTTGGACATAGATTTTTTTCCCTTTTTTGGTCCCATTTATTCATTCAAGTTCTTACTCTTTTTTTTGACCTAGTCTTTTTTTTTTTTTTTTGCTTGAGCCCTTAATCTTTTTTGAATATAATTTTTTCCCCTTTTATTTTTCTTTTGCCCTACAAATTGTCTTCTCTTTATTTTTAGATCATGTTTTTTTTTTTTTTTTTTCCATTTAATTCCTTGCTCATTTTTTTTGACTATTTTTTTTTCCTTTTTACTTTTTTTCCCCTTAACTCCTTCGATTTTCGGATCATATGTTTCCTCCATTTTTTTGTCCCACTTGTCCATTCATGTCCCCATTTTATTTGGTACCTTTTTTTTTTTTTTTTTTTTTTTTTTCCATTTGAATCATTCATATTTTTTAAATATTGGTTTTTCCATTTTTTTGCTTCCACGAATTTTCATCCTTTTTTTTTATATACCATAGTTTTTTTTTTCCATTTAAGTTCTTACTGTTTTTATTTTTGACCTCTTTTTTTTTTTCTTTTAAATCATTCTTCATTTTTTGATATAGATTTGTCCTTTTTGGTTTTTTTATCTCACGAATTGTCATCTCTTTATTTCTATTATTTTTTTACTCCACTTATTATCCTTTTTAACCTCATTCGTTGGTCTTTTTTAGAACTCCAATAGTTAATTTCTTTTTTTTTTCCTGTGGTTAATATATGTTATATTTTTTATTGATTTAGATAATAATTTAATTTGGATATTGAAATAATTATAAATCTAATAAGTGTTTGAACAATGAAAAATGTAATTCATATCTTGTTGACACTTTGTGATAATTCTAAATATTTAAAAAAAAGACTTATAGGTGTGGTCGTTCTCTCACGTGATCAATATGTAATCTCTCTCTAAAGAAGTCAAAAAGTTATGTTATCTGAGTCTATACACGTCTTTGCTTTGTATTTGTTCATTTCCATCCATCGTTTTACTTTTAAAATTTAAATATCTTTTGAGACTTTAGATCTAAGCACATTTAGATAATATAAGTCTTAAGGATAAGATTGATCCAACTTGTTTTGGTCTTAAAATTTAAAAACTTTTAAACTGTTAAAAGATATTTTAAAATTGTCGAAATAATTTATTATAATCGAAATCTTAATGTTTTAGATTGTAATATTCATAATTTGATAATTATATTATAAATTTGATAAATTATAATTGTTTCAATAATTTCTTTTCGTGACATACATCACGCAACCTACTAGTATATTACCAATATATATAAAGAGGGAGTTGGGGTTACTGTTCATACAAACTGTTCATGAACAGTACCCAAGTCTCTCTTTATCAAAATACCCCATTTCTATCTTTTTCTCTTCATTCAACTCCTTGTAATTTTTTGTCTCATTTTTTTTTTATTGTTTTGCATGAGTCATTCCTCTGTTGGAGAATTGATTTTTTTTTGTTTATTCAGGATCTTATAATTTTTCTCCTTATTTTTTTGTTCCAGTCTTTGTATTTTTATTTAGATCATTCGTCTTTTCGGAAGTCCCCGTTATATTTTTTTTAACCACATTATATTTTTTTTGTTTAAATCCTTCTCATTTTTTGACACCGCTATGATTTTTTTTTTTCATTTAGTTAGGTCTTTTATATTTTTGGAGTCACTTACATTTTTCTCTCTCAGTTTTTTTTTTTTGCTTGGGTCATTCTTCTTTTAGAAAACCCCACTGTGTTTTTTTATTCAAGAGTCCACAATTTTTCTCCACTTATTTTTTTTATTCCAGTCATTGCATTTTTTTTGCCTCCTTTTTTTCACTTAAGTTTTTCATGTTTTGGGAAGCCCCATTATGTTTTCTTTTTTTTTTTTTTATCACATTATATTTTTTTTCATTTTAACTCATTCCTTTTTTTTTGACACCACTTTGATTTTTTTTTTCCATTTTTGTCATTGCATTTTTTTTTCGACTTAAATCCTTTATATTTTTGGAATTACACTTTTTTCCCTGACCATACTGTGGTTTTTTTTTTCTATTTAGATCTTTGCACTTTTTTTTTTTAAATTCTTTATCTATTTTGGATCGCACGTTTTTTTTTTTTTCTGCATTCAGATCTTAGCACTTTTTCTTTTACTTGTGATCTTTTTTTTTTTTTTTTTTTTATTCAGATCCTTGTGCCTTTTTTGGTTTTTTTTTTTTCTCACTTAGATTCTTCGTACTTTTGGGACCACACTTTGTTTTTTTTTTTTTTTTTTTTTTTTTTTTACCCCTTGACCATACTTTTTTTTTTAATTCAACTTTTTGCACTTTTTTTTTCCTCTATTTTCATTTAGATCTTTTGTTTTTTTGGGACCACTTTTTTCATCCTGATCCTTGTGCTTTTTCTTTAACCTTTTTTTTTTTTTTTTTTTAACTTAAACACTCCATCTTTTAAGAACATATGTTTTTTCACTGTTTTTTCCCCATGGATGGTCATCAATTTATTTTTAAAATATGATTTTTTATTTTTTTCATTCAAATACCTTTTATTGTTAATCCAGATTTTTTTTTCCTCTTGATTCCTTCTTTTTTTTGGGATATGAGTTTTGCCCATTTTTTGTCTTGGATAGTTATCTATTTATTTTTAAACCATAGCCTTTTATTTTTTTTTCATTCAACTTTTTACTCTTTTAATTTTTTTTATCTTTTTTTCTCTTAAGTCATTCATTTCTTTTAACATAGGTTTTTTTTTTTGGCTCCACGAATGGTTATCTATTTATTTCTATTACTTCTCATTAGTTGTTTTTTTAGAACTCTAATGGTTATTTTTTTTTTCTTATAATTGATATATGTTATATTTTTTATTTGTTTAGACGATAATTTAATTCAAATATTAATTTAATTATAAATTTAATAAATATTTGTATAGTTGAAAAATATGATCTATATCTTGGGGGTATTCTGTGTGCGTTGACACGGGGCAAATGACTATTATATATAAAAAAGGTTCACTTTGCTTCCACGTCAGCAAACTTCTTCCATATTTAGCGACATGGCTTTTTTGAATGAGGACACGTGGCCCATAAAGTGATTGAAAAAAAAATCACAGTAACTTGATAGCCTCAACCTCAATGGAATATTCGACCTGAAACAATTGCCCTCATGGGGAGAAGGTGTCCACACCTCTATGGTACTGGGTCCTGGGAAACAAAAATTTTGACTTTTAATTATTAACAATCTGCTGACAAAAAAGGGTAACCTCAACACAAAGCCCTAATTTTTATTTTCTTTTGGGGCACAGGAAAGAAATGCCCGCCGCTACCCGGACAAAATCACCTTGTAAGAAACATCATGAATTAGTGGATACCTTTTTTTTTTTTTTTTTTTTATATCTTGTATTGAATATCATTCGATATCTAAGATTTTACTCCGATTAATCCAGACTGATCATTACAGTGGCTCCTTTAGGAAGGTGGGTCTCCCAACGGGGAACTCTCCATACATATGAGAGCCTGATGTTCCCAATAGGTCAAATTTCAATCATGTTTAAAGGTATTTAACCTCACATTCAATTGAGCCAACCCACGTTAATGAATTATTCTTAGTTCTAATCTCTGCATATATACAAATAAAAAAAAAATCATTAAAAGTTCAGGCGATCTATCTTACCCTACTAGGGGATTAAACAATTAGGTGGTAATCCCAATTCTATTTCTTATTCGGACCTGGTGATTGGTGGGATGAGTTTAGAATCTCAGAGAGGACTTCAATTTCATTTCCTTTTTTTGGGGGGGGGGGTATTTTTTCTTTTTTGGGAATCTTTGAGTTCCTAATTATTCTTCTATAAGATTTATGTAGAAGTTGTGGATGTAGAGGATTATAACAGATTGTCTTTAGAAGGGGGTTATGTGTCAATAGGAAGAGGGTTGCTTTATGACTTGGAAGGAGATTTGAACACTGAAATTTGAAGGGGGTTTGGCATTGTTATGTGATAAACTGTTGTTAATGGTGCTTCAGGCACTCGCTTAAGAACTCCTGGTTCTTGAGAAGGTCTTGGATAAGACACCTTCAAACAGTGGCGGATCTAGGATCCAGAGTTAGGGGATGCAAAAAATTAAAAGAGAGTGCAAACAAAGCATATACGCACTACTATCATTAAAATTTCATTCAAAAAATATAGTATAATACCAGGAGAATTATATTTTTCTAAATGAATTTTAAAAAATAAAAAAAATTGAGAGGGTGCAATTGTCCACCCTCGTTTACATATGGCTCCGCCACTGCCTTCAAAGAGTTGCTTTGCTTTTGGAACTTGGGTGCCAGGGTTTTCTTGTTCCTATTTCCCCTTCTCTTCCTTAACCTTTTTCTCATTTTAATATTGGTTTATGATTGGTCTATGTATGCCTTTTCTTCTCTCTCTTCCTCTCAACCCTGATGCTTCTCATTTTTCCATACTCATTTGATTGCTTGCTAAACATTTCAATATTATAGTTTGTAATTTTAGTAAATTTTTTTTAGTATAAAACTTGAGATGATACTATGCAATTGTTATGAATATATCTCATTTTGTGTCGATATCAGTGCTGGAAGGGATATATCATGAAATGCTTAGCTAAAAGCAAGGCCTGTGTAATGATGTTATATAATTTCTCTTTCGAGTTGACAATGAATATCTTGGTGTGCCAAAATGCTTACTCAATTTTCTCCTGGGAAGCAAGGATATAGATATCATGTGGTAACCAAAAAATATGGAACGGGGATGCAGCACATTCCAAATACTGGGACTTACATTGGAATCTTATGTTCATCCCACTTACGTTCTCCCTGTTCTATACAATTCCTGTTAGGAAAAATTCACCCGATTCTTCAATACAAACTGCATGCAAAAAAGTCCCAAAAAGGTAGGTTAATGGTCATAATCTATTCTTCTAATTCGATAATCTTAAATTCAAATGTTGATGTAATAAAAAAAAAAAAACACTCCACGTAGAAAATGAGCAAGCACAAAGCATATTTCAAAATCAAGAGAAAGCTTTCCTTCTCCAATAATTTAGCGTACGGGTCTACTCCTCCGCTATGTTTGTACCTCCAAAGCTGTCATACTACAAAGAGCAAGCTGGAACTTATTAATAATAAACAAAAACTCAAGATGTTAAATTAACTAAATTTGGTATCACCATCAATTTTTATAATGGTACTTATCACCCTCCACCTTTCCATCTGTTTGTGTAAGCAACATATAGTCGTCTAAGGATTTAATCGCCAATGTACAACCAACGGGTTTTAAAATTTATGATTTAGTATTTAGAATTTAGTATTTAAGATTTTTAAAACTCTTGCTATATATAATATAAGTCAATGGATTAATAGAATTTAAGATTTAAAGTTTTGAGTTTAAAATTTACAATTTAAGATTTTGAAAGCTCCACCTATATGTATTTCTTATTTAAAAAAGGAGTAAAAGTCGAAAACTCCATAAAGCAATCAATAACAAATACAATTAATGGCGTTTTACCGTTTAAAGTTTGAGATTTTCATAACCCTTATTATATATAATTTGGGTGAATATACTAATAGAATTCAGTATTTAGAATTTATGGTTTTAGAATTTTAAAATTTAATGTTTAGCGTTCATGATTTGGGTTTATAGTTTAGAGTTTAAGGTTGTTAATGCTAACACTTCATTATATATATATTTATAAATATGTATTTTGTTTTACGTTTTGTAGATTTAAATAATTTTTGTTTTAAATTTAAATTTACATGATATTCAAAATTATAAATATTATTTAATTAGTGTTTGTATAAAATTAGTTATAATTAGTAACGTATTATACGAATTTTAAGTCTAATTATTTGTTACATCTATATAAAAATAATAAAAAATATAAAAATTTTTGAGTCTCGGCCGTGCCTTGTGCGATCAAAGCCCACCTAGTGTTGTGTATGAATTGAAGCCAAGCGTAGGCTGATACAAACATCAAACGTGTGCTGCCTCGAAATAACTCAAAAAATATTTTTTTTTATTGTATCGAGAATTGAATTTGGAATCATCAGATTGAGTGAAAAAAATTATGACCACTAAACTGTCTACTCAGAGACAATTCAAAAAAAGTTCATGCATTCGTGGCTAAGATTATTTTGTTAAAGAACATGATGCCCTGACCCAGGTCCACCACTCGGTATTGCATTGCAAGCCTCACATTACAATCAGTTAGTAGCAAAGCATAGGATAGAATAGAAGCATGCACGAACAAACAGCAACAAGCAATTGGCCCAAAATTGTGGCTCGCCTCTCCCTTTACTCGACCAAGGCCAAATCCTCGTGCATACGGACACCCTCTTCCTAGGGCTATGTTCGGGTCGGGTAACCGAATCTGAACATTCTATTTTAATCCAAATTCAAGATATTCAAGTTATATTTTTTTGACTCGAATCTGAATCCGAACAAATTGTTTAAATTTACATTATTTACATTATCTAGTTTTATAATATAAATTTGAAATAAATAACAAAATTCATTTAAAATTATAATAAATTAACGTAACAAACAAACAAAATAAATGTAACAACTTTATCATTATTTAAAATAAGAGAGATTTTTCCAAAAAAATTTAAAATAATATTTAAATATTATTTTTTAGTGAACATAAAGAAATGAGAAAATTTTTTATTTGTTTTTTTACCCTAATTGTATTTTTATCGTTATAATTATAACAGATTTATAAATATATTTGAATTAATTTGAATGAGTCAGATTAATTCAAATTTTTTAACCATCGATTCGAACCCAATCTAATAAAATAAAAAATCTAAATTAACTTTCTAAATATCTCAAATTCGAACGCTTTGCAAATTTTATTCGAGTCTAACCCAATCCTACATCTTCCATGCTTTCTCACACAAAATGGGTGTTTCGATTTCCGAAACGCCACTCCATCAACCTGTTTCTCAGATACTTATTCCGGCGTATGTTCCACTAACCACAACCAATCATCACCCCATATGCCCATATTTTCATCGACGTCAAGGATCAATGTTGAAAATTTATTTTAGAAGAGAACATAAAAAAATTTAAATCAAAAATCGAATCAAATTTAATTCAATTTAAATTAAATCAAATCGAAAAAATTCGATTTGATTTGATTTGGTTCGGTTTAAACCGATTTTTTTTTTTTACATTTGTCACTATTTTTTTAATGTATAAAAAGATACCATTTATAATTAATGTATAAAAGATATATGATTTTCATTTTTTTTCTCCAAATATAATATTTTTAAAATTATTTAAGATTTTTAACTCTAAAAATAATTTTAAATTGGTTTAGATTTTAAAATAATATTTTTTTATTTAAACCATATTAAGAATAATTATGAAGAAAAATATTTTTATGAATAACATATTTTTTTAAATAATATAACATAATCCATCATTTGAATATTACAAAAATATAGGGAAAAAAATAATTAAATTAGATTTTTTAATATAAAAATATTAAAAAAATACTAATTCAGTTCAAATCGAACCGAATCGAGTTTAAAAAATTAAACTAAAACCGAATCAAAAAAAATTAAACTAAAACTATAATATTGAACCCGAATTGAATTGAACTGAAACTTTAGGTTTGGTTCAAACTCGAGTTAATGGTTTAATCCAAACCACTTACACCCTACATATGAAACATGAAGCGCAAGAAGGCGGAGAAGGTAAATATTATGACCTTTAAAATATAAATGATATTTTAAGAAATTTAGTGTTTTTTTTTGGGGGAGGGGGTAAAAAAGTGTGCATTTGCCTTAGTTCCGTCACTGCTGTCATCCCGTCTTTTTAAGCAACCAATGTTTTCTGAATTTAACATATTTCCATAGATTCAATTAATTAGTTTAAATTTAATTTGATTTAACGTATGGTGCAAAATATTCAAAGTAATATTGATTATCACAATGAGGGCATCAATTCATAATTTTTAGTTAAATAACATTAACTTAAAAGAAGACCTGCTGTTGACACAGACACGTGATAGTGACATTAAGAAACATATTTCCGTTCCATAGACCCAACGACAGATGAAATGTAATGCAACAATGATGAATTATAATTTAATTAATATTATTTTCATCACAAATTCTAACCTCTTCTAATCTTATGTGTGTGTATATATATATATATTTTTTTTCAAAATGTAATGTAGGGGTGTAGTAGCTCATAAATTACTATGCAAATGAAAAGATAAAATTATTCCAGCCCTAAACACAGGAAGCTGGTGAAATTGTTCTAATGGCCAGGAGCTATTCACAGCATGTGGCGTAGGGTGCTGCTGATGGGTCGGTGCATGTCTTGTCATCTCTCTCCTCATGCTTTCTATCCATCGTACATTTCTGGCAAAAATATCTACTACTAGCGGCTGGCCTTCTCTACAGGAATTTCCTCGTCTACATCGTTTTTTGTTGTCCGTTTGTTCGGCTTAATCACATAGCTCACCACTACCACATTTTTGTGAGTGGAATGTAAGGACCGCATATAACTTTTGACGACAAGTTATATGGTCCAAGCCATCGCTTTCTAGATTTTTAGTATTGCTGAATGTTACCCATCCCTCTTCACCTTCAATATCTAGCCGCATAAACACCTCCTGTCCCTGTCCAATGAAACACACAAACTCATGCAATTAATCAAATGTTGAAACCATGACTACGGTTCAGAGCTTGATCACGTGAAACCGTCCACTTGTATCCATTCCCATAAACAATAGCGCATCCTTCACGCCAGTCTAGTTGAAATTACCCACCATGCCCCCATGGAAATTGTAATTGACCATAAGCTGTAGAACTGAAAATTGAATTAAAGCGCCGTGACCTAAATAATATGGTAGTAGCATCGCATTCCGTTTCTGAGTGGTTCATTATTCGGGTTCGATGGAGGTGAGTTTTTTTTCTTAGATACCTACTTTATCTGTCTAAATAGGAGTCTAAAAATGAGATATGATCCAAGGTTTGAAACCCGTAAATACCGTCAGTGGATATTTCAACAAGGGAGATTCCGACACTCAAATCAGAAAGAAAAATTTTTAAAATATAGTAAACAGACTGAGAAGAATGGTCTTTCGACTCTGTGTTATCAGTGTATAGGATCACAGAAAACTTATTTGGGTGGCGGTCGATGTTGCACATATATACCAGTGGTCCTTGAAAGGTGCCGTAGAGTTTTGGCGTTGAAATCTTAATTTTCTTGTGGAGAGATTGTTGAAAATTTTCGAGATTGTGGGAGCTATGGTAAAAAATCTTTCAGAGACATGCCCTCTTGGTGGTTAGGGAAAGTTACATGATCATAGGAGTTTCATGCCTTATCTAGTGTGCTTGTTGAGATATATTTCTTTATTCTGAGGGGTTGCTACAAAAATAGAGAAGATTCCCATCCACATAAGAAGAGTTTGAATTCACTTAAAGATTTTTTTCCTTCATGGGTTATCCCTAGCCGTATTATCATGTTGATGGAGTGGATTATAGTTGTAAGACGTAACCACCGAGGAGTGGAGTGACTGAGGAACATAAGTACCGAGGACCAAGATGACCGAGGTGTTATGGGAGAAGTTGGTTTGGTGATTTCAATTTAAAGGGCTCAGGGTGAGATTTTAATCCCTTTGGCAATGGGTTTTGTTTCCCACCACTCCTAATTGGGGTTTTGGTAAAAACGATATTTAGGAGTAAAATGAGTGTTAGAAGGGTAGACAAAGCGTTTTCTGTGTTTAGCAGAATAGGTGCGAAAGTGGGGTATTTAATGTGGGTCATGTCTTTTTAGTTTTCTCGAATCTTCTCTTATACGTTTTGCCTCTCTGCCTTAGGTTCAATTGATGTGTTTTTGTAACGAAATGAGTGATTTCTAGGGTTAGTAAATTTGCGGGAGACAACAATGGCTCAAGGTTCTAATTCATGCAATCATCGCAAATTTGATGAGATTGTTAGTGTGATGTCAAGGAGGGAGTTCGAATCTATAGCGAAAAGTATGAATTTTGGTAAGAACTTTCGCCTAAGGTTGCCCTTGAGTTCAGAGAGTACTAACTAACTTCCCGTTAGTTGTGTCCCTATGTATGATATGGGTTGTGGATCCCTATTCGGAACCTTTGTCTACTGTTTTGAGGGGTTAGAGTATATTCTCTACTCTTCTTATTTCTAGGGCTTGGCGGTTAGTGATAACGGTGGTTAGTTTACTGAGTTTCTGCCAATTGAAGTTTGATTTTAAGATTTTATCCTTTATTTTTCATTTGATGAAATGCAAAGATGGAGGTCCCACAGAGGGATGGTATTGTGTTCAGACCAAGCGTCAGTCAAATTAGAAGTTTTTCTATAAGGAGACCTTAGACAAGTCTTGAAGGAGTAAATTTTTCTTCGTGGAGTTTTTGGACAGGGACGTATTGTCGTTTCTACTGATGCCCAATGTGGAGCCCCTGGTTAGGTCGAGGGCTCCTGTGTCTTCTCGTCACTCAGGCTTTATTAGATCTGTTGCTGACTTTTGTTGGGCATCCAGTAGGGTAGTATGGGTGGATGCCCTAATTGAGGATGACATGCTCAAATTGGCTGGTTTTTTGTTAAGTGAGTTGGTACAGATCTAGAGGCCGTTTATTTTGGAGAAGAGGTCGAAGGTTCTAGTTGATGTTGCTGATTTATCAAAGGGGGATTACCTGAATCCAGTAAATAGTTTGAAGGCTATGAGGGCTCATATCAAGTCAGCCTGGAAAGGGAAAAAAAAGGAGGAAAGCACGTCTAGAGATGCATTCTTAGGCTATACTTAGAGGATAAGGAGGCTCATGTGGACGTCGAGCTCCGAGGGAAGCGAAGCGATGAGCCGAGCTTGGGTGCGGTGGTAGCGTTGGATCCTGAGGACTTTGTCACCATCTTGGAGAAGAGAAATTTTGGGAGGGAAATTTCCCGTAATGGGTTAATAGTCGCTTCATCCACTAGGGGAGAAGGGAATGAAGGCCTAGAGGATGAGGGGACGAGCAATGAATGTCCTATCGTTACACTTATTCCTCGAGGAAAAAGGAGTAGGCTGTGGAGGCTTGCTGTGGGTACTAATGAGGTATGGGTCTTTGGTGATATTGAGGAAGTGCGGATCATTGAGGAGTTACCTTAGGATCCTCATTCAGCTATGGAAGGGACCACCCTACCACCAGCTCCTTTGGGAAGGATGGAGCCAAGCTCTTCTAGTGCCCTATCAGAATATTTGTACATCAAGAAGGGAAAGGAAGAGATGTCAGAGCAGACGGCCCCACTTTCTCCTATTTTGGTACAGTTGTTCGATTGATCCAAACAACTGAAGGAGAGGGGTAGTGGCGACCACCACTTTTGCTATGTGGATATTGTGGAGACGAAGAGGCTTGCTAATAAGCTGGACTCCATTGGGCGGAGTCCCAGTTGAACCGCCTGTCGGTGGAACAAGGGGACGAGTCTATTGTGGCTTTTTTGATTCGGGTATGGTTTTCTAATGGGTTCTTTCCTAATTGAAAATCTTTATGATGGTGAATTTTAATTTATCTTTTCGCAGGCCATAGTGATGGCTGAGTTCCAATAGACAA
This sequence comes from Dillenia turbinata, assembly GCA_037126225.1. Classification (NCBI taxonomy): domain Eukaryota; kingdom Viridiplantae; phylum Streptophyta; class Magnoliopsida; order Dilleniales; family Dilleniaceae; genus Dillenia; species Dillenia turbinata. The sequence goes on from JBAMMX010000008.1 coordinate 25,162,861, forward strand.
GAAAGGACAAGTTGATAGACCATTTAAAGGGTTAATTGGATGGTCTTGGGGAGAAGATCACTCGGCTTCAGGCCGAGAAGGGTGAAAAGGAGGCCATAGAGAAATAGGTAGCATTTAGTGCTCTTGATAATAAGGAAAAAATGATAAAAATGTTAGAGACTGATCTAGAGTATTTGTATGAGGTCACCGATACTGCCCTTAAAGAGGGTGAACGATTGAGAAATCTTCTGGCTGATAGTGTAGCAGGCGATTGGCTGCTAAGAAGTTGGTACGAGAGTGGGAGGAGGCCCTGGTAAAGCTGAAGGAGACTTATAAATGGGATTATCGGAAACTCTTTGGAAGCTGCACCGAGCTGAGGAAACGATTTGATGCTTAAGAGACGGTTCTGTAGAGGAAACAGTGTTTGTAGCTCCAATGTCCTGGGTGCAAACCTGGCTTGAACCCCTAGAGGTGGCCCCTCTATTGCTAATGCATCTATTTTGGCTCTTCAAGCTAACTTTGATAAGTTTTGGTAGAGGCCTCGGGCTCCTTCTTCCCCCTGATTTGTCTTTGTTTTCTCTTTTCTGTTTGTATTCTTCTTATGATGTAGATATCTTGAAATGATAAGATCTTTGAGTTTTTATATTGTCGAGTGGCTTGCCTGTTATTCCTTTATCATCGTGAGATTCTTGAGGGAAGAATCCCTTGACTACGTTGCACTTGTTATTGAGGCCTCTTTTGTCAAATTATAGTTAGGCATTATGTGGAATTAGACAGGATATCATAGTAGTAGTGCCTTTATTATTGTGTCGAATAGCATTGAGGTGGTATATCAAATGCAGAGTATGTAGAACGCCATAAGGCGTGTTGGGTACTAGGCATTGCATCAAGAGTACTTGAAAGCATTGTGCCTTGAGATTGTTCAGCATACCATGCGTTGCACCGAGAATATTCAGAAGCGTTGTGCCTTGAGATTGTCTAGCGTATCAGGTGTTGCATCGAGGGTACTCCAAGGTGTTGCACCTTGAGATTATTTAACATACCAAATGTTGCGTTGAGAATACTTGAAAATGTTGCGCCTGGAGATTGTTTAGCATATCAGACATTGCACCGAGAGTACTCGGAGGCGTTGAATCTTGAAATTGCTTAGCGTATTAGGTGTTGCGTCGAGAGTACTTGGAGGTATTGCGCTTTGAGATTTTTTGGCATACCGGGAGTTGCGTCGAGAGTACTTGGAGGTGTTGTACTTTGAGATTGTTTAGCATATCAGACATTGCACTAAGAGTACTTAGAGACATTGTGCCTTGAGATTGTTTAGCGTACTAGGCGTTGCGCTTAGTGTGTTTGCTATATGTGCCTGTAACAGTTGTTCGCAAATGATGCAAGTTAGTGTACTCAATCGGTATAAGGAAACGTAGGAAATCAGAATATTATTATTAAGATATTGAAGTGAGAACAATTAAAGAAGCAAATGAAAAACTCTCCATATGTTGTGTAGTGCCACCAAAAAAATAGTGTAAATCGTCAAGTTCACTAAGCAAGCAGAGTAGAGGGGTCTTGATCACAGTCGAGCGTTTCGATGTCGAGAGGCATTCTAAATTTAATTTTCATACGCCTCGTGCTTGGTAGAGCCTCAAGGGCATTCAGGCTCGGTTGAACTAGGATCGCGTTATACGGAGATGGGAACTTCACTACGTTGAAAGTGGCGGTGGCAATAGAGTAGTTTGGTGGTGTCCCCGATGTAATCGGAAAGAAAATGACCCCTTCTGGGAATAGCCATTCGTTTGAGAGAGCTTTTATGGGTCTTCCATAGGTTTGCAGATGTGAGCGATCGAAGCCCATTTGTTTGACGGCATCCTAGTATAGGAGGTTATATCCTACTCCTTGATCGACAAAGACTCTTTTAACCATAAATTGATCGATCATTGTTGTGATAATCAAGGGATCATCGCGGCTTGATTGAAGTCCCACAAGATCATTGTCGTTGAACCCTATCACGGGCCTTTTAGGCATGTGCCCTTTTCCGATGTGAGCTAAGAGGACATCGTTAGAAGTGGATGGTCTGGCCATATGATCATGTTGTTGAAGGGAGCGGCAGTTGGGTCATCCCTCGGTGAAAGTACCACTAGGGGTGGATTCTCGATTCCTACGTGCAAGACCACCCTATTCGCTTGGTATCCTGTGGCTTTTGGATCATGATGCTCATGTGTCACTTCCCCTTGCCTCTCCTCTTGTGGTGCTCAATGAAGGTTATTGTCATGGTCATCATGAACGAAATTTTGGAGCTTACCATCATGGACTAACATCTCGAGTTCGTCTTCCAGCTTGCGACACTCATTTGTCAGATGGTTATAATCTTGGTGAAAGTAACAACACCTAGTTCGGTCTTTTTTAGCATCGTCACCTGGGAGGTGCCCTGGCCACCGTATATATGGTTTGTCTCTTATTTGCAATAGGATATGGCTGGGAGTTTCATTTAGTGGTGTGTAGTGATTGAATTTGCGATGAGGTGGGAGTGTCAGTCGGCTTTTCTTGGGAGAATGTTGTCGAGGAGAATGACTGTGTTCATTCCTATTCGGTCTGGATCGACGCTTGTCGAATGCTTTTGCTTTCTCGACGGTTATGTACTTCTTGGCTCGTGAGTAGAACTCTTGTGTTATGTTCAGTCAGTTCTTTATGATTAAGATCTTCATGCCTGAATGCCTCAATCTCGTTAACAATGTCGCCATTGCTATGGAATGATCCAAATTTGAGATTTTCATCATTTATGTTTTGAACTTCTCTAGAAAGTCTTTCAAGAGCTCGTCATCCCTTTGTCATAACAAGAGGAGAAGGGTGGTTCTCCTCTTGGCCCCTCGACTGATCACGAAATGGGTCTCGAATTGTTCTCTCAACTAGGAAAAGCTTTTGATGTTGAATGGTGGTAACGAATTGAACTATAACAAGACATTATCCTTGAGCGTCGTAGGGAAATGTTTACACATGGTTGCATTGGACATGTCTCTCGAAACCATTATCGTCATGAAATGTGCTACATGGTCTCGGGGATTAGTTGTGCATTGTATCTCTCCATGGTAGAGTGTCACATCTCGTGGCATTAGCTCGATAAAAAATTTTAAGTTGAAGGGTGAGGTGTAGGTCGCATAGTGGGTGGTCTCGCTCGGTCTAACATTGGCGCGCCTGAGTTTAGGGCCACAAGATCTTCCACTTGCTTTTTGAGATCATTAGGATTATGCTGGGATATCACTGAGAGCTCTCGGTCTCCTCGGGGGAGAAGTTTATGTAGGCGCGAGTGTCCTGACCTTTGGGGAGAGTGCGAGCCTTCTTATCAGTAGGTACAGTTGAGATCCTTCAACTATTTACTCATGTCTTGCAATTTCGAAGTGAGTCCTCCATTTCAAAATGATGACGTTTGTTAGGAGGTGCGGAGCAGGCGTATGAATTGATTGGTTCTGCTACTGAGCTATTTGTGATTGCACTTGGGCGGTGGGTGGATTTGTTAGATTGATGGGGACTAATGGCTGGACTGTCACGCCCCGAACCGGGAATCGTGAACAGTCGCCCGTTGCCTTGGATGCCGGCTGTATTTCTACAGAAAATCAGGCAGAACCTCCCCATAAATCGGTCTCCCAATGTACAAATAACCTGTATAAACCTGTATAATTCAAAATCATCCTGAAAATAAATCAAATGGCCATCCTGGCCTCTCCAAAACAATCTTCGAACCGACATCCAGACAACGCAAGGCTAACAAATCACCAACAATCCTAGCCACAGATCTCTACTGTCATGTCCAACTAGAGCATGAACAGCAGCCACACCGAGCGGGCCTAAATTTATACAATTATATTACAAATTCCCAAGTTAACACTTTAAATATTTACAAATGCCTCAATGCAAGTGAAATATGAGAGTTTCGCAACAAAAATCCAAAAATTATACAGTCATCCCATAATAAGTACACGACCAACTACGGACCTCAACAAGACCACGCAGGGTCGACAATAAAATACGAAATTCATCTTTTAAATTAAACTTTTATCTCACCGTCGAGAATCACCCAAATCTGTCAAAATCTCTAAAATCTGAAGCGTCGCTCCGGCGCAACAATAATCCTGTCTGGGGAGGGAAAGAGGAGGGGTGAGTACTCGGGGAAGAATACTCAGTGAGTGAGGGGATAAATCTCAAGTACTAATAGTGTAGGTGAAAATTAGAGTGTCAAATAGTATCATTCGTAAACAATAACTTAAGTTTCGCAATAAATCATGATATGTTCAATAAAATGAACTCTTTTAATCATTCACACAATATCACACATATATGCATCCATTTAAAAATCCAGTATAACATAGAGCTAGTTGAAAGAATCCTGACAAGGGTCAACTATGACCAAGGACAGGCGCATCGGGGGGTTTTAATATGCAAAGTGTTTCAAAATAGCTCTCTACCCCAACGTTGGCACGTACAAGCAACTCCCAGTGCTAGACCACCTATTCTGACGGTCCTCCCCTTTCGGTTCAACTGGGCCCATACGGAACATCACAATCATGTACAAATAACTCCCGGTACTAGATCGCCTATTCTGACGGACCTCCCCTTTCGGTTCAACCAGGCACATATGGAACATCACAATCATGTACAAGCAACTCCCGGTGCTAGACCGCCTATTCTGACGGACCTCCCCTTTCGGTTCAACCGGGCCCATACATATCGCAATCACGACTTTTGTGGATACCTCTGGTCAAAGCGTATCCGGGCAACTCATGCCTCTACAAACGCCCTTCGTAGCTACGGAATCAATCAAGTCATCATCATAGTAATCTCATCACAAGTGGGTATCCCGGTGCCCTCACAGTTCATTAAAACATTTCAAATCCGTGTGCCAAATACATTTCATCAAAATCATTTCAAATCAACAACCGATGCAATGGTAGAATAGAAAACATTCCATTTCTCAAATCATGACACAATTTCATTTCATTTCAAACATGGATGCATAATCGTAGAAAACATAAATACGACACTCCAATAGTCACAAAACAGATTTGAGATTTAATATCACACGTCGAATCAATGCATATTAAAGCATGTTTTATCAAAAACGCGGTAAAATCAGGTTTTCACCATTTCATGCAAGAGATTAAGGTCCCACTCACATTCTAGGGAGGGTGGTCACTCCCTATTTCCACAATCAAATCAAACTCGACTCCTCGAGTTTCCAAAGAGATCAACTTAATCAAATTATCACAATAATTATCAAATTTCCAATTAATCTTAGGGTTTATCATTTTCCCTAAATTTGTACAAACCTTAATTCTCCAATTTTTGAATAAACTCCAATGTCATCAATTTTCATTCCATTTATAAGTAATTAACCAAATCAAAATCAAGTTAAATTCAAACCTAAAATCGTTTAAAATCGAAAACACGTCTAAATACGTAAATTCCCTATAAATTAGAAAAATCTTTGAAAATTCATACACTTTTCAATTCTCATCCGATTTCTTCAAACCATATGTCATTTTCAAGGTATTTAAGTCTATTTTCATCATACAGAAATAGTATTTTGATTGCCTATATGTAGGACGACTTACAATGTAAAATATTACGACAGTTTTTAAACTATAACCACAACTTTGAATCTATTCTTCATATACATGCCATTATGCAAATTTAACAACTTAATATAACCTGAGAAAGACACAAAATGCTACAGTATACTTCATTTCACGGCACATCTCATTCCAACTCTGATCCCAAAATGCTTTCATGCATATTTCAAATAAATTTTAAAGGAAACCATTCCATTCAAGCAAACATGAATCCTTCATCTTCTAGCATGCTTCTTTCATACTAAACAGCCTAATTCGCATAAATTTTTAAACTTAACCATAACATTTAGGCATAGCATTTTTTGAAATTCCTTTCTATTCCAATCGAACAAAATTTCTAAACGCATGTAAGCCTTTTCACCCTAAATTCGCTCTAATTTCATTCAATTAATGAAAAGACCAAAAATCTCTTTACCTAGGGTTTTCCGCAGTCCACAACCCTAACATCCGTGCGCCTACAACTCAGTACGGACTTGCAATACTTCAAATTGAAGCAAATTTCAATAGTTAATCTTAATTTATATAAGAATCAAAACCCTAAATCTATAGGTCAGAACTTTTATCCTTACCTTCGTAGGAAATGAGTGCAGGCAGTCTAGGGTTTTCGGTTGGGGTTTCCGCAGGTGGCAGAACCTGCTCGCAGCAGAGGGAAACAAGTGCGCGCGAGCAGGGGGAGCAGCACAGCAGCCACGCGCGCGGGAGCTGTGGCGCTGCAGTCGGGCGTGCAGGGGCAGTCTCGCGCGGGGTCACGCGTGCGTAGGGGCTGTCTCGCTGAGCAGTGGGGCAGAGCTATCGCGCGAGCGCTAGGGCAGGGACTGTCGCGCACTGTTGCGCGCAATCGCTCGCGCGTAGGAGAGGGAGGAGCAGAGCGAGAGAGACTGAGGGAGACTGAGAGATAGTGAGTGAGAGAGGCCGAGAGAGAGACTGTGAGGGAGGTAGAGAGATAGGTGGCGACCCGTGGTGGGTCGCGGTGGCTGCGGGTGGCGGTGGTTGCGATGCGGCGGAGGACCGCGGCCGGGAACGCGAGGAGATTCGCGAGGGAGTGAGAGACGAAGAGAGAGAGAGCGACTGCGAGATGTAGAGAGAGGGGTTGAGAGAGAGACGATCAGCGGTTGTTAGTGGCCGTGGGTGGCGGAGTAGCTGGCTGTCTGCGACGGAGGAGGGCGGCGGCGATGGAGATGGGCCGCGGGAGAGGGAGGTGAAGCGACGGGTGAAGGAGAGAGTAGAGAGAGAGAGAAGAGAGGAATTAGGGCTTTTGAGCCCTAATTCATTTATTATTATTATTATTATTATTATTATTATTATTATTATTTTCATTATTATTATTCTTATTATATATATATTTGGATAGATTTGGAAATAAATAATTGAGGAAATAAATAATTTAATAAATGAAAAGAAAAATATATTTATATATTTATATATACTTTATTATTCTATTTTAATAATTGAATATACCAAAAGTTTGAATTAAAACCCAAAAAATCGAAAATCAATGCAATTTAATTTATTATTATTTTTTTATATATACATAAACGGAGGAATATTATATATATATTCCATGAACAGTATACTTGTATGAACACCGTAGCGTCGATGTTATATTTTCTAACCCCCTAAAAATAAGTTTCGTCCTTGAAACTGAAAGAAGGCCTTACCGAAACAAGTGGGAAAAGGTTGCGAAGCGCCTATGGGTCACTGATACTTGGCCATCATTTGTTGACAAACTAGGGATCAAGCAACGAACTCTCTCTTTATACCAGACCACTAATAACTATCTCGGATAGTTAGGTACATTTTTTTTGTACCTCTCAAATGCATAACGTAAATGGAGGAATGAGTTTCCTCAAGAATATCTCTACGAAGATTCACTTGGATAGAGTCTGTTAGGGTAGCGGGTGTCCTTTCATCATAGACGTGACCTTGGAAGTCGTTTTGATCTTTCTTTTCGGAGGCATTGCTCTTTGGGAAGCAGAGCATGAGATAGGATTCTCTAGTCCATTTTCCATGAACGGCGCCAATCTGATGGAAGTGAGTTTTCTCCTTAGATATTTGTTATGCCTATTTGAGTAAGAGTCTAGAAACGAGATTTGATTTGAGACTTGAAATCTGCAAATACTATCGGAAAGTACTCTGACGGGGGGGACTCCGACATTTAAGTCAGAAAAAGAGGTTTTTTAGAATATGATAAACAGACTGAGAAGAATGGTCTCTCGGTTCTGTGTTACTAGTATGATTTTGTGTGTAGGATCACAGAGAAGTTACCTGTGTGGTGGCTAATATTGCGCATATATACCCGTGGTTCTTGGAAGGTGTCGTAGAATGTTGGGAGTTTTGAAACTTTAGTTTTCTTTATAGAGAGATTGTTGAGAATTTTCGAGATTGTGGGAGCTATGGTCAAAGATCTTATAAACACATGCCCTCTTGGTGGTTAGGGAAAATTCTATGATCATAGGAGCTTATCTAGTGTGCTTATTAAGGCATATTTCTTTATTTCAAGGGGTCGTTTAAAGAATGGGAAAGATTCCTATCCACGTAAGGAAAGTTTGAATTCACTTAAAGATTTGTTTCCTTCATAGGTTATCACAAATCGTACTTATCATGTTGATCGAGTGGATTATAATTGTAAAACGTATACACTAAGTAAAGTGACTAAAGAGCGTAAGTACCGAGAACCAAGATGACCGAGGTGTTATGGGAGAAGTTGGTTTGATAATTCCAATTTAAAGGGCCCAGAGTGAGGTTTTGTTCCATTTGGTAATGAACTTTGGGCCATGCCTCATTAAGGTCAAACTATTCATCCGCCCAAACTATTAAAAAATCGGTTATTTGGTTCATACTAATAAAAATCGGGTCGATTGAATGATTTTACTCGATTAAAAATTCGGGTTAATGGTTCGATTTAGAAAATAAAAATTTTTATTCAAACCATGCTTGAAACCCGATTAACAAAGCTATGTAATTAGTTTGGATAAATTATTATTTTAAACTTAAACAGATTTTTCAACCAATTTTATATTCTGTGAAATTTGTTTAGATAAATGAAATCCAAACTATTTAACCCAAAATTTAATTTGAATAAATTAATTCAGATTTTATGTAATTCTATTCGATTCTCGATTAGATTTTTTAAAATTTAAAATACGAATAACTTAAATTTGATAGTCTAAAAAACTGAATATGCATCCAAATGAACAACCCTTTTCCATTGTGGCCCCAAACGCTCAAACAATATTACCATTTCTTAATAGTCATGGAGCAAGCGCAAATTGGGGGATTCCATTTAATTTAGGGATGACCGCAGTTCGGTTCGAACCATGAATCAAATTGGAATCGATGACTCAAAAACTAAATCATAACTACTTTGTTGGTTCTGTTTCAAAAATCGGAATCGAAATCGAAACCGAACCGGGAACCGAAACTAAATATTTTTTTGTTGAAACCGGAACCAAATTTTTAAAAATAATTTGTTTTTATTTTTGAACAAGTATTAAATTCATTCAAAATTTAAATTTTTATTATTGTAGTATAATTATAATAATAAATATGTACAAAAATCAAAATCATTTAAAATTTAAATTTTTCATCATTATGTCAAAACAATCAACATGCATAAAAATAAAAATCATTCAAAATTTAAAATTTTCATTATTGTATCACACTCACAATAAAAAACATGCAAAAAAATCAAAGTCATTCAAAATTTAAATTTATCCAAAATTCAAATCAAAGTTATGCACAACAATCAACATGTATAATGATCAAAGTTATTCAAAATTCAAATTTTTCATTGATGTGTCAGTCACAACAATAAATATGTACAAAAATCAAAATTGTTTAAAATTCAAAATTTTTATTGTTATGTCACAACGATCAATATGCACAATTAATTTATATAAATTAAATTCAAACCATTTTCTTTTCTTTTTTAATCATAAAATCAAAAAATTAAATATGTAACGTATTGTAATTATAAGAATGATAACATATATATTTTTTCTTTTTGATTTGTTGATGTAAATTTATTGATCAAATATATTTTGATGAGAATTTTTTTACGATAAATGTTTGATTTAAAGAGTTACATAATATAAATAAATCGGCGTAAATCAAATTTTCACGTACAAAATTTGAATTTAAATATAATTTAAATATAAGATAATTTAAATTAAAATAAGTCAACTGAATTAATAAATTAAAAAATAATATAATTAAGTCACTTATTTCCCATTAAAGAGATGAGAGAATTAAAATTAAATAATTTAAATTTCAATTCTAAACGGTTCGAATCGAAACTGAATCGTAAAAAACCAAAACTGTCGATAAACGGTTCGATTCTGATTCTGATAGACGATGAATTTGAACCGTCGATTTTGAAATCAGAATTAAACTGTGAGGAATCGAAATTGAAACTATTGATGAGTAGTTTGATTTCAATTCTACTGAATGATAAATCGAAACCGTTGATTCTGAAATCAAAATCAACGATGCTAAAACCATAGTCACCCCTAATCCTATCGCCACTTTTATGCTCAATATTTTGGGTGCAAGAGAATACGAGTCAGAATGCAACACGTGATTTAATCTTCCAAGTTGTTGAAAATGTTTAACAATATTGATAATAAGAGTTCTGTCCGGTGATAATAACCCCATCTTTCTCTATTTTTGATTTAAAATTTGGTTCTTATAATAATAAAAAAGTATTAATAATAAAAATCACAAAAAAATATTAATAATAAGAATCACGACAAGAATGCAAAACGAGCAAGAAACGAAAAACACTGCAACCCACCCTCGACTGCGCCGAGATTTTGATACAACCACACAATAAAAGAAAAATCTAGGGACGAAATTGACCCCATGAAATGAAATGGATTCATTAGACAAGACTTTTTAATATTAAAAAATCAGAAAAATTTTCTTTCTCACATATCACGATCAAATGCTCCCTCAGATATCTAACTCTCTTAAAAATGCCAACAGTTGTTATCTACAGTGATTTTTTTCAGTCGGTTTTATTGATATTATATATTTTTTATTGGGGTATTTTTGTCATTGCAGTTCAAGAATGCGTTATTGGGATATTTTTATCATTACAGTTCAAGAATGCATTTAGTGCTTTGTCAGTGTTTTGGCATTTGTGCTCTTTTGCCTCACGTTGATCACTCATCTCATTTCTCATCATATTATCCTCATTGTCTATTTTACATTATTCCACTGCGATTTTCACAGGCAGATATCTATTCCTTATCTCATTGTGATTTTCACTATTTTACCATTTAAAGGTTCTACTTTTGACTGTCTGGCTCCAATGGCTCTCCTCTCCTTTTGTGGTTAATTGTCCATTTATTTTCTGCAACTTAACAACAGGTTTGTCAGGTTTCTATGCATTGTGTTATAGTTTTATGCTCATTAAGATGTGCATTAATGACCATGCTTCGTGTTTTCTGATTATAAAAATTTAATGATCTGATGGTAGATGCTTCATCTAATGCTTTTTATTCTTTCTCTTCTACTTTCTTGCCTATTTCGTGTGTTTGGAATTTATTCTGAGTTCTCTTGTTATGGGTTTGAGTTTTGGGCTAAAAATCCTTTGTTTTTTCTTTGATTAGTTGTTAAATGATTTTTTCCTTCCTCTCTTTACGTTGTTCTCTTATCTATTGTAGGTTTAACGTGAGCTCTATTCATTGGTGGTTTAGATTTCACTTCAAGGTACTAAAATAATAATTTTTTGCTATTTCGTTTGTGGATTGTACTCTTGTTATGAATATAAATATGACTTTTTCCTATTTTTGATAAAGTATTGATCTCTTAGTTTGTTTTTCTCAGTTATTTTCTTATTGTTTCTGAACCAGTCACTGCTAAAGATATTTTTTCTTATGGATTCTGCTTTTGTTATACATATAAATATGACTTTGTTTATTTTTGTTTAGTTCTTATTTCTCGCTTATTTTTCTTCGCTTGTTTCTTTTTATTTGTACAGAAAACAGTTGCTTTGCACCTAATTTTTGTTATGATATGTTGGTTTTTACATATATTTTTATTGCTTTTTTATAATTTTTAAGCATAATTGTTCGAATTTGTAAATCACATTCTTTGAGTGTTGTTCTTGGTTTTTTACTTTCTCAATGGCTTCTTTGCTTCTCCTTACAAGCATAATGCCTCAAAAAAGAAAATTAACAGACGAAGAACGTCAACTTAAAAGAAATCGACGTCAAAGAGAACAGTATGCAGCCATGTCTATAGAACAAAAGAGGAATTTGGCTGGTAAGAGGAAAAAAAAATCTGTAATAGACACCATGGCCGATGTAGCAACACCTCAGGGTGAAAATTGTGCTTCCATTGATGAATCATGCTCGCAAGGACCTGCGTTTCACATCTTAAATTCCATCTCCATCACTGAACGTCCTAGTATGTAAATAATTTTTTTGTCTTTTAGTTATTTTCTTTAATTTTTATTGGTGTGAATTTAATTGTTATCTTAATATTGTCTTCTGTTTATTTATAGCTATTTTCCTACATATTCTGCCGGTAACATTTCAGATATACAAACTCCTATCAAATTATAAAATATATCTATTTCCCTCATTAATAGTTCAAAAAATATTTTTTGTTGTGATAAGATAATCAATATTGACTTCTTTCAATTGGTTTACTATTTTCTAAAATCAAAACTCTGTTTTCCTTTTTGTTTTTCGACAACAGAATTTTATTTTTTAACATCTATTCTATACTATCAGTTAATAAAGAAAATTTTTACAGTTCCTTTTAACTTAGTAAATAAAATATTTTTCATTGTTCTTATTTTTATTCTACAAAGGAAATGTTTTCGTTTTTATTTTTTGACAACAGAATTTTATTTTTCTACATCTATTGTATACTATCAGTCAATAAAGAAATTTTTTATAGTTCCTTTTAACTTAGTATATAAAATATTTTTCGTTGTTCTTATTTTTATTCTACAAATTTTTACAATTGTTTTTAACTTAGTATATGAAATATTTTTCACAGTTCCTTTTTTTTTTTTCGGCCTCATCATATCAGGCCTTGGTTACAAATACACATCCAAGCATGATTGATCAAGGTGGTACTTATGTACTTATTAAAAACAAAAATGAATATATGATTCTCTTAGGCATTGCAAAAATAAATATTTTAATTCTATTGTTAGGATGTCGGCCACGTTCGAGAAAGAAACTGTTAGTTGAGAAAATTCCAGATAAAGCTTTTGTGTTGCCTACTATTCAGGATTGTTCTTATTGTGGGGTTAAAAGATTTTATCGAGAGCCACCCAAATTTTGCTGTTCCTCTGGTGAAATTCATTTGGTGCAAAGTGAGATGCCTGCAGAATTGGTGGAGTTATATACAGGAAATACTGAAGAAGCTAAAGAGTTTCGGGAATGCATTAGGAGCTATAATAATATGCTTGGATGTACATCTTCTCGTGTCCTTTGTGATACTAATTTGATTAGGAGAAATAATGGAGTATACGCTTTCAAGGTCTAGGGTCAAATATATCATTATATGAAACCTTTGTTGCCATCTCCTGGTTAGAAGCCTTCTAATATTCAGCTGTTCATGTTTGATACTGAACATGAAATTGCTAATCGAATGGCAATTTCTGGTAAATTTCGAGAGTCATTGGTAAGAAAGCTGACATCTTTATTGGATAAGAATCCTTATTCAGTTTTCTTTCGAAGCCTTGCCAACATCCACAACTTATCGGATTATAAAATTATTCTTGGATCTGATCCTGCTCTTGATCAGCGTATATTTAATACTCCAACGGTTTCTCAAGTTGCAGCCGTGCTGTTAGAAAATGATGATGACTGTGGAAACTCATCAAACGAAATACAAGTCTACACCATAACTGGAAAAACACAAATTATCAAACATTATTTTGGATGCTATGATACATTACAATATCCATTGCTATTTGTTAAAGGAGAAACTGGTTGGCATGAAGCAATACAAAGAAGAGTTATACATGCTAATGGTCAGCTCACTGAAGTTACTTGCCCTGGGCAACATATAACTTCTATTCAAAATTGTGCAACTGTTGAAGAGGTTATACAAAAAGAAAACATATGTGCGGTTAGATGTCTTATTCATATTTCACTTTTTGATGTTCACTTATTTTGCTTAGGATTCTGATTTATACATCTTATTTTGTGTTATAGTTGCAAAGAAAAAAAGCCAAGGCAAAAGGACAACTGTGTCATGTCGAGAATATCATGTGTATAAGTTTCAAATACGTCAAATGATACATCATGGTTGTTGCACACTGGAAGACTCTTGCAATAGTTTTCGGTTGATAATTATATTAAGATTGAATCTGCACGCCTCGACTACTTTAGACATAAACAGAAGAAAATCAGAGCTGATGTTTATCAAGGTCTTTTAGATAGTATAGCTGTTGGCGAAAAAAGTGCAAAAGAAGTTGGGAAACTTATTGTACTGCCTGCATCATTCATTGGCGGTCCTAGGGATATGAGGCGATGATACATGGATGCTATGGCACTTGTCCAAAAATATGGAAAGCCAGATATCTTTCTTACGATGACATGTAATCCAACTTCACCTGAGATAAAAGATTGCTTGGCAGAAAAGGATGAGGTTCAAAATAGACCAGATTTGATTGCTCTGTTTTTCGAGCAAAACTTGAAGAGATGAAAAATGATCTTTTTTAAAAAAATCTCTTTGGACAAATAGCTACTTACACATACGTGATAGAATTCTAGAAAAGGGGACTACCACATGCACATTTCCTAATCATCTTAAAAGATCAATTTAAGATGTATTCCCCAGAAGTTTATGATAGAATTGTGTGTGCAGAATTACCAGAGAAAAATTCTTCTCCACATTTATACAAACTGGTACTCAAACATATGATCCATGGACAATGTAGAGTTTTGAATCCTAATAGTCCATGCATGCGTCAAAATAAGAAGTGCAAATTTGCATATCCAAAGGACTTTTATGAATTCACTACCCATTCTGATGCTTCTTATCCAATTTATAGAAGACGCAATGATGGAAGATCTGTTATATTTCATAATCAAAAGTTAGACAATTGTTGGGTTGTACCTTATAATCCATATCTTATTTCTAAGTTCGACTGCCATATAAATCTGGAAATATGTTCAACAATTCAAGCAGTTAAATATCTCTACAAATATATCTATAAAGGTCATCCAAAGATCATGTATCATCTATATGCAACCAACGAAGATAATGTTGTTGATGAGATCGTCAACTTTCAGTCTGCTCGATGGATATGTGCTCTAGAGTCAATGTTGAGAATTTTCAAGTTTGATTTAAATGAGAAATATCCTCCGGTCATTGTTCTACCTGTTCATCTTGAAAATTTTCAGACTATTTCATTTGATGAGAATGAGATGTTAGAACATATTGTTGATAAAGAAAGATTTTGCAGAACAATGTTGACTGAATTTTTTTGGATGAATCAATATGATGAGAAAGCAAAAGATCTAAAATGTCTATATAAAGATTTTCCACAACACTTTGTATGGAACAATAATGCTAGGATATGGAAAATCAGAAAGAACAGATCTGTCATTGGTTGTATTGTATCTGCTCATCCAATTGAAGGTGAGAGATATTATTTACGATTACTATTGATGCATGTCAAAGGACCAACATCTTTTCATGACCTCAAACTTGTTAATGGTTATTTGGCTGAGACTTTTAGACAAGCTGCAGAATGGAGAGGTCTTTTGCAATCGAATGATACCATAAATGAATGTTTTCAAGAGGCCTCTTTATACCAAATGCCATTTACATTGCGTTATTTGTTTGCTGTCATTTTAGTACATTATAGTCCAAATAATCCTAAGGAACTCTGGCACAAATATGAGAGATTCTTATCAGAAGACATCATAAAAGATAAATCACTATCACAAGATAAAGTCAGAAACCAAGTGCTCTATCTTATCAAAGGCCATTTGAAACTCATGGGAAAAGACATAAATTATTACAAGCTGATATATTTCCCATTAAGAATCTCAGACATTGAAAATGAAAGAAAAAAAATTGTAGCTGAAATGAATATAATTGTAACGTCTGAAGACTTAGCTACAATTTCAATGCTGAATCAAGAGCAAAAAAAGGCATATTCTTTAATTATGGACAAAATAAAAACTAATATGCCAGCAGTATTTTTTATAGATGGCCTTGGAGGATCAGGGAAAACTTTCTTATATCGTGCAATACTTACTTCCATTAGATCAAAAGGTCATATTGCTTTGGCTACTGCAACTTCTAGAGTTGCAGCATCAATTCTTCTAGGAGGCCAAATAGCCCATTCTAAATTCAAAATACCAATAGATCATGATGGTAGGCAAGTTTGTAACATAAACAAACAAAGTTGTGTTGCTGAGTTGACAAGAAAAGCAAAAGTTATCATATGGGATGAAGCAACAATGGCTAAAAATCAAGTAATCGAGTCTTTTAATGAGATGTTAAAAGATATTATGTCAGTTGATATTATTTTTGGAGGCAAAGTTGTTTTTGGTGGAGATTTTAGGCAAACTTTGCCTGTGGTACGAAACGGGCAACGAAATGATATTATATCTACAAGTTTTCTTGCTTCTTACCTTTGGTCACACTTACGACATATAAAACTTTGTCAAAACATGCGAGCTTGCTTAGACCCTTTGTTTTCTGCTTTTTTGTTGAGAATAGGGAATGGTGAAGAGCTATCTTTTTTAGATAATAAGATAACAATTCCCTCATCTCTACTTATTCCGTTTACTGATGATAAAACGTCAGTTAATTTATTAATAGATACAGTATTTCCTTCTGCAAATATTTTTTCTTTTAATTTATCTTTTATTATGAACAGAGCTATATTGACCACTAAAAATGATTTTGTTGATGAAATAAACAATATCATGATACAAAAGCTTCCAGGAGAAACAATCATATATTTAAGTTTTGATAAAACTGTAGATTAGAAAAATCATGCTGACAATGAAGATTTTTTGCATAGTTTGCATCCTTCTGGTTTACCTCCTCATGAGTTAGTTTTAAAACTCAATTGTCCAATTATGCTTCTAAGAAATTTGAATCCAACTGAAGGATTGTGCAATGGAACTTGTATGTTATGCTTAGATTTTAATAAGAATGTCATACATGCAAAAATAATAGTTGGAAATTTCACTGACAAGCAAGTTTTCATACCACGGATACCCTTAAATTTTGCTACTGATCAATCATCTCCTGTACCTTTTCGAAGGACACAATTTCCAATAAGATTATGTTTTGCTATGACCATCAATAAAGCCTAGGGTCAAACTTTAGATTTTGTTGGATTATACTTGAAGGAACCAGTGTTCTCACATGGACAGTTATATATTGCGTTATCTAGAGCTAAAACCGCAAAACATGTGAAAATTTTGATACGTCTAGCAATTTTAGGTGGGGATGATGAGAATTGCACACGAAATATTATTTTCCAAGAGATCTTTGATATGTTGTCTTAAAGTTAACACTATTTGTTATCCATGTTAATCGTCTTATTTACATTAATTCTTTAATATCTTTCGATTGCTTTATTATATCAATATCTATGTTTATGTTAATTTTATTTTATTCCAATCTTCAGTTTTCAACTATGGAAAATAGATGTGTTTTCATTGAAGACTCAAATTAGGACAGCAAAATTGGTATGCAAAGCTCTTTATCGTGGAAAAATCTCGAATTTTTACATCAAAAGGAAATGCACCATATCAACGGTACTTATTCGGGGATAGCAAGGTAATTTTATTTCATGCACAATATTATAAACAAAATATTGCTCCACCAGAAATCCAATTCAACTATGATATATTTATAAATATCTAAAATATAAGATACAACTAAGTGTTTTTTCATGTTCTTCATAGGGTCAAACAATTCAAATTGTTGCACACAAGGATGATGTTGAGTATCTTTCAAATCTCCTACAACTATATCACACGTATTAGATTGGATATGCAAATGTCACTTCAGTTGACGACAAAAAGCTACAAATGGGTTCAATTTCATATCAACTAAATTTAAATAGAAGTCTTTACTGTCAAGTAACACCTGAAAATCTTAAGTTGTCACCTAAAAATTATTTCCCATTGACCTCTTTCTGGAAACTTGAACCATACGTAGGAAAAGATGATGAAAGATTCAATAAGTATTATAGATACTAATGTTATATGTTCTTTTCCATTATTAAACAATCGGTTGCTCTCTTTCACATGAAACTGAAATTCTACTTATTTTTATACTTGTCTGTCTTTTCTATTTATTAGAAAGTAGGACTCAAATAGTTTTATATTTACAATCTTAACTATACTGATTTCTTCTTTCTTCTTTATTTTTGATTCCAAATCTTAATCAAAATTTTTTTTCAATCATTCAATTTTTAGAAAAGATTTTTTTTTTTTTTTTTTTTTTTTTTTTTTTTTTTATGTTCATAGATGATACAAATAACTTAAATATTTTACCAATGTTTTATATTTAGTAGGATTCAAATTCCTAAAAAAAGTTTTTTAATTATCATTTCAACTTTTTCAATTATTGGCTTTATTGGTGATCTAAATTATAGATGTCCTTTGTGCTGCTATCCACGCATTACCACAGAGGACAACTCCAACAGTCAAAGGTGCAAGAAAATTCCAAGAATTTTCTCCTGGTGAGAGAGGAGGATCAGATTTCTGAGGGTTCGATTGAGGTAGGAGAATTATCCCCCAAGCGTTTTGAAAACGTTGGCTCTGATTTGGAGGGGGCCTGGTGTGGGGTTGTCCATTGCATTTCTGTTGTCTTCGGACAAAGGCAAGCAGAAGGTGGTTGAGGAGGAAACGCTCTCCCGTCCCATTCTCATTCAGTCTTTTGACGGACATAGGGGTTCTAGGAGCGTAGGACGGTAATGATCAGTATTAGGGATCATCGGCACTGTTATGTGGACATCAATGAGGGGAAGCAGCTGGCTGACCGGTTAGACTTCTATCATTCTAACTTGGAGCAGAACAAGCTCTCCCTTGATCAGGGCGATGAGACCCTATTTTCAGCAGCTATGATGATACCTTGTATTCTTTTGCCTTTCCTCTGTCAGCCCCATTAACTTGTGTTCAATTGTTTAGACCTTCGTACCATCAGAGTTTTAGAAGCCGTGTAGGGAACAGATATTGGATCACATGAGGCGACAGGCCACACAGACGGTAGACGACACTTCTCGACTGAAGAAGGCTCTCTCGAAAAAGGAGAAGGAGCTTGAGGAAGCAAGGTCCTCGGTGGCTGCTATGAGTGCTCAGACTGAGGAGGTGGAGTAGTTGCGAGCCGAATAAGATGCGGCCCTCCAACGGTGTGAGGGGCTAAAAGTAAAGGCCAGGGTGCCCAAGGCATCCCTCTAGGCCGCGAGGAAGCTGGTTGATGTGCGGGGTCAGTCCCTCTAGGCTACTGAGCAAGAACTGGTCGAGTTGAGGGCCGTTGTCACGAGGAAAAAGCGTGCCTAACAAGGGCTATTTGAGAGACTGCAGTGTGTCATGGAGATCATTCAACAAGTGGGGTTAACGGATGCTATGCCCCCAGATGTTGAGGACCTTGCAGTTGAGCCTGAGCCTGAGTTTGTTGTTGCTTCCGTGGAGCCTGATGACTTTTCTACCCCTTGATCGGGACCTATGTTGTTCTTTTGTAATCTTTCTTATGTTTCTTGTCCAAGTATATGAATGAAATATTCTTTTGTTTCCATTTTGCCTCGAGCATTATGTTAATCGGGTCACCTTCTGGTGGATAGAGTATTATCTGGGAGTCATGTCCCTATTGCGGCCAGTTTTGCTCGATGAATTGCGTGTATTAAGTAGATTTAATACTGTTTGTCTATCTAGAGAGTCGTGTCCCCATGAATCTTGCTCAAGAGGGGTAGATGACGGTGTCCCGATCAGACAGAATAGTCTTCAATGATAGGACAGAGTGACTTTTGTTCATTCGGGGAGACTGACTCCAACAATTGGTCAAGGCGAAGTTGGTCCGTTTGGGGAGATGGATCCCAACGGTAGGTTAGGGTGACATTGGCTTATTTGGGAGGATTGATCCCAATGATGGGTCAATGCGACGTTGACCTGTTTAAGGAGAGTGATCCCAACAAGAGGTCAGGGTGACGTTGGTCCATTCGGAGAGATTGATCCCAACTTTAGGTTAGGCCAACGTTGGCCTGTTTGGAGAGATTGATCCCAACGATATGTTAGCTTGGTGTACTTGGTTTAGCTTGCTTGGCCCACAGAAAAGAACAAAATGCATCATTAAGAGCAATCGATAGCAAGTAGATCAAGAGTTAAGATTAAGTGTTAGAGATCGCCGGTTGAGGGGTATCGCAGGAACGATTGTAAAAGAAAAGCAAGGTTTTAGAGTTTACTTGGGAGGAGGCGCCAGGGGCTTTGGATCACAAGATAAGGTTTCGATACCATCAGGGGTCCTGAATTTGACCTTCATATGCTTTGTGCTCGGGCAAGGAGATAATATTTTTGGGATATATCCATTTGTCTGAAAGCTCCTTAATGGGTCTGACATGGGGTTATAAATGTGCTGGTGTATAACCCATTTGTTGGAAGGCGTTCCACTACACTACAGGAAATTACATCCGGCTCTTTTGTCGACAAAGATTCTCCTAACTTCATACTGTCCGATCTTAGTAGTAATGATGAGGGAGTCATGCCAATCTGGGTCGATCTCTGCTAAGTTATCGTCATTGAAGCCAATCATGGACCTCTTTCTCTTGGGGGGTTTCCTGGTATGGGTGGCTAGAACCTATTTGGACAGAGAACTGGGCGTCTCATAGAAGATCGAGGCCACTAGGTGTCCCTCGTTGCCTACTCGGGCATTTGTTCAGTTGCATCGGTACAATACTTACATGATATGAGTTGGGAGGTAAGGTGTGAGGGGTCGTATCCACCTTGCACCTGAAGGATTACTCCGTCAGGTCAGTTGACGGTGTTTGCCGAAAGAGGCTGGTCGACTTGTTCGTTCTCTCATTTTGCATTGTGAGAGCCCTAAGGGGGAATGCCCTCTTTCTCCACGCTAATGAACCTTTGGAGTCGACCACTTCAAACAAAGAACTCCAGTTCATCCCATAGTTTCTTACATTCGTCGGTGAGATGTCTATAGTCCCGATGAAAGTGGCAGTACTAGGTTTTATCTTTTTTGGGATCATACTCAGTGAGACAAGGGGGCCACCTAGCATATGGTTTGTTCTTAATCTGGAGGAGCACCTGGTTGGGAGTCTCATTTAGAGGAGTATAACTGGTGAACTTGCGTTGTTGTGGTGGCCATTGACGGGCCCTTTTGGGAGAAGATCGGCAAGGGGAGGGGCCGCGCTCTTTTGGAGCCTGTTGGTTGCGTCACCTATCAAGGGCCTCGGCATCTTCTACCGTGATGTATTTCTTTTCATGGGCGTAAAATTCCTGCATAAACACCGAGGGATTCTTAATGATGGATGTTTTCATTCTGGACGGTTGTAGTCCTATGTGTAGTGCAGTCAGTGCAATTGAATGATCCAGACTAGAGACCTTTGTTATTTCGGCCTTGAACTTCTTGAGGAAGTCCCTTAGTGGTTCATCGTCTCTCTATCATAACGAGAGGAGAGATATAGATTTTCTCTTGGCTCCCCTGCTAATGACAAAGTGCATTTCAAACTACTATTGCAACTGAGAGAAACTCTTAACATTGAATGGGGGAAGCGAGTTGAATCATGTTAAGGCAATGCCTTTTAGAGTCGTTGCGAAATATTTGCATATGGCAGCATCTAACATGTCTCTCGAGACCATCACAAGGATGAAGTGGGCGACATGGTCTTTGGGATTGTTGGTGCCGTCATGCCTCTTTAAGGGAGGAAGAAGCACGTCACGGGACATTGATTCCAAAGAAATCTTTGGGTCGAAGGGTGACAGATCCATGAGGTATTGAGCAGGTTTGTTTCTTTTTACGGTTGCATGTTTTAACTCGTCGGCTATGAGTTCCTCGACCTGTTTTCTTAGGTCATCCAGATCGTGCCGAGAAGTTTTCGAGAGCTCTCAGTGTTCTCTTGGCTCGAATCTCCATGTGTGGATGTAGCCCGATTTGTTAGAAGAGGATTGGGCTCTGAGCCATAGAGTATGGTTGAGTTCTTCAAGCTGTTTGCTCATATTTTGTAATCTCGACTCTAGTCTTTCCACCTTGGGCCGAATGACTCTTTCTGGGGAAATAGGAGCGGCCAGTGGTGCAGGGTGACTATGGTAACCAATTGGGGGCTGAAGCTCTGGGGGATTAGCAACAACGGGATGTTGTGTGGAGTTTGTTGGGGAAGTGGAGCGCCCTTCCATTACTCTGGAAATGGCCCTGGTCATTCTTTGGGGAGCCATCTCGGCGAGGAGGAATGTTAGTGAGACAGGTTACTTTCTAGTCTGTTTCCACAGATAACGATAATTTGTGGAGGTGGGTTTGGCTTCAAAGATAATAGCTCAGCTAACTTGAACAAATAGGCTAGGCCTTTAGTCAACGTTGATGGATGTGACCTACAAAAAATCATCAGCGGGTGTTTTAAGTGGGAGATTTTGACGCTCAAGTTAGATAGCGGTTTTCAAAGAGAATGAACAGACTAAAAGTAAGGTTTCATAATGTCGTGTGTAAGTTTAGAGGAAAGGATCGCGTAGCTTATCGATGGGACTTACTATTAAATATATAGTTATCTCGTGCGAGAGTTGTGTGTTAGCGGAGTGTTGAAACTCTAGTTTTCTTCCTGAGATCTCCTGAGATCGCGGGGATCATGGCGAAAAGATTCCGTGAGATCTTAGGGACCTTCGCTTAGGAAAGTTCTGGTGGTCATTTGGATTTCTTTCAATGTGTGGGAGGTTACCCTTCCGCTTACGGGAAATTCATTCTGCATTTGTAGGCGAAATGTATATTTGCCTTAACGGGTTGGGTAACGTTCATCGGTCACTAAGTGGGTGCTACGGCCGGTCAATAGCTAACCGATTAGGATGTGAATGGTGCATACTCAGGGATAGATAGTATGACCTGTGTCTACTCTTCTAGGAGATGGATTCCGTATTGATGACATGTTACATTTGGTGCGCCCCTGTTGATAGAGATTCAGTGGGTTTAAAGCCTCATGATTGTACTTGCTGAATGGTTAACTGATCGGGTGGTCGTCGGTCAACAAAATAACCAAACTGTTGAGCATTGTCTGTAAAGTTGTGGGCTGGTCCTAATCCCAATATGATTCGGGTTGTTTTGGCCATGTACCATCAAGAATTATCTAGTTGCGTAGGCTATTTTGCTCCCTTCTTGACATAATTTAAAATGTCGTATACATCATCAATTATTTTGCTCCTTTTTTTATGTTTGACTTTATTCAAGATCATAGGGCTGATCATTCACTACGAGTGTTAATTAGAAATTTGATAGCAAATATATATTAAATAATTAATAAAAAGATCAAGGGAAGCACAAAAAAAAAAAAAAAAGTCTTCCAGCGTAAGTCGGAGCTTTCGACTCTGACAATAGAATGATCAGGGTTGAGGGATGTGGTGTGGTATCAGTCAATATTTACGCTTTGAACTTTCCTTGAGCACCCTCCCGGGACCAGTACCCTAGAGAGGTGGTCCTTATCTAATAGTGTGTAATTCACATCTGTAAACTAATTCATTAAGAAAAGCTGTAAGGGGGATGGAAAATATGGTTCTAAATGTGCATTGAACTTAAACTTCAAGTGCTAATTAATATAATGATAATGCTGCTCACATCTCACGTGATGAGCAAAGAGGCTGCGTCCAAAAGACCAAACCTTTTTGTTTTTGGGTATCTCAGGATGTCTGAAAGACCAATCTTCTGATGTGATCGGTTTGATCCTTAAAATATGATTTGATGGTTGGGGTTGGAGTTGAGACAACAGATGTAGATCAATTAAATAATTGAGTAACACCGCCAAATTGCAGGGGCATAGCATATGGTGGGGAGCTAAAATTAGGCACACACGGGTGCGGGTGGAGGCCTTTGTGTCCGTCGAAGTCGATGGAGGAGTGGCGTTGGCTTGGTGGTTGACTCCATCTCATGTATTTATAAAAGGACCACAATAGAGGTCCACTTACAGATGGTTGAAGACTTGGACTATGCTGCACTTTGATTGAATTATGAAATACATGCACTTTCAAATTCCGCGTTCAATATAGAAACAATTCCACTTCCATCATATTGAGTCAAAGAAATGAAGCTTTGCTGTTTATATGTTAATAATTATATGTTATAATTCGAGTTTATTTAAAAATAATCTACTAAATTTCTCTCTCCGTCTTCTTTTTCCTGTCCCACAAGCACACACACTTGCCCTCCTCTTTCTTTTGAATATAAAGAGCCCCCTGTTCTCACTCCTCTTAACAATCCACCCTCCCACTATCAGAAGTACTCTATTGAGATCTCCCTTTTCTTAAGAAAGGATGAATTCAATGATGATGTTCAGCAGCTTCGAGGCGGTATTTGCCAAATTCTGGGGCCAAACCGCATGATCAACAAAGTTGTTTCATTATAAAGAGGAGAAGCATCAGCAGCTTATAAAGATGATGGACATGGGGGAGCACAACCGCATCATCATCGTCAGCATTAGTGACTCCAGTGGGCAACGACTAATGATGACTAATGATGCTACAAGCGGTAGTAGCTCCAACGGTGGACTTGAACAGCACAATGATTCCGATTGATTCCTATTCCTATTGCAATTAATGTCGACTTCCCTTTTTCTGTTGCACTTTCCACACATTCATTCTCCTAAAAAACAATCTCACGAGCTTCCAATCCACAGAACTCATGCAATTATCAATACTACACTCCATGAAAAGTTCAATTAAAACAAGATTCAAGTTCTCCTTGTCTATACATTCTTCACACTCCTCTTACTATCTCACACTTCAATTAAGCTATTATCCACATTTGGACCTATCATAGCTTTCAGTTCCAAAAGTTTAGGCAAAGATTCACATTTGGAAATCCTAGGGTTTGGATGTTTGCGAGAAGCACTTTTGGGTTTTGAAGTGGGGCAATTTGGTTTGATGTCTTGCATGTTGAAGAGTTAACAAAGGACGTTGGTTTTACTTGATAGGCCTAGGATTGCATGTTTTCGAAATTGTTGCCTCTTCTTATTGCTTCTCACGAGAAGCCACCACAAGATGCGATAAACACAGAAAGTGATGCCTAACGTCCCCAAGAGCGGTAAAACACGATCAGAGGCAGTTATCAGGAAACGAGCTTTTCTTTTACTCCTTTGGCTTGGATGTTATGGTCGTTTGTCCCTAAACCCTACACCCTTTTTAGGAGAGCTATTTACGCCCTTTTAGAGGCTTTGCCTCATTAGATTTTGAAATCCTAGAGAGCATAGAGAGATACAGAAACAGAGAGATCCCTTTGGGCTCAGGGGTTTCCAATGAGAGGAAGAGCTATGAAGATGGAAGACAACAAAGAGAAATGTGAGTTTGTTTATCTTTTTTCTCTTCTTTAATTGTTGTAATCTCTACATGTTATTGAATTGATTATGTTTTGGGTTGTAACGTTGAGGTTTATGGTTGAATCTCGTTTATTGGAATGAAATTTATTTGAATTTGTCTTTGAACACTTTGTGTTGATTGTGCTAGAATGATTTTTGTATATCAATTTATGGCTTTGGGCTTAATTCCATGTTCTGGGGATTTGTTGGATCACTTGGAAAACGGAGGGTTACGCTTGTGGCATGCTCAAATAGGGGGTCAGACGAGTGAGCAACAGTCGCAGTCTACTGCTTCTTGGTAAACATAGGGTTACCCCAGTAGGCCGGAAGTGAGAGGCAGTCTAACAACATACATGAAAGCATTTCTTTTGTGATATTCTAATAGATTGCCATGGATTCTATTGGAGGTGAGTTTAGCTTCACGGATAATGGCTCCGCAAACTTGAACTGGATGATTTAGTCATCTGATGGTTTGGAACGAGAAGACCTGCAAAGAATTGCTGGAGGGTGCTCCGGTGGGAGAGACTCCGATACTCAAATTAGAGAATGATTTTTTTTTAAAAAAGAAACAGACTAAAAAAGAAGAGTTCTGTATGCCTTGTATGTAAAGTGTAGGTTAGAAAGTATACTTAGTTGGTTAGGTTAACGATATATATATACACTTTTTGTGTGTGAGAGTTGTACGCATTCAGGGTGTCAAAACCTTAGATTTCTTACGAGAACATCTCGAGATTACGAGAAGCATCGTGTAGAATTTTCAAAAATTTCAAACTCTTACCAACTTGGAATGTCTAGATCGTTGTGAATATTTTTTCCTTATCAATCACGATCGTAGGTCTCCTTTTCATTTACGTGAGATTGCCCCGAAGATTTAAGGAGAGCAAATATTATGTTAGCGGATTACATATTTACTATCAAACACTGAGGAGGTGTGGATACCGATGAGCGTTAGACCGAGTAATTGGTTGTCGAGAAGAAGCATGGCAGGTGAATACCAAGAGGGTGCTATTCAATAAGCCACGGGCTCTGGTTAGTTCTGAGCCCAACATGACTTGGGTCGGTTACCATCATTTGCCCCTTATTCCTTATATCACTTCGAAGGAGAGGCATAAGGAGTAATTGAAGAGTCAGTCCTTAGAAAGTTATGGGATCATAAATACAAATAACCACCGAATAAATGAACCCGAAATAAATGTTACATGGGAAGTTGAAAAACCTAACTTCTTTATTCGTTGTGCACATTTCTCATTGGATTGCAAGATCGTGGAGATCACGCCTTCTTGACTATAAATATGGGATGGAGGATTACACCATCACATCAGAGTGATACGAGATACAACCAAGAACGATACTATGAGTTCTGTTGAAGGTTAGTGCCTTCGAAAGACATCATAAGCATAAGTTTTGAGCCACAAAACCCCATAGTTTAGAGAATTTCTGTCGATGTGAGGTTCTATCATATACAAGGTTACTAATGCGAGATTCCGTCATATCGTGATGGACTCTGTTGGGGTTCACGGGTTCTGGCTTTGGATAAAGAGAGACCTTCACTCTAAATGGAAGCTCTCTTCTTAAGGTTAGAATCATTGTCTGACATAAGGTGCAGTAGACAGTGGGGTATTTCCTTGGTATTTCCTTAGGTCAACTGATAGGAGGTGGTCTGAGGCTGGATGCAGCTATCGTGTCCATCTTTTGGCCATCTCCTACCTTTTATGATGCTCTTTCGAGCTTCTTAATTTTTTCTACGCTCTTCTTGTTCTGATCGTATGATATTGGTGGATCGCAGGACTACTTTCGGTTCTCAACTTGCATCTAGTTGGCTTTCAAGTGTAGGGTTTATATGTCGCTTTGGCTTCTAATGTACTCTTTCCCGTATGACCCAGTCCGACTCATGGACTTGAAAACTTTCTTTCACGTTGTATTTGACTATGTCCTATGATATGCATCCGTTATGTTGTAATAAGAAGAGAGTTTTATTACTTACTTGTCGTTTTTGTTCTTGAATGATTATCTTGTTTGTTAGTAGTCTGTCGATGTGTATGACGAGCACTGAACCTCTGAGTACATATGCTATATCCTGACCAGTTGTACGTCTCTTAGTCGGCAGGCTTACTTAGTTGTTAGATGCAGGGCACTGTTACTCTTGTACTCATTATGTTGTTTTCAACCGAGAGAATGAACTGTGCTTATCCGAGGAAGGGGTTTTCCTTATATTGGTCGTTCGTTCGTTTGAGAGAATGGGCTAGCCAGTTCAGGGAGATAAATACCTAATGATAGACTCCGTTCAGGAGGATTGGGTGATATTTGCCGTTTGAAGAGATACATTCCTAATGACAGACTCCCTTTGGGAGGATTGGATGATATTTATCTGTTTGGAGAGATAAATTCCTAATGATAGACTCTGTTCAAGAGGACTCATTTAGAGTTCAAACAGTAAGATGGGCCATGTCTACCAGACTAGGACTTACATCCCATATTGATGACACGTTACGATCGATAGGAGGGGCCGCATTCGCCTAATGAGGAGATTAATTCTTTATTGACGACACGCTTTGTAAAATATAAGTAAAAAAAAAAAAAAGATTAGTCGGCTGATATGGTAGCGTAATGAGAGAGGGGACCATAGAGGTCTTACTTGGTCATTCGATTGAGTGTCGGACAAAAGATGTTGCCCCGGGAGACTGTCGATAGTCATTGATAGTAGATACATAGGTTCTTAGAATTTCAAGTTTGGGGTACGGTCGAGCCGTTTAGGTGATTGAGGTGATATGTGTTTGGATAGACTTCTGAGTGTATCCTGTAGGCACCTTCCCAGTTGGGCATGGGCATGCCCCTTGACTAGGGTTAACTGGTAGCTTTTACCCTCCTAAGTACTAGATCACCTGTCTTGAATGTCCTGGTCTTGACTTGCCTATTGTAGTATCTCGCTGTCAACTGTTGATAAGCGGCCATTCGGACATATGCGGTTTCCTTAACTCAGGAAGTAAGTCTAGTTGTTTGCGCAATGCGAATTCGCTCCGCCCCTCTTTGTAATGGTCTAGCCATAGTGAATGAATGCCAATCTCGACCGGTATCATTGCTTCGCAACCGTACATCAGGCTGAACGGTGTATTCCCTATTGCCCTTCAAGGCATCGTTCGATAGTCACAGAGAATGCTGTAGAGTTGATTTACCCAGCAACCCTTAACCTCGTCTTTGTAGGATCATTCGATTGGTTACTTCCGTGAGACTATTGATTTGCAGGTAGGCGACGAAAGTGAGGCGATGCTTGATCTCCAGTTCACTGTAGAAGTCTCAGAAATTTTTGTTGTCGAATTGCTTGCCATTGTATGTGATTAGGATGTGAGGCATGCCAATCCTGATGATGATGGACATCCACACGAAATGATGCATCTTGCCGATGGTAATCTAAACTAGTGGCTCAGCTTCTACTCACTTGGTAAAGTAGTTGATGACCACAACTAAGAACTTTTGCTATCCAGTAGTTGAAGGGAACAGTCTTAGGATGTCCATTCCCTATTGAGTGAACGGCTATAGGCTGGCTATCGAGTTGAGTTCGGTGAAAGGTTGGCGTGGTATCGACGAGAAACACTGGCATTTATCGCACCTTTGATGTAGTCATCTGCATTAGCCTTCATGGCAAGCCAATAATACCCCTGTCAGAGAGCTTTGTTCGCCAGATTTCGTGTAACTAAGTGGTTGCCACATATTCCTTAATAGATTTCTTGGAATACGTAGTCCCCTTCAGGTGTTAGACACTTTAGATATGGATGAGAGTAGGACTTCTTGTAGAGGTCTCCATTAATGATAGCATAGTGGGCGGCCTTGTGTCTCAGCTTGACGGTTTTAAAGGGTGAGCTCGGTAATCGCTCATGCTTTAGGTAGACCTCTATGTGGTCTTTCCTACTTAGCGATCTGTTCGTTGACAGGATCTGTTCGGGCTCTTTGATCCTCGGATATGGTAGGCTTTTTATGTAAACCATTTGACTGGTTGCTACCGAATCTGAGCTGGCCAACTTTGAAAGCATATCAGCTCATGTGTTTCTCTGTTTGAGGGATCTGTTGTATATCTACTTCGCTAAACTTGCCCATCGCATCATGTATTTTAGATAAGTACTTCGCCATCATCAGCTCTTTAGTTTTGTAGACCTATCTGATCTGCTTAACGATCAACTGGCTATTAATAAAGACCCATATATTTTGAGCCCCTAGTGATGCTGCTATCCGCAACCTGATAAGAAGGGCTTCATATTCAACTTGATTGTTTGTCGCTCGAAAGTTAAAACGGAAGGTATATTCGGCTTTGAAATCATGTGGTCCTACTAGACTGAGTCCAACCCCACTTCCTAATGAGTTAAATGACTTGTCCACGTGAAGTGTCCATTCAGGTTATGCGAGTTCTTCTTGGTCACCGGTAGAGGCTTGTTTAATAGGCATTGGGAATGTGCACTCCAGAATGAAGTCTGCAAGGGTTTGGCTTTTGATAGCTAGTCTCGGTTTGTATTCAATGTCAAATTCACCCAATTTGATATTCTATTTGATGAGTCGACCCGAGGTGTCCCTTTTTTGTAGAATCTGCTTCAGAGGTTAGTTAGTTAGGACCACAATGGTGTGAGCCTAAAAGTAAGGGCAGAGACGTCTAGTGGTAATGAGCAAGGCGAAGACTGTCTTCTCAATAGGTCAATAATTGACCTCAGACTCATGGAGTATGCGACTGACGTAGTATACTGGCCTTTACGTAGTGGAATCCTGTCTCACGAGGACAGAGCAAAGAATTTGATTAGAAATAGGGAGATGGAGGTGGAGCTTCTCACCTGAAACTGGTCGGAGAGGAGTGGAGGTAACATGAGATATTTTTTGAGTCGTTCGAACACAGCTTGGCACTCAGGTATCCAAGCAAACTTTTGAGACTTCTTTAGGGTATCATAGAAGGGTTTATATTTTTTTTCTACTTTGAATATGAATCGGTTCAGGGCAATAATTTTACCGATGAGGCGTTGCATATCTTTTACGGTCCTTGGGGGTGCCATGTCGAGTATGGTTTGGATTTTCTCTGAGTTTGCTTCGATTCCTTGGTTGGTAATTAGAAAATCCAAAATTTTCCTGGATATAATCTCGAAAGTATATTTTGCTGGATTCAATCTCATGTTATAACATTCCACCATTTGAAATGTTTCCTCCAAATCTGTGATGTGGTCCTCAGTATTGGCATTCTTGACAAGCATGTCGTCGACATAGATCTCCATATTTCTACCCAGTTGTTCTCTGAAGACTTTGTTAACCAAACGTTGGAAAGTTATTCTTGCATTCTTGAGACCAAATAGCATAACCTTATAGCAATAGGTACCATACTCCGTGATGAAACTAGTTTTCTCCTCATCCCCAGGAGCCATACATATCTGATTATAACCGAAGTAGGTGTCCATGAAGCTTAAAAGCTAGTGGCCCGACGAATTGTCTACTAGCTTGTCAATATTAGGAAGTGAGTAACTATCTTTAGGACATGTCTTATTGAGATCTATGAAGTCCACACATATTCTCAACTTGCTAGTAGCCTTTTTCACTATGACTACATTGACCAACCATTCAGGGTATTCTACTTCTTGGATGAATCCTGCTGTTAAGATTTTTTGGACTTCTTCCTATATCGCACATTGGTGTTACTACACAAACATCCTTTTCTTTTGCTCAACGGGCTTTCGACTTGCACCTATGGTTAGCTTGTGAATTATGATTGAGGGATAGATACCTGGCATGTCTTCGGGAGACCATGCGAAGACCTTAGAATAACATCGTAGGCAATCCATGATCGCTCTCTGAAGAGATACTGGTGAGTGGGTGCCAATCTAGATAGTTTAACCGGATATGTTTATGATAGGAACTTCGGTTATTTCTTCCCCAAGTTGAGACTTGGACTGTTGTTCAATATTGTCTTTAAGTTTCAGAGTGTCCATTGTTTGGACATCTCCTTCTTCTCCCTTTAGTGGATCAGATTCGGCATGGAGTGTTACGATCCCCAACAGTATCCTAAACTTAACCTTCATATGTCTAGTACTTGTAATGCCTCGAGACCATTTAGGCTGGGACGACCTAAGACGTTGTTGTATAGGGATGGAAGTTTCACCACATGAAAAGTGTTTCGGGTGGTGGCATGGTGAGGAGGCATCCCTAGCACTAAGACAAGTGAGATATTACCTTCCGTGCATATACATTTGCTAGCAAGCCCTTTAATGGGTTGGTCAGAGAGCTAGAGATGAGATAGGGTGAAGCCCATTTGTTGGAAGACATCCCAAAAAAGGATGTTGCGGTCTGTTCCTTAGCCTACGAGAGTTCTTTTGACGAGATAGGACCCAATTCTCGCAGTGATAATCAGTGGATCATTTTGATTGGTCTCAACCCCAATCAAATTATCGTCATTGAAATCGATAATTGGTCTCTTTCTTTTGACTGGAGCTATGGTGGAGAGAGGGAGAATATGGTGATTTGGATACAAAGGGGGTGCCGGAAGGATGCTAATGTGACAAGTCAACTACATTGAAAGTGAAAGAAATACCCATTGATTCAGGTAAGTCCACCACGTAGGCATTGTCATTGATTTTGTGCACAATCTTGTAAGAACCATACCTTTTGGGCTGCAACTTATGATACTGATCAAATGGAAACCTCTCACGTCAAAAGAAAACCATCACTATATCACTGACCACGAACAAGTTAACTCAGCGGTGTTTATCTGCAGCACTCTCAAACTTCTGATTGGTCTCCAACAATTTCTGACGGACCTCCTCCTGAATGTTCTGTGTATCCTTGGCTAAGTTTGCTACTGCAAAGCCATATCCTGGAACTTGAGGTAATTTCACCAAGTTGACAGCATGTCGGGGTGACTTCGATAGGCAACAGAGAAAGATGATCTTCTTGTGGTATTAATTTTGATCTGTTCACATGTAACTTGACATAGACCTATTTACATCGTATGAGGTTAGAATAGGTTAGTAACTCATGGAACATGTGAAACTTTTGATGGTGATAGGACATGATTCAAAGGATTATCAGGGCAGTACCCGAGACCCGGAGACCCGTGTCAGGACTCACCTCGACGAGGGATTTATCTCCCCGATAGAGTGGCCGACAACTGATCTTTAGGTTAGTTCCAGATAATGGTAGTTTGATTGGTTCATGAAAGCATTCAGTAGTCCCGAATCGATATCCCTTTCTCCTTGGCTGATGAGCAAGCGCTCTCTAAGGAGTCGATTACATTAGTTAAAGGTAATATTTGACAAAATCTCACATTGACCTTTTATTTTCTATTTCGACACGAAATGTATCTCATGGATAAGAAAGGAAACCTTCAAATCTAATCAAAAAGGGAAGAGGTCTCTCCGTACCACTGAACTTCCTAAATGATAAATATCACAAACCATCTGAAATATTTGACTATAAGATCCCGAGATCTTCCAACTCCCAGATAAGGAAACTAGAGTTATAACACACTGGATACACACGACTCTTACGATAACTAGGTATATAAGCTTTCGGCAAATCGAAATCCAGGTACGCTCTCTAAGACTCATACACTTGCACACAAGTCATAGAATGACCACCTTTCTCTCTCTCTCTCTCTCTCTCTCTCGCTCTCACTCTCTTGCTCTCAGTCTATTTCTCTCCTATTGAAAACTGCTCTTTTTAACTTGAGTATCAGAGTCTCCCCCATTGGAGCACCCTCCGATGGTCTATTATAGGTTTCAAATTACTTTTGTAACCAGCCGTTCGAGTCAAAAGAAGTCAGAATTTGTGGAGTTGAAACCCACCACCAACAGTTTGGTATTATCTGTGGGAAGCAGATCGATTCCCTAGATAAACATATAGTCTGCCTTTTGTCACTATTTAGAATATGACAGTCGCCAAGAGGAAAAGACCAATCATTGGCTTCGATGATGACGACTTAATCAGAGTCGATCCTAATCACAATAATCCTCTAGTTATCACGATAAGGATGGAATCTTATATTGTCAAAAGAGTTCTTGTCGACCACAGGGTAAACCATGATCTCCTCACTTCGGATACTTTGTAGCGAATGGGCCTCAATTCAACTCACCTTCAATGTCCTACTGGGTCCCTCAAAGGGCTCTCTAACGAATGCATCTATCCAGAAGGTGTCATCCCTCTCACTATAACTTTAGGAATTCCTCCAAATGATGCAATTACCAAGGTCATCTTTCATGTGGTGAAATTGTTTTCGCCTTACAACGCTATCCTCGGTCCCCCTAGTCTGGATGAACTGGAGGTGCTACCCAGTACAAGACACATGAAGATAAAGTTCATATCGCCAAAAGGTATCGCTATTCTTTGTAGCGACCCTGATCCTTCCATCCTCCTTGTGACTGAAAGCGGGAAAGAGAACTTTTTAATTGATACTCTGGAATTCCGAGACAATGTTGAGCATCTGTGGAAGAGGCGATCGAGATCTCTCTAACTAATGATCCCAATCAGATCGTGCGAGTCGGGGCCAACTTGTCAGCATCCCTGCGAGAAGCCATTGCCGAGTGTCTACACAAACATTCAAAGGTCTTTGCTTGGTCTCCTGAAGACATGCCGGGCATTCACTAGTTAATGCCAAGTACAAACCCGTCAAATAGAAGAAGATGGTATTTGCACTGGAATATTAACAAGCCATACAAGAAGAAGTTAAAAAATTGTTAACTGTCGGATTCATTCGTAAAGTTAAATATCAAATGGCTAGCCAATATGGTCTTGGTAAAGAAGGCCAATGGTAAATGGAGAATGTGCATGAATTTCACAGATCTCAACAAGACATGCCCGAAGAATAGTTATCTACTCCCTAACATCGATAAACTGGAGGACAACTCTTCAGGTCATCAACTCTTGTGTTTTATGGGCACCTACTCTGGTTATAATCAAATATGAATGATACCAGAGGACGAAGAGAAAACAAGCTTCATCACTAAATTCGACACGTATTGCTACCGAGTCATGCCTTTCGGCCTGAAAAACGCTGGGACAACCTTCCAATAGCTAGTCAATAAAGTCTTCAAGGACCAACTCAGTAGAAACGTAGAGGCATACGTGGATGACATGCTTGTCTAAAGCACCGATATAGAGTCTCATGTTACTGATCTTGAAGAAACATTTCAATTGATAAAACGTTACAACATACGACTGAACCAGGCCAAGTGCACTTTCGGGATTGCATCCTGCAAATTCTTAGGTTTTATGATCACCAATCGGAGAATTGAGACAAACCCCAAAACGATACAATCCATACTTGATATGTCACCGCTACAGATATTGAAGGAGGTACAACGTCTCACCAGTAGAATATCGGTTCTAAGCCAATTCCTGTCGAAAGTTGAGAAAAAGTATAAACCTATCTTTGACGCCTTGAAAAGGTCTTAGAGGTTCGCATGGACACCCGAATATCAAATGGCCTTCGAACAACTTAAGGAATATCTCACGAGTCCTCTGTTGCTCTCTCGTCCAACTCTTGATGAGAAACTATACTTATACCTTTCTATTTTTAACCAGGCGTTTTGTTCAGTCTTTGTGAGATAGAACTCAACCATACAAAAACCAGTCTACTACATCAGTAAGTTACTCAAAGAATTCGATGTCAATTATTGACCGATCGAGAAAATAGTATATGCCCTGGTAGTCTCAACTAGGAGCCTTCAGCCATACTTTTAAGCACATACTATTGTGGTACTTATTGATCAACTGCTGAAGCAAATCCTTCAGAAAAGAGACCCCTCCGGCCACCTTATCAAATAGAGCGTAGAGTTGGGTGAATTCTACATTCATTATCAGCCTAGACCTACGATTAAAGGCCAAGCTCTAATCGATTTCATCCTCGAATATACCCTTCTAGTCCTAGCCGAACGTGAGTCCATTGATAGCTAGGACAAATGGTTACTACCAGATTAGATGATACATTTAGACGGGTCATCAAATTTCTTAGGAAGTGGCACTGGACTTATACTGATGGGGCCGGACAATTTCAAGGCCGAATACGCCCATCATTTTGACTTTCGGGCTACCAACAATCAAGCAGATTATGAAACCTTGCTGATAGGACTCCGAATTGCAACAAACATGGGAGACTGAAGTGTTCGAGTATTTACTGATAACCAGTTGATCGTCAAATAGATCGAAGGAGTCTATGAGATCAAAGACCCAGTCATGGCCAAGTACTTGAGTAAATTGCGTAAGATGTTGAGTAAACTAGACAAAGTCGATATTCAATAAATCCCTCGATCATAGAATATATGAGCCAATACACTCTCTAAGTTGGCCAGTTCAGATTCGGTTGCCTCTAGCATAATAGTTTACATTGAGAGAGTACCATATCCCAACATAGATGAGCCTGAAAAGGTCCTCACAGCGGACCAGTTTCCCAGTTGGAAAGACCCTATGAGGCATATATAAAATACGACTGATTGCTAGATTCACAAAACCCTACGTCAAGGATACTATTAGTTGACTATGAAGACCAACTCCGATAATTATGTCAAGAGGTATGACAAGTGTTAACGTTTCTCTTCGATTCCACGGCTACCCTTGATTGAGCTCAATCCTATAACAAGCCCATGATCATTTGTCCAATGGGGAATGGACATCCTCGAACCATTCTCCCAACCATCGGACAACGAAAGTTCCTCATAGTGACAATCGACTACTTTACCAAGTGGGGTGGAAGGTAAACCTATAGTCCAGACCATGACAGTCAAAACTCAATCGTTCGTATGGACTCACATTATCACCAGATTCAGCATACCTCACGTGTCACGCCCCGAACCGGGAATCGTGAACAGCCGCCCGTTGACCTGGATACCGGCTGTATTTCTACAGAAAATCGGGCAGAACCTCCCCATAAATCGGAGGTCTCCCATGTACAATCAAACCTGTATACCTGTATACCTGTATACATTCAAAAACAATCCTGCAAATAAAACAAATGGCCATCCCGGCGTCAAAACCATCCACCAATCTCACAACCGGCATCCAGACAACGCAAGGCTAACAAACCACCAACAGTCCTAACCACAGACCTCTACTGTCATGCCCCACTAGAGCATGAACAGCCGCTACACTGAGCGGACCTAAATTTATACAAATATATTACAAATTCCCAAGTTGACACTTTAAACGTTTACAAATGCCTCAATGCAAGTGAAATATGAGAGTTTCGCAAATAAACATACATAAATTATACAGTCATCCCAAAATAAGTACACGGCCAACTACGGACCTCAACAAGACCTCGCAGGGTCGACATAAAGTATGAAATTCATATTTTCAATTTAAAACTTAATCTCACCGTCGTGAATCCAATCCACCATCAAGCTATCATACCTCTAGCGCCAAATGCGTCGCCTTAGCACCATAATCCTGTCTGGGGAGGGAAAGATGAGGGGTGAGTACTCAGGGAAGAATACTCAATGAGTGAGTGGGTCAATGTAATCGTGTAATATGGGGTGTGAAACTGGAGTGTCAAAGCATAAGTATACAAATCATATTTCAAATCATCATGCTTTTCATTTCAACAATATATCATTTGCACGCATCAGCAAATCAAATATGCATCCAAAATACTTTCATCAAAATCATAGAGCTGCCAGCCGTAAAACTCCCGGCAGAGGTCTACCACGACCTATGACAGGCGCACCGGGGGTGTTATATGCGATTTTATTTAAAGTGCTCTCTACCCCGGCGTTGGCGACGGACCTCGTCCAGGTGCTAGACTTGGAGAGTGTATCCAAATCCTCCCCCTTTCGGGTTCAACCTGCCTAGTACCGTGCCGTAAATATCATCTCATCTCGACAACTCGTGGGATACCCCAGGCCTAGGCATATCCGGACGCCACCAAAGCGCCTCTCACGGTGTCCTTCGTAGCTACGGAACAATACATATCACAGCCCTCAAGGCCAATATCAATATCACAGTACAAATCACAGCCCTCAAGGCCAATATCAATATCATATCAAAACATGTGCCGTAAATCAGGTTCACAAACCAAATGCAACATATTTCATAAAATGACACATTTTACATTTCAACCACATAGATGCATATTTCATAATTCAACCACATTTTTGGACACTCCATCGGTTCACAAAAATCATTTCCAAAGCCAGTCAAAACATTTTAAGCACGCGATAAATCATGCTCATTTATCAAACTGTTGTAAAACAGAGTTTGCATATTAAACGAAAACATTGAAATAAAACTTACTCACAGTATACAGGAGGGTCAATCGCTCCCTACAATGCACAACAAGTGCTGAAACTGTGCTCCCCTTGATCAAGACATCCGACACTTACGCATGTATAAAATCAGCAAGTTTCAAACCTGCGCAGTTATAGAAAATAGGCTATAACTTCTGATACACCTTTACAAATCAAGGGGTTTCTTATTTCATTTTTAAAGCTAAGGATGTCTAGTGTCTAAGGCAGACAACCTCAAGTCATTCGGAGCTGTGTAGAGAAAGTTATGCTTATAACATATCCACAAGACTCAATTGATATTACTCAATCAATCCTACACAAAGCTCACACCAATCCAATCTCTCGTCATACATAAGAGTCAGCATATACACCAACACACTTTTATTCAAAATTCTTTATCAACTTCTTCTCTTCAATACCCCAATACAATTCTATACATTTATCATATAAATATAAACACATGCTTTTGCTCATTCTTTACAATTGCACATTTTCATATCACTTTAATACACCAATATCACTATATATATGCATACACTTTCTATACCTTATTACATATACATATAAACCTCCATCTTGCTTACTAGAGTCATTCCAAATCTCTCCAATGGATTCGATCAATACAATTTTACATCCACATACTCACTAACCTCTATCCAAAATTTAGCATGCATAAATCCTCACACTCTTGGCCTCAATTTCACATATACTTAGCCAATAACACTCCACACTTAAATGCCAAAAACACAAATACTTCAAATCCACATTAAAACCCATCAAATTTTTATATTCAAAGTTCTACATTTCCCTGTACATGTTTCCTTAGGGTTTCTCCCTTCAATATGTGCTCATTTAAGACTTAAATCAATCATTTACACAATCACCTTTCTAGATTTTCATTTCATTCCTTTCATTCCATTTATAAACAATTAATCAAATCAAAATCAAGCCTGATTCAATCTTAAAACCAATCAAAATTAGAAATACGCTTAAAATAAATAAGTTTCCTACGAACTGGAAAATCTTTGAAAAATCATACACTTTCGTTCCTCATCCGATTTCTTCAACCCATATGTCATTTCAAAGGTATTGAAACCTATTTTCATAATATAGAGAGTGTATTTGAATTACCTATATGCAACACCAACTATAATGTAAAACACGCATCAATCCTTAGGCTTAAATCCCAAAATTTGACTATTTTCATACATATGTAAAACTAACTCTAAAGGAAAGTATTCAAATCAATTCAACTCGATCTCATTATCCTTTCATATGCTTCTTCCATACTAAGCAATCTAATTTGCGTAAATTTTTAAACTTAACTCTCACATTCAGGCATATTCCAATCAATTTTCAACTAAAGCTATACAACCGAATCAAACAACCCTCTATCATTATCTAACACATTCTATTATGCAACGCAGCCCTATTTATATCAACTTCTAAACTTAACATAAATAATTTCATATGAAATTGCAGGAAAGTACATTTCCTTTTAATCTAACTTATTTCAAAGCATACATAAAATTTCCAATTCTAATTTCAATCCTAAATTCAATAAAATAACTCAAATATAGAAAGGATTGCATTTCCCTCACCTACGGTTCACTGCGGTCCAAAACCCTAACGTCCGTGCTACATTCGATTCAATCCGAAACCTACAATGTCTCCAAATTGAAGCAAATTTCTGCAATTAGTCTTAATCACTTATGGAAATCAAAACCCTAGAACCATGATCGAAACTCAGCCCTTACCTGCAGTGAAGAAGTCGCGACCTAGGGTTTTCGAGGGTCGGTTAATGACTGCGGGTTGGGCTTTAGCTGAGATTGCAACATGGCTCTTGACAGAGAGCAGCCCGCAAGTGCACAGACAAGGGACAAAGCGAGAGAGAGAGCTGTGAATTGTCGCGCGCAGAGGCAGTCTCGCACGTCTTCGGGGACGTGGCCGGCGCGCGGGCCGGGGCAAGGCCGTTGCGCGCGAGCAGACGCAGGCAGAAGCAGGGCCGGCGCGCGCGCAGGAGGGGGCTGTCTCGCTCGCAGCCGCGCAAGCAATCGCGCGCAGTCGCGCGAGCAGCACGCGAGCAATCGCGCGAGCAGCTGCGCAAGAGATAGGAGGCTGTGGGTGGCGGTGGTTGCGCCGGTGGAATCCGCGACCAAGTCACGGCGGAGGGAGATGGTTGCAGCGGCGGCGAATCCACGAGGAGAGAGAGAACTCGCGGGTGAGAGAGAAGCCGAGAGAGAGAAAATGAGAGAGAGAGTGGTGGATCGACAAGCTGGCGGTGGAGGACCGCGGTGGCGGTGATGGCAGCGGCGGCGGCCAGGTGGAGGCGCGAGGAAGCCGCGGGAAGGGAGATGAAGAGGCGGCGAGGGAGAGAAAGAGGGAAAGAGGAAAGAATGAGAAAATTAGGGCTTAGCCCTAATTTTGACTATCTTTTTTTTTTTATATCTATTATTATTATTATTATTATTATTCTTATTATTATTATATTTCTTTTTTGTAAATAAATTGATCAAGAATTAAGTGAGTAAATGTATAAATTAATAAATGAATAAATAATCATCTATATATTTTTTTTTATACTCACTTTATTTTACAAATCGAAAATACGGATATTTTAAATATCCCAAAAATTTCAAATTATATACCTAAAAATCAAAAATCAATATAATAAAAATCCTCTCTCTCAATATATAAATGGAGAAATATTTTATTAAATTTCATGAACAGTATACTTGTACGGACACCGCAATGTCGGTGTTACATCACGTCCTTATCACAGGCAATGGGAAGCAGTTTGATAACGCTGACTTTCGAGAATTCTGTAGCAAACTAGAGATTCACCACCAATTCTTATCAGTTGCTCATCTATAAACCAATGGACTTGCTGAGATAACTAACGGGATGATCCTACCAGGACTCAAGATGGTGTTGGATAAAGCCAAAGGATGATGGGAAAAGAACTTTACAGCATACTCTGGTCATACCATATTATGTCTCGGAGGGTAACCGGCAAAACACCGTTCAGTTTAATATACGGAAGCGAAGCCATCATACCTATGGAGATATGAATCCATTCGCTTCGAGTGGCTCAATACGATACCGAACGAAATGAACCTGCCTTACGAGAATGACTAGACATACTCCTAGAGCTACAGGAATCCATATATGCTCGAATGGCTGTGTATCAACAGCAAATGGCTCAGTACTATAATTGAAGAGTCAAGAATTGAATGTTCAAACTAGGTGAATTGGTACTAAGGAAAGTGGAAGCCTCCAGTTAGCCCCAACCTGGGGGCAAGCTCGCCACCAATTGGGAAAGTCCCTATCAAATACATTCTGTGGTTCGCCTGGAGACTTATCATCTAAGCAACCTAGGCGGATCAGCCGTGCCCAGGACCTGGAATTCAGAAAACTTACGTATCTATCACTAATAAATCCTATCGTCTCCCGAGGTCGAAAGAGTCTCCCATCGAGTAAGACCCATGTGTTTTTCCTTTTCAAATATCATATCTATCGATTTTTACCGTTTTCACTTCTATCGGTTGTTATCTATTAATAAAATCTATCTCGCCGAACGGACCTGTGTCACCCTGACCTACCAATGGGATCTATCTTCTCGAACGGGTCTGTGTCGCCCTGACCTATCGATGAGATCTATCTCTTCGAATGGACCTGTGTCGCCCTGACCTAACGATTGGATCTCTCTCCCTGAACAGGTTTGTGTTGCCTGATCTATCGTTTGGAATCTCTTTGAACTTGTGTCATCTTCACAGAATAAGATAAACACACTTTGTCTTACTGATTGACAGATATGAGTATCATCTTTCGAATCATTCGCGGGTTTACCACATAGACACTCCGACGGTGATGCCATTTAGACAAGCACACAAACATTATCAAAAGGAATTCAATCAAAGATAAAAAATCAACAAGTAAAATAAAAATTTTCTTTTATTTTCATATGATAAATACATGGATGAACACATTTTACATGTCCCTGAATCGGACCGATTACATCAAAAGAAATATGTAGAAAATCTATAGTATTGCCCCTGGACAAAGGCTATAACACCACGGTAATTCGATAACACCGGAGAGTACAAAAATAGTAAAAAGAGAAAACAGAAGAAAAAAAC
Source organism: Dillenia turbinata (assembly GCA_037126225.1). Classification (NCBI taxonomy): domain Eukaryota; kingdom Viridiplantae; phylum Streptophyta; class Magnoliopsida; order Dilleniales; family Dilleniaceae; genus Dillenia; species Dillenia turbinata. The sequence continues at coordinate 25,204,328 of JBAMMX010000008.1, forward strand.
TTAAAACCTACATGTAGTCAAACTTAGACAAGAAAACTGCCGAAAAAGGGGCTGTTGGGGAGAGATTATGAGGATATATTAGGATATCATTAGAATTCAAACTTTCTGTCATCCCCAACTTCCTACACTCAACCAATACCCCCTGTTATTCCACCCGAGAGAACACGAGTCAGACGACGAACTCAACCCTAAGTGGGAGCGTATCTGAAACTCCCCTCTAAAGTCGAGAACTTTTATGGGAACCTTGATGGAGCGTATCTGAACCTTGATTGGATCTCTCTCCCTGAACAGGTTTGTGTTGCCCTGATCTATCGATTGGAATCTCTCTGAACTTGTGTCATCTTCACAGAATAAGATAAACACACTTTGTCTTACTGATCAACAGATATGAGTATCATCTTTCGAATCATTCGCGGGTCTACCACAGGACACTTCGACGGTGATGCCATTTAGACAAGCACACAAACATTATCAAAAGGAATTCAATCAAAGATAAAAAATCAATAAGTAAAATAAAATTTTTCTTTTATTTTCATATGACGAATACATGGATGAACACATTTTACATGTCCTTGAGTCGGACCGATTACATCAAAAGAAATATGTAGAAAATCTACAGTATTGCCCCCGGACAAAGGATATAACACCACGGTAATTCGATAACACTGGAGAGTACAAAAACAGTGAAAAGAGAAAACAGAAGAAAAAAACTTAAAACCTACATGTAGTCAAACTTAGACAAGAAGACTGCCGAAAAAGGGGCTGTTGGGGAGAGATTATGAGGATATATTAGGATATCATTAGAATTCAAAATTTCTGCCATCCCCAACTTCCTACACTCAACCAATACCCCCTGTTGTTCCACCCGAGAGAGCACGAGTCAGACGACGAACTCAACCCTAAGTGGGACCGTATCTGAAACTCCCCTCTAAAGTCGAGAACTTTTATGGGAACCTTGATGGAGCCAATCATGACATCCGAGAGTCGAATGACATGACGAGACCTCATGTCCACAGTCCCATTTTTTATAAGATCTTGTATCCACATGAACAAGCCTTACAAACAAAAGCACTCCATCGAAGGATGTCACACCCCGACTCGTAGGTTGAGCACACAAACAGACTGTCATGACTCCACGAGGCACGAGTATGCCCTACTCACACATCGAGGTGATGCAAGGCTAATATTATGACTAATATCATGACCCTACTCTATATCCTAAGTCAAATCATATAGTGGAAGATTTGAAAAAGAAAATTTTCAGAAATTTTTTTTAAAACATTTGCCTCTAATTTACATATAATATTTATATATGCGGTCTAATTGTAAACAAAAATGAGTATGAGTACTTATCCGGTAGTGTCTCTCAGTAAAACTCATGGACTAGTACCTCAATGTAAATCAAGTACAGTATAAGTTGAAAATTTTAAATACAAGATGGTGAGTATAATTCACATACTTAGTGAGTGAGGTACAAAAACTATATAACGACAATAAATGAATTTGTGAGAGTGGCAAGTCAAACCATCGTTTTCAAATTATATTTCATTCATTTACAACATATCGTGTAATTCAAAATAATATGCATCCTTATCATAAATCATGCATCATGGGGTATTAGTCAGTAATAAAACGTATTTTACCCATAGTTTAGCCTAATTATGGTAAAATCCACCAAGAGATCATCACAATGTCATAAAAATAAAACACATATATCTTTCTTTTAACCCCCTTCCCTTAGTGTTGATACGGTTCTCACGTGGTACTCGTCTATTGGATCCGTTGGTCAGAGACAGGAGGCTTAAACCTCTGCTTCCGTATTACCCCACCACGTCACCCTGTTGGGTAAATGCTCAATACCGTGGTAGGGAGTATGCTATAACCATTATACACTATCCCATAATCATACACATGTGTCATACGTCATTATTCATAAATTTTTACTCGTAAAAATATGGCACTATCAAATAATCATAATATCTGGATGTAATTTTTACAGAATATCATTTCAAGATATGCCACAAACACTAAAGTATTTCTTAATCATATTTCAAAACTTATTTATTAAAAATTTCATCCCACTCACCTCGACTGAGAAAGGTACGCCACCCCCCTAACTGTTCTCGTTTTCTCAAACGAGTCACTCCTCGTACGAAATGTAACCCTATCTACAAGTTAAACAATACGTATATTTTATCAATTTCATTACTTCAACAATATCATATTGTCGGACTACAAGGCGCACATGGAAATGTTTTCTTTTATAAGGTAAAATTTCAAATTTTCATACTTAAAGAAAAATTCTTACAAAACCTATCATGTGTAGGTTTTGTAAAATCATGATATCTTCTAAAATTTTAATTGGATTCAAAAGATTCAAATTTTTTCTTAAAGTTAAGATATATATCTCCAACTTTTATGTTTAGATCAATTTCAAATTCTGACCATACGAATTTAGAAAATTTTATAACTTTTTCAATTTAAATTCCTAAATTCAACTCTGCATAGTTTTGGAAGAATTTCCATATCTCCTTGTGTACTTCTTTAATTTAAGTGATTCTTGTCTAAAATCGAAGACTAGACATAGATCTAAAAAGTTCTATTTAGATTGTCCTCAGATTTTAAGTGTATCATTTTATAAAATTTCATTTTCATCTCAGTTTCAATTTTAAAACTACTTCTGTACAATTTCAGTAAAAACACCAAACCTTTCTATATACAACTCCGATTCAAGTGATCTTTAACTCAATTTAAAGGTAAGACAGAGACCTAAAACTTTTATGTTTTAAGTTTCTCTAAATTCCATATAGAAAATATTTTAAAAATTGATACAAGATTCTGGTCGTACACAGAGTATGAAATAGAGTAGGTAAAATATGCTAAATTTCCAAAAATCACTAAAAATCGATTCATTCATGAAATTTTTCACATAATATACCATTTTAAAGTTTAGGAAGTCTACTTTTAACTGAAATAAACGATTTAGATTTTTGATTCCTACAGTATGAGATATCATAACATGACTACACAAGACGCAAAGCTGGAAATCTATATCTAGCATACTAGTATGGATACTAATGTAACTACTCATCAAATAATTTAATTCTTGCACAAGTTAAGACATGTTACCTCCTTTGTAAGATCTCTTGCTAACATTATATACCAGCACTCCCTTTGAATTCTTGAATTTTTTAATCACCTTAACAAAATCAAATCACAATAAACATGAATTCTTATACAACATTTCTATACTTCCAATTGAAATTCAAGAATTTCCAATAATGCTCTTACCTCTTTGGTTTCATGGCCGAACTTGAACTTGAATAGAGAGTCTACATGTTTTAGCCAAGGGGAATTAAATAATGAAAATGAGCCAAATTTTCTTAGACAAATTCTTTTATAAACCTAGCAAAACACCCTTAACTATTGGATTATCTCATGTATCATCTCAATCACATACTTGTCATAATACTTAAACTATGCAATTGTTGATTCAATCAAACTTCATGTACTTCATTAGAAATCTTGTTGGCCGGCCATGTCAAAAGGAGGAGTGTACAACTAGCACAAGCTATTACATTTAGATTATGCATAAATTATCATCTTATGACCTTTCTTGAATGTGGAATAATCCTATGTGGCCACTAACCAACATTTCTGCCCTCTTGACCAATCATTTGGTTCCAATTGTCCATCTTTGAGTGGTTTGTAACTTAATCCCTCCATTTTCCTTAATTGCATTTAGATTCCTAATTTTTAATAATTTACATTTTTTGTTCCTATGAAATTTTGTTCGAAATTTCTTAAAAATGTAAAATTTCACTTAAATACCTTTATTTAAGTGTGTAGACCTTTTCTTAACCATTTTTGATTTTTTTAGGTCTTGTCGACGCTTGCCAAGAAGGTTTTCAGTTTACCGATAAAATTTTCTGTATTAGCGATTTTGAGACGAAATCTCAAAATAAATAAATAATGAAATAAAATTTCATTTAGATGTTTCAAAAGAATATTAATATATATAGAATCACGAAGAGTCATCGAAAATCGGTGTTACAAAGGATCTCCTAAAGAAAGATAACTCCCAGTATAAAAGAACTCTCAGACGAAAGGGAATACACAAGTTTTTCTTGAGACAACACGAGATCCAGCTATCAATATTCATAGTGCAAGGGAGAGAGATCTCATTGAATCATTGGACAGATGAAACAGTTCAATGAAAATCGCGCGAAATAAATGGAAGGATTAAATCTCCTTAACTTCCCATGCTGCATTTACTTTGGAATTAAATTGTGGGAGGATGGAACGGTTGAGAAAAGAGGCGGATTCACCTTGATTCCGCATCATATGAAATATGCTTATGACAATTCGCACCATCTGAGGTGACGCATATGACATTAAAGACTCTTGCACCTTTCCAACTCCTCATGAGCATCCATCACTCATGGCTTCTTTCTTATAAAACGATGTTATGAGTCGGGGGCAAATGATGGGGTATGATCCAAAGAACTATCGGAGCAGTGCCCGAGGACCCGGAGACTCGTGTCAGGACTCACATCGATGAGGGATTTATCTCCTCGCTAGAGTGGTCAACAACTGATCATTAGCTTAGTTCCCGATGATGACAGTTCGATCGGTTCATAGAAGTATTCGATAAACCTGAACCGATGTCCCTTTCTCTTTGGCTGATGAGCAAATGCTCCCTAAGGAGCCAATCGCATTAGTTAAAGGTAATAGTTGACTAAATCTCACATCAAGCTTTTTGTTTCCTATTTCGATAAGAAACATATTTCCTGGATAAGGAATAAAACCTTCAGATCTAATCGATAAGGGAGGAAATCTCTTCGTATTACAGAATTTCCTAAATGATAAATATCACAAATCATCCGAAATATTTGATTATAAGATCTCAATATTTTTGAACCCCTAAACAAGGAATTTAGAGTTGTAACACCCCGAATACACATGGCTCATATGACAATAAGATATATAAGTTTTTGACATACCGAAATTCAGGTATACTCTCTAAAACCTATACACTTGACACACAAGTTACAACAAAACCAGTCTCTCTCTCTCTCTTGCTCTCTTACTCTCAGTTTATTTCTCTCTTAGCGAAAATCGTTCTTTTTGACTTGAGTGTCGGAGCTACCCCCGTCAAAATACCCTCCAACGGTCTTTTACAGGTTTCAAACCACTTCTGCAATCAGCCGTCGAAACCCACTTCCAAAAGATGGGAGAGGCATTTTAAAGGACATAGAGCTGATATTAAAGTTAAAATTAAATGGTAATTTGAAATGACTTGAACAAGCTTAATTTATATATACATATATAGTTAATTAAAAAGTGATGAGGTGTAAATTTGAGAAAAAAAGATCTTATGGTGTTCACTAAAATCTTAAGTGTACAATTAGGAGTGAGTACGGACATTTGAGGGAGTTTATCAAGAAAATTAATTTGACCAGATTTAAACGGGTGATCAAATCTTCAAACTGTATCTACTATTTTATCATCTCAAACTATGTGATTTGGATTGGTCAAGTGCAGATGGATTACCGAGTTGATTATTAAGTGGTAACCAATATAAACATGTTACAAAGTTCAATATTGATTGAATGAAAAATTATAATCAACACACTGCATGATAAAAATAATGAAAAAATAAGTAAGAAGTAGAAATAAAATGCAAAAAACGTATATCTCCAATAATAGTATAAAATTTAAGTTTATATTGTTAGAACATATTTGAAACTTCATAAAAAAGCAGCTTAAAAAACTAAAAAGCTATAAAAATAAAAATAATATATACATAAATACTATCTAATTATGGTTTGAAGTTAAGAAAATAAAATAAATTATAATAATTATGTGTGTGTGTGTGCGCGTGGCGGGCTGTTTGGATTGAAATTGCAATCCGATTAAATATATACGAACTGTAAAATTTTAGAGATTGTGATGGTGTAATTGCCCGTCAGAAGGATGGCCACAGGATCTGGTCACGGCCAGCATGTGTCGATAGTGCTCACTGTTTACTGTTAGTCAGGTGTTTTTTTTTTTCTTTTTTTTTTGGGTTTTCTATTTTTTCATGATTTTTCTCTGTTTTTTTTTTTTTTTTGGGGTCAGCCAGGTGCCCTTTTTTGGGTTTTCCCCCCTTTTTCTGGTTTTTTTTTTTTTTTTTGGTTTTTTCTTATCTTTTTTTGCTATTCGCTTTTAACTATTTGGGTTTTCCTCATTTTTTCCCCCATTTTTAGTCTTTTTTTTGTTGTTCACTTTTGTACTTTTTTTTTTCCCCATTTTGTGTTTTTTCCTTTTTCTTTTTACCTCTTTTTTATGACTTCGATAAAAAAAAGGCCCGAAAAACAAGTAAAGGAACCGAATGAATAGAAAAATTAAAAAAAAATAAAAAAAATTAGAAAAAAGGGTTTTGTTAAATTTTTTTTTTTTTATTTTAGCCAAATGTTAATAAAAAAAATTAAAAAAATCATGAAGTTTTCAAGAGGACAGCCACAGGCCCTTAAGCGACCAGCCGTGTGACAAGTTTTTTTTTTCCCCCCTTTTCATACAATTTTTTTTTTTTTTTTTTTTTTTTTGCATCTAGATCCTATGGTCATCCTTCAGGTAACCGGCATGTGCTGGTACTGTTCACCATCCATTATTCAATCGGGTGCCGTTTTTTGATTTTTTTTCCCTTTTTTCTTGGGTTTTTCTTTTTTTTTCCTAGTTTTTTCTTTGTTTTTTTTTTGTCAACCTGGTGCCTTTTTTTTTTTTCCTTTTTTTTGTTTTTTTTTTTTGTCTTTTTTTACTGTTCACTTTTCACTGTTCAATCGAGTGCTTTTTTTTAAGGTTTTTTTTCTTTTTTTGGGTTTGTTTCTTTTTTTTTTTTGACCCATTTTTTATGACTTGGATGAAAAAAAGGATTTAAATTAAAAAAAGGGTCCCAAAAAAAGTGAAGGGCACGAAGAAATAGAAAAAATTTAGAAAATTAGAAGAAAACGGGTTTTGTTGAAAAAGATTTCTTTTTTTTTTTTAAATTTTAGTCAAATATTAATAAAAAAAATAAAAAAATATAACTTCTAAACGATCAATCGCATATGCATGAGTGGCCAACCATGTGATGATGACTTTTATTATAGTACAGTCCTATACATTGATGTCCCAAGGCCATCCTATGATGTGAATCATTCTATATATGAAAAAATAAAAAACAAATGGTTTTTTTTTTTTTTCATTCTCCATGATATACATACTCGGATGATTGTTCTTTATTTTTATTATCGCTTATAATTGAAAGGTTAATAGTTTAGATTATACTATCAATAATTTAATAATTACATTATAAATTTAATAAATTATAATTATTTTTAATTAATTCTTTTCGCGTGCGATGTGTCCACCAGCAACTCGTGCTAAGAAAACAAAAGACAAGGCGAAAGTGGGGGAAACAACAAAGAGATCTTAGGACACAGCAGCAAATGTAACATACACACTGTTTGCGTGGCTTTCTGAGATTGAGAATTCAATACCAAACTGCCAACCGCTCTGGGCGGTCATTTCCGTGCCTCTCTCCTCGCTTCCTCCGCCCTCTTCTCCGCATTTTATTATTGATTTATATTTCGTTCTCTTCCTCACCTCTCTTTGTTTCTTTCTCTCCCTCTCTCTGAGACCCTGAATCAAACATATTGTTGATCGAGGGATCGAAAGGAAATCTCTTCCCCCACACCTCTCCACCCACAAATTGAAGCAATGTCTTGTGCTTTCTTGTCTGTGAATATAGCACAACCCAACCCTCTCACCTCTAATAGACATTCTACCAATGCTATCAAGCTCTTTTCTCCTTCGTTCCTAGGATCTACTCGAAAACTTCGCCCCCATTCTCTCTCCAAATCTCTTCCTTCTCCTTCTAAATCTCTCCGATCCTCTGTCTTCGCCGTCTCCGATGTCGTTAAGGAGCTCAAATCCAACCTGGTATGGAAATCCTACCTTTTACTGCTTCATTTCAGATCTCAATTTAGATTCGCCCGTTCTACAAGTTCTGAAATTTAACTTTTTTTTTTTTGGGTTTCTGGGTGCAGTTAATTACGAAAGAAGAAGGATTGGAGCTATACGAAGACATGATTCTGGGAAGAGCGTTCGAAGACATGTGCGCCCAGATGTATTACAGAGGTAAGATGTTCGGATTCGTTCATCTCTACAATGGTCAAGAAGCCGTTTCCACCGGCTTCATCAAGCTCTTGAGAAAAGATGATTGCGTCGTCAGCACTTATAGGGATCACGTTCACGCTCTCAGCAAGGGCGTCCCGGCTCGAGCCGTCATGAGCGAGCTCTTTGGCAAGACCACCGGGTGCTGCAGAGGACAGGGTGGATCAATGCACATGTTCGACAAGGAGCACAATGTTCTTGGCGGATTTGCTTTCATTGGGGAAGGGATTCCGGTGGCTACAGGCGCAGCATTCACGTCCTTGTACAAGAGATATGTGCTGAAAGAGGCGGACAGTGACGCGGTGACGTTGGCATTCTTTGGGGACGGCACATGCAACAACGGGCAATTCTATGAATGCTTGAACATGGCTGCTCTGTGGAAACTACCCATTGTGTTCGTGGTGGAGAACAATTTGTGGGCAATAGGGATGTCCCATTTGAGAGCCACTTCTGATCCTGAGATTTGGAAGAAGGGCCCTGCATTTGGGATGTCTGGTGTTCATGTGGACGGGATGGATGTGTTGAAGGTCAGAGAGGTTGCTAAGGAGGCCATCCTCAGGGCTAGGAGAGGGGAGGGACCGACTTTGGTTGAATGCGAAACTTATCGGTTTAGGGGTCACTCCTTGGCTGACCCTGATGAGCTTCGTGATCCCGGTATTTACACTTATTTTTTATATATAAATTTTCTGTTGCATCTTCTCTTTAGCATATTCCACTTCCATGATCATGTCTTATAGTATTACTATTGAGCTAGACTAGATTGTTTGCAAAGAGTTGTGCTATTTCTTCAACTGCAACTGCACTATAGACCTCCCCCCCAGAACAAAACGAGAGAGAGAGAGAGAGAGAGAGAGAGAGAGAGAGAGAGAGAGAGAGAGAACAAGAGAACTGCAATATGGACGACGAAATGGATTTTGGGGTGTTGAAGAGAGAGAAATTGCCGTTTCTAATAATGTCTAGGGGAAGGTTAGTTATACTGTTTTTGCGTTAGTCCTGCTGATACTTCGAATACTTAAGTGAACCATTTCTGCAACTCAGATCTTGATGCTATTGAGGGTTTCAGTTTTTGGTTTCTATGAGAAAGCATTGGTTGGACTTGGACATAAGATCTTCATGTAGTTACCTACCTGATTTTCACTAAAAGTTTTCAGTCATTTTAGTTTTAGTAGTTCAACTTCTTAATGGTGGTTCCTAACTGGCATAAAATGCAGTGTCCAATTACCGATTTCTTTTTGGTGGGTTTGCCGATAGGACATTAGGTTCTTTCTGTTGGATGTTTCCCCTGAATAATAAAAGTGGTTCCCACATATCTATTAAGTTTGACCATTATTCCAGTCTTCTGAAAGAAGCTGAAGTGCTCAGATCTTCAAGTGTTTCCCTTGGGTAGCATTTCATGAAAGACTTCTACATGGAAACTGATGATTCTGTTTGTTACTGTTTATTGAACTGAAATTTTCCTTTGGTTTTGCTCCCTTTGAGATGAATTTATCTCTTTGCTTCTATTTGCCATCCTCTAAAATTCAGGAAAATTCAGACACATGGTAACGCCACTGTTCATTTCAAGTAGTGAGCCCCTTCTCTGAGCTATGGTTTTTCATGTTGGTTTTCTATAATACGTGAGATGCTAATTGTAACTAGCATTCTGGTCCATCATAATCATAAGCTAAATTGTAGTCACTCTGGATGTGTTGATTTAAAAGTTGCAAATAGTGGCAGATGGAAGAGAGCAGTAGTTTTGCTCTGTTGATTGTAATTTACTCACACTTTGTAAGGTTTATTAACCTAAAATAATGTTATCTTCAGTTGTTCACGAATTATGTAATCCCATATCTTTGCATATATGCTTTAAAAGAATATTGTGAAGCATAGTGCAGCTTTGATTATCTGAAAGTCCATATTATATATATATATATATTTTGGTTACAATATTCCATATTTTATATTAGCAGCACCTTTTTGTGCTTATTTACTTGTGATACATAATCACGATGTTCTTCATGTAACTGATATCCTGTTTCATTTATATGAGATGAAAGTGCAATTAAATATATATATATATTTCTCCCTCTAAAAACCTGTGAATATCTGTTGACAGATGAGAAGGCTCACTATGCCAATAGAGATCCCATTACTGCATTGAAGAAGTACATGATAGAGAACAAGCTGGTGAATGAATCTGAGTTGAAGGCCATAGAGAAAAAGATTGATGAGGTAGTTGAGGATGCGGTGGAATTTGCCGATGAAAGCCCTCTTCCACCAAGAAGCCAGCTGTTGGAGAATGTGTTTGCAGATCCCAAGGGATTTGGCATTGCTCCTGATGGAACTTACAGGTGCGAGGATCCAAAATTTACACAGGGCACTGCACATGTCTAAAATTTCTAAATGATCTTCATGCTAATTTTGGTTCTTTTAGCTTTTTTCAATTTTGACAAGTATCAATAGCCATACAAATAAGTTGGTTCTTTTATGCTTATGAGAGATTGTTAGTGACTTGTTTGTTTGAATATCTTTTATCTGTTTGTAATTTTCTGTTTTTAGCAGTTAAATATTTTCTTTTTCCCTTCTAAGCCTTTCAAGTTTCCATTTCGCTGTTAGACAAGGAACAATAATCTGTTTTTTTCCGTTTCTGATGATGCTATTGTCTTCATTTTAACTGGGAGGATCTCTACCATAAAGTCTATGGCACAGTTAAGGGCTTTGCGTTCAAAACTTCGAGGGCATTTCTTTGGATGAATTGGTATCATTTGCTTGCCTGGGTCCAAATATAGATGACGCCTACCTAGTTCATTTAAGAGGGTGAGTGTAATTTTCCACACTTGTAATCGATTTTGTTTTTTTTCTTTTCTTTTTCCTTTTTGGAAGCATAATGGGGGTAGCAAAAGGGTGATCGAGATCCATCGATTTCTGAGTGGCAACCGTTTGATCCCATGCGGAACCTATGTATTCTTGATTCAGTGCCTAGCCTTAACAACAGAAAAAAGATCCATCGGAGCAAAAGCTATTGCTATCGGACATTCATATAAATTAAGTTATTTTTGAAACAAAAAGAGTGAAGTAAAATGATTTACATTTTTATAAAGAAAGACAATTATCAGGAAATTCAAATTATTTTAATTCTTTTCGTTGAATAATTGAATAAGAAATTATAAATTTTATCATAGTACAACCTGGAGATATAGGTTATATCACAATTTTGAATTAGAAGAGAGATTTCAAAAAATGACAACTGATGGTACATGGACCAATGATACATGGACCGACGGCCTACTACTGTGAAAACAAATTATGCATGTATACCAAGCTCATAAACGGTTGAATACACCCTCGACCCTCTCAGCTTCACGGTTGAATACTCTTTTTGCCGAGCACTAATCTATGACTTTCAACTCTCTCAGTCGCCTAAGTCCTCGGTCCCCTGAACTTCTCGGTTACCCCATTGCTTAATAGACATATCTCATTATATGTAGACATCCCTATTACGTGATAAGTATAACTTAAATAAAAAAAAAATGCCTAACAAATTCAAATCTCTCATACTCTTGGGAAAGTCTTTCTTATACAGAAAATGAATCTCGGCAGTTGTCTCCGATAAGACAGAAAACCCCCATGACAACTTAAAAGTTCCTTAACCAAAATAATTTTAAACCTTTTTTAAATCTTCTTAATCTTTGACTTCAATCTCGATGATTTCGGAAGATCCTCATCAATCTTCCTATAAAAAAAATTAGGATTTCTATACCCCTAAAGGCATATAAAACCCATAGAAAATATATATATATATATATACGACACATAGGCAATCCACTAGATATGTTATGAAACCTTACACAGAAAGTAGCAAGAACAATAGAGGGCAAGTATATAACTCTCCTTAGCCTGTTTCTCTTTTTCTACAAACAGCTCTTTCTAACTTAAACGTCAGAATTTTATCTGTTGGATCACCCCCGGTGGCCTTTTGCAGGTTTAATTCTCTAAAACGAGTGGGGAACTTCATCAATACCGATTCCACCCTCAAGTCGAAGAAGTAATTATCTGTAAAGCCTAAACCCACATCTAACTGTAACTGTTTAATCCTATGCGGAACCTTACTCAAATCACTGGCTTGCAATTTCGCTCATGAATAGAAGAACTATACGCAGAAACCTATGCTCGTGGGGTTACCATTTGTGGATCAATTAAGTGAGTTGTACAACTTTTATAGATCATTAACCATAGGTATATAAGCGTGAATGACTCCCTGCTACCCCAAATTTAGTCGTCCTTCACTTGGCGAGAGGTGATTTATCCTGGGTGATTTGGATATGTGATATGTCATTGGTTGCATTCGATTGATACACACACTCTAACATTTATATACAAATATACATATTTTAGAAATGGTTCTACAATTCCTTCACTATGTGTCCTACTTCTTTCTCTCTCTCCATCGTCACCTATCAACTTGTATCTTTCAATATTATTAGTACACATACTCTCTCTAAAAGCTATTTCATTCTAAAACACCCACATGATGCGTTCTCTTTTAACTTTTCACATTTAACATTTTTACTATTCTCTCTCATTTACCCATTTGTCATTTGGTGAATTGGAGTGTGTTGGACTATAACACTGAGATGGTCTTTCTCTCTCTTTTTATTATAAGAACCATAAAATCAGAGATTTGTATCTTTCTCTAAGTAGGGTAAATGGACACGCAATTCCAGTATATTATATAGATTAGTTGAGAAGAGTAGTGTGCCATAATCTTGATAATCATAGTGTATGGAAGCCATTCCTCTATACTCTCTCTTTCTCTGTGAGTGGGGCAAATGGAGATTTTTCTCTCTGAGTGGGGCAAATGGAGACGGTCAGCTACTCATTATGGAAGCCAACTTTTTCAGTTCCTATTAAGGAAAGTGATGTGTCTAATGATGATCGTGGTGTATGGAAGCCATTCATCTGCTATGAAACTTTGTGTTTGTCTTTCTTTTTTTTAAACATGTAACACCGAGAAACTGCGACTATGGTATTGACTCTAAAGAATCATTTGAGATTTCTATATTTTATAAAACATATGAGAATAATTAATTTAGATACAAATGTGACTCATTTGATTGATCACCGACCAATCCTCAAAGCTATTACAGTCGCAAAATGCCTGTACTTTGTGACACAGCCAAGGGACCACCGTCCATCGAGCAAAGTACCAGTATTTTATGATTTAGTCGATCTCAAAACTCCTGCAGTCGTAAAGTACCGATACTTTATGACTGATAGACATACCACCGACCACCAAGCAAAATATTAATACTTTGTGACTCAACAGAAAATCAATCCTTAAAGCTCTTGCATTTGCAAAATATCGGAGCTTTGTCACTCAACCGACAAACCTATGACGAATGCTCAAAGCTCTTGCGTTCGCAAAGTACTGGTGCTTTGTGACTTAGCCAAAGACCAATCCTCAAAACTCTTACAATCACAAAGTACCAGTACTTTGTAACTCAGCTAAAGGCCAATTGCATTCGTAAAGTACCAGTACTTTGTGACTCAGTTGATGGATGAATGCTCAATGCTCTTGTATTCGCGAAGTAACAGTACTCTGTGACTCAGTCGATGAACCACCGACCGACTTCCGAGCAAAGTACTTTATGACTCAATTGAAGACCAATCCTCAAACCTCTTGCATTCGCAAAATACCAATACTTTGTATCTCAGCTGACAGAACATCGATGGATGCCCAAAGCTCTTGCATTCTTCGCAAAGTACCAATACTTTGTGACTCAGACGAAAATCAATCCTCAATACTCTTGCATTCGCAAAGTACCAGTATCTTGTAACTCTACCGATAGATTCTCAAAGCTCTTGTATTTGCAAAGTACCGGTACTTTGTGACTCAGCTACTCGAAATTCTTGCATTCGCAAAGTACCAATACTTTGTCACTTAGTCGATAGAAAACAAACAGATGCTCATGCATTCGCAAAGTACTAGTACTTTGTGATTCAATTGAAGACTAATCGTCAATACTCTTGCATTCGCAAAGTACGAGTATTTTGTAACTTAGCCGACAGAACATCGACAAATGTTCAAAACTCTTGCAGTCACAAAGTACCAAATACTTTGTGATTCAGCCGAAAACTAATTGTCGAAACTCTTTCATTCATGAAGTACCAGGACTTTGTACCTTAGTCGACAAAACACCGACAAATGCTTAAAGCTCTTGCATTCGTAAAGTACTAGTATTTTCTAACTCAGTCGATGGAACACCGACCACCAAGCAAAGTAATAATACTTTGTGACTGACCGAGGACCAATTCTCAAAACTCTTGCATTTGCAAAGTACCTGTACGTTTCAACTCAGTCGACGAATACCAAAAAATGCTCAAAACTTTTGCATTCACAAAATATCAATATTTTGTGACTCAGTCGAAGATCAATCCTCAAACTTTCTACATTTACAAAACACCAATACTATATAACTCAGCTGACAGAACACTGAAATGCTCAAAACTCTTGCAGTCACGAAGTACCAATACTTTGTGACTCTGCCAAAGACCAATCCTCAAATCTCTTGCATTCACAAAGTACCAGTAATTTGTGACTTAACCGACCGACCACTCACCAATCCTCAAACCTTTATGATTATTAATTGTACTAATTAATGAATTATTTGTCATTTTTTTAACAAAATTCAATTTTCTAATATATGTTAATTTAATTTTACATAAATTTTTTCATAACAACATTTCAATTATTTTTTTACATGTATTTTCAATGAGTACATAATCCCAATATTTTAGACAAAATTTAAACTCCACACCACGCATGTGCGCAATGTACTCCTAGTTTATAGAAAGAATGATGAGAACATTGTCCTGATAAATACAAAATAAAAAAAGAAAAAACCGTTGTATATATTAAAATATTTTTAATTTTATTAATTATTCTTAAATTTAATGTAATACTTAAATGATAACTTTTTTTTTTTGGTACACGAGGAGTGAAGAACTTAATCTCTAAAGGAAACTAAATCTCGGATATCACTTAAAAGGGTTCTATAAACCTCGTTAGGAGAGGATATCAAATCATGAGTTCCATGAGGCATCGAGTGCCTCAATCGAGCTAATATATCAGCACATCTGTTGTCTTCATATGGGATAAAAGATACTGTTTTGACCATAACTGTCCTCATTAACTGGTGACATTCAACTATGATATGATAGGCTGGGTGACGTGGCTCAACTCCCAAAGTAAGAAGCTTTACCAACTCTTCCAAATCAAATTTCACAATCATTGAGGAAAGATTAGACCTATTTAAGCGAAACAGACCTTCTCGAACACTCCACCCATCCCTAAATGATAACTTTAAAGTTTCTCACAAACTATAAATTATAGATCATTAGTGTTTACAAACTTACTTCAAAAAACTTTTGATTACTTTCCTAATCCCAAGAACAAAGCTCCAAAAAGAGTTACTCCCTTATACCAAAGCCTCAACACCGAACACTGCCTGCCGGAGTAAAACATGCGGCAAGCATTTTGGGAATGGATAGGATAAAGAGACTACTTGTGGAATTTTTGAATGAATGAATTGACCAAACCAAAGTGAAAACGCATGTTCGACGTTTATGGGCCATCTGTTTATTGATACTTGCAATCTATAACTATAAATCAACAAGACTTGTACAGCATTTGCATTTTGCCCCAACATTAATCATTACATGCTTAGTTTCCTGATGTCAAGAAAATGAACTAGCCTGGCGGATCGAAAACATTTTGGGCTATATATTTCGGCACTGTAAGAGATCATTGAAATCTACACCCCCAACCCCCACACCCCACGCCCCACCCCCAAACAAGTAAAATTTAATGATTTCTTTCCTTGATCTGTGAATGCCGCCTATATCAAAAAGAAAAGAAAAAAAAAATAATGGAACATTCCAAGAGACCATCCTCAAATAAGAATCTGGATCACAACTTCCTCCCAATATTTGCAAACCTTCGGGCCACTCCAAATATAACTGCCTTTGTCAAGAGCCCCTTGTCAAGACTACAGGCCAGGACAATGGCTCCACCAATCACTAGAAGCCTGGGTATATTCCTACCTGAAGGCTTAGCAGATAACTCCGGGGAATCATCCTCACTAGTGTCATTTCCACTGCATTCCAAGGCTCTTAAATGGTCGGCACAAACCTTGGTGTTGATCTGTGCCATAAATGCAAAACTAGAAAGTGGTGCTCCAGATGCTCTCTCCTTTTGATATGCACGCAGGCCAGGATCAATCTTTTTGACACATCCCCACATGCCCTGCCGGACACCAAGCTTTGCTATTTCCCAAGGTATACCCATATCTTCATGATGGAAGAGTAATACCTCGCACGATGTCAATTGGCCATCACCACGCCTCGACTCTACTGCACCATGTCCAACAAATAACTCATATTGACAATTTTGTGATGAAAAATCTGATCCAATACAAATTCTACCTGGAGAATAATCATTACCTGCATGAATGCACCAACTTGAATAATACAAATCTACACGTCTTGGTTTGTTGCGCCTGGGCAAAGAGGGAAATGGAGTACCCTGAATAAGGAAACAAAAAAAGCAAAAACTGAATTTAGCTTCAAAATACAAATTAGGAGCAAACCGCCAATTCTATGCATGCAACTAGAAACAACAGTCACCTTGCAGCAGAGAAATACTATAATAACAAGTGATCACAAAAAAAAAAAAAAAAAAGCCAAAGAACTTCACCTTGATATATAAAAACTTTGGGTAAATTATACTTTTCCCCCTTGTGGTATGACCGAAAATCACATACTACTCCTATGATGAAAAATATCCACTTATCCCTTAATGGTTTTAAAAAATGTGGAAAGTTGATGGAAGCCGATGGAAATGTGAAAAAAAAACACGGAGATTGAGAGCCACGCGCCTGCAAGATTAATTTTTTTCCAAAATTGCCCTCTGCTCCGTAACTTCAATCTCCTGTCCTCGTTTTCATCCTCTTCAATGGAAACCCCTCTCTTTCTCTCTCCAAAACTCCAAATTCTCTCTCTTTCCCTCTCCCTTTCCTCTCTCTCTCTCTCTCCAAAGCCTCTCACTCTCCTTACATTTCGATCATAATCATCTTCTCCAAAACTCAACACTTCTGACCCGGAATCCACATCCAAGCCCTCAGCACAATCACCAACCAAACCAATGCAGAGAGAAGAGATGATGCGATTGAACTCAGATTGAGGGAGAGATTGAGACTGAAGGCTTCGATCAAGTTCCAGAGAGAGCGAGAGAGAGAGAGAGAGAGCGATCTCAAGAGAGTCCAAGAACAATCGCCTGACATCGAACAAAGCTTCTACTATCAAACGATAACAGAGAAGGCAGGAAAGGGCAATGGAGAACAGCTGCGCGACAGCAAGTGGAGAGGAATTGTGCAACTGCAGAGAACAAATCACCTCACGAAGAGAGAAGATTTGATTGCTTGAAATAGAGGGATGTCGGGCTTGTGATGGAAGGGGCTGAGATGGGTGGTGGTGGTGGCAGCGCTGATTTCTAGGGGGGGGGAGAGAGAGAGAGAGAGAGAGAGAGAGAGAGAGAGAGACTTGGGAAGGGACTGAATTTCTGCTGGTGTTTGAAGAATTCAAGACCCAATCGGACCACCATCGAACCACCATTGCCCGATCCTCCAATTCGAAACAGTCATCATCCTCTTCCGAGTTGAAGGGACCGAATTTCCGCTGGTGTTTGAAGGATTCAAGACACTTGGGAAGGGTTTGTAGCTTCTGGCCTTTGTTGTTCTTATCATCTTTGATGAAATTGTTCTTTGTTGTTTCCTGTTTTGCTTATGGTTAGGTTTTTGATCCGATCAGATTTTGTTTACTCAATTGCATTATAGCTTATTAGATCTGGAATTTGGCTCTGATTTTGTCAAAGAGAGTGAGTGAGAGTTGAGGGTTTTTTTTTTTTTTTTTTAAATAATAATAAAAAAAAGGGGATTGAAGATGAATGTAGAAGGAGAGAGAGAGAGAGAGATAGAGTGAGGGTATAATGGATATTTTATGTTTTTCCATCATGTCTCTTTCAATTTTGCATCATTCCATCCATTGCCACACTTTTTAAAACCACAAGGGAATAAATGGATATTTTTCCACGGTAGAGTTAGTATGTGTTTTTCGATTAAATATCAGGAGAGAAAACGTGTAATTTATCCAAGAACTTTTATATTTTATATATACAATAAAAAGGGCTCATTTAAGTGGTTGAATTGGAGGCGTTCACATGTTGCTAGCAGATATCAGAACAATCACACACATTTTTTTCCTTCATTTTTGCCAAGATTTACCAAATGGAACAAAATTCATATAATATACTAACTACTAATTATTGGAAACGATAGAAAAGATTCACAGCCAAATTATGTTGTACAAAAATGAAACATTTGAACTTAAAAAAAAAAAAAAAAAAACGTAACAATGGGAAGAGTAGATATGATCATCTAAAATAATGGAAAAAACCAGTTCCACGTTATAAAAGCAGTTATTAGAGATCCTTGTACCTTGGTTATGCAGTAATATGATCTTCCCGATTCCCAAATGCGACGTCCAATGACATATTCCCTGTCACTGCAGAAAAAAGGAAACTGCGCCACAGCAAACAAAGAAAAATTCAGGTTATAGAAATAACTTATATGCACAGACAGATGTAAACAAAAAGGATTGCTGCTTACCTTGCGCACCCACTGAACTACCATAGTGCCGGTGGTGGGGCATTCCTCCAACGATCTAGCTTGAAGAAGCATGTCATCCCATTTTGATTTCATTCTGAACGCATCATCCCAAAAGAAGTCCCTCACCAATTCAGGAGTGGCATTCTCAAACACTGTCCTGCTTCGATACTGTGGAGGGCCAGTCTGGTAAAGCAATAAAGTACAATTTAGTGAGATAACGCAGAGCACCACACAAGCATAACAATAAACTTAGCTCACATGGTTACACAGTAAAACTCGGGGGACGCTCATAAGACTACTTAGAGAAGAAAGAAATTCGTAAGGTAAAAGTGCAGAAGCTAATTGGAAAAAAGCCCACCTCAGGATCTCTACGCCAAGCTTGATAGCTCATGTTAGCCGTGGAGCGGTCCATCAACTGAGTCCAAGCAGGGCCTTCATCTTTGACCTCCACAAGCTTCCACAAATGCTCTAAATCGTCTTCTGTAACAGCCGGTGATTCCCCTTTTTTAACTCGTGATGAACTAAAAGCAATTAGCGGCGAATCGTTAGAAGACAGGCTTTAAGAACAAGCCTCAATGACAACTATCTAAAGAGAGGTTATTCTTTTCTAGGTATTTTATGGCTGGAGATTATAATTATGATTAAGGGAATGAGCTAAAATAAGACAGAATAAGGAAACAGAAAAAAAACCCACAAACCTGCAGTCAGAGTTAAGAGTGGGTGGGACAGAAAAGGGGTTATCTTGGACTGCAGTGTCGGCAACCCAAGAAATGCAGCTGGGCATCTGTAATTTTAAGGAATTAAAACTTGAAATGGAAGCAAAACCCAGTGATGAAGCAGAAGATGATGCCGCCGACGAAGAGTTATTGGTATCAGACTCAGATACAGATAGAGACGGAGGAGAAGGTTCTTCTAATTTGTGCCTTGCAATTCCAACGTTGGCCCACTTAGGTGTCCAGGACCAGCCAACTAATACCCCTACAAAAACCGCAATCCAAAGAGGGGCTATTAACATAGCCAGCTCTCCCAATACATCCCCCATACTTGGCTTCTGCAGGATCTCCAACAACATTGAGACCAAAGCCATTAATATGGTAGAGAAAAAGGGGGGAACTTGATGAAAATAAAGAATACCCAAAAACCAAAAATGATGTTTCTAATTTAGAAGAAGGAAAAAGAAAAAGATAGAACCCTCGATTCAATCGAATTGTTTGAGCGTTAAGCACTGGGAGGAATCGAGGGTTTTCAAAGAAAGAAGGATAACCCCCGTAACAGAAGAGATAATAAATGGAGAGTAAAGATAGGGTAAAGAGAGGGGGAAGGAATGGGGGAGATTTAGATATGGTTGAGAGAGAGAGAGACAAAAGGAAGAGCAGGGTTGGGGATAAGGATTGCAGAGATAAGCGGCAGAGAAACGACTTATTCGGATGACCATAGGCCCAAACCCCACCTCTCGTAAAATTCTCACTTCTCACGCCCACACGTCACACCATAATACCAAGCAAATCAGAAAACCTCCCTGTCTAAAATTCTGTATCAACAATATGAACAAAATCCTGAAATATCTAAATATCTCCTCCTGCTAAATTTTGCCTTAAAATTTGACATCCAAACCCAACAGAAGTTTTACCACCTGCCTCTACCTTTCCTAAACTTAAAACCAAAAACTGCTTAGAAAAAAGCAGTATTGTTGATCTAATGTCACAAGATAATAAATGAATCGGGGGACTGGGGCTAATGAATGAACTACTGGTTTGGGGGAGTGGGTGGCACTGGGGCCGGAAAACCAAAGAGATAAGAACGATAAAGTGAGAACGGGAGAGGAGAAAATAGAGAAAAAGTCTTTAGGATAATCTGATAATTATAATTTCTCTTCTAATTAGACGAACTGAATTCAAATGTTGACATAATAAAAAAACAGAGGGGGCGAGAGAGAGAGAGAGAGAGAGAGAGAGAGAGAGAGGTGCAAACCGAACTCTAAATTTAATTGATTGGAATACAGGTTTTAATGTTAAATCCTTGATAGGATTTTTTGGTTGGAAAAAGAACCCTCGGCTTTCCCCTTGTTTGTTTATTTGCAACGTTGTGGTGGTTTGGTCGCCGCGGTGTCCTTTTTCACGTTCTTTGTCATTTTCTTTTCAATAAAATAAAATAAAATAAAATTCATCCACTTCTTGTTTTTTATTTTAATTTCTTTCCCTCGTTTTTTGCGTGTTCGAATTTGGACCGTATGTAGCCTAAAAATTTCAAACATGAACAATAATATATATTTTTTTTTCCTTTATACCATTTGTACGAGTTTAAGTGGCAATATTTTGTATTTATTTTTTTAAAAAAAAAGAAATTATGCATTAATTTTCATAATTTAATTCTTGGAATGTCAAGCCACATGGCTAATTTCACTAGATTTTCTTTTTTAGAAATAGTCAACAATTTTTTGTTTATACCAGAGGGTGGTCTCCTTCGTCAAACCTCCCCCCCCCCCCCGGCAACAACATACAGTATTTTAATTGATTTAATTCCAATTCAGAATCCGACCACTCGGACAAATATTTAGTATTTACGCTTCAATTAAGAAAAGTTAAAATTAAAGTGATTCGAATTTTGTGTTGGTTAGAGGAGGGTGTCTGCAGGGTTGGTTCACCATGTGCCAGTTCAGGAGTTTCCCTGTTTCCTTCCTTCCTGCCGTTCCCCCCCCCCCCCCGGGGTGGGTGGCATGGAAAAGCAATAGCCTTAGTTAATTAATTAAAAATTGAACAACATATTTTTCCAAGTCAAAAAGTTAATTCAATATACATACGTGTGTGTGTGTGTGTGTGTGTGTGTCTATATATATATATATATATATATGTATATTCTGTTTAGATAAAAATATAAGAAGACCGAAAATGTGTTCCAAGTTAAATGCCTTTTACGTTTAAATGTTCCAATCGTTGGCTTCTTCCGAGTACGATTCCGTCGTTTAGCTTTAGGAGATGTCTGGTCTCTCCATACTGGTTTTCACCGATCCAATTCCTCTGCGAAGTGTAACAACTCAAAATGGCAGCAAAAATCACATAATTCAGACAAAAAAAAAAAAAAAAAAACTATATTATATCAGCATCAAACACCTCACAAGACATGCCGTCACTACAAAAGGTTACTAAACAGAAATTCTGATAAAATCATATGAATAAAGGTTTTGACTAATATATAAGATTTAACGTACAAAAGTAGAGAAATATTATATTATGTTATTATACAATAAATGTATCTCCATGGGAGGTAACTCACTGCTTAAATTTATTTATTTTTATAAGACTCTAAACTCACTAATATATTTTCTCACAATTCATTCCTAAGCACACAACATTTTGATTTATTGAGAAATAAGAAACCTGAAATTGGTGAATTACAAGAATTTAACAAATATTAAAACAATGCAAGAAAATATAAAAAATTTATCTTATCACTAATACTGATTTGAGCGTAAGAATTTCCCCACTGAGTCAGTCTTGGTAGGGTTTTTACAGATTTTTCATCCGTGAAGAATCGTAGAGTACCACCATCATCGATTTCCCGCTCGAGTCTGGCTCGATGGATTTTTACAGATTTTTTATTTGTGAAGAATCGTAGAGCACCTCAAATCTGAAAAACAAATATCTATCGGGTGGAAATCGACTCCAACACTTTGATTTTGCAAGCATAACCAGTATAGTGTAGTACCTCGGAGTGCGAATATAGTAGTACCACTTTTTTTTTTTTCACACGCGTACATCGCATCGACTTGTACATAGGTGCATATCCATTCGACCGAGCAAAGCCACCTCAATTTTTGTGATCGATGGTCATAATATTCGCCCGTTGGTGCCTCTCCAGCCCCATCAAGAAATAAAGAAAGAAAAAAAAAAAAAAAGAGAAAGAAAGCAAATCGCAAGCAAGCAAGTGCCCATAATTCACACAAAAAAAGGAGAAAGAAATGAAATAGAAGAGAGAGAGAGGGGGGGGCATTTCAAGCATATTAAGACAAACATTTCCATTTTGAAATGCTAACTTATCATATTCCTAATAGTCGTCGATAAAACATATGATACATGTATAAGTGAAAAAAATCATTTTTTTTTTTCATGAGTCCAGCTGGATGTAGCTAAGGTCGGGCCTTGCTCCTCTTTTTGCTTTTGGTTTTGGGGGGTTTTCAAGTATTTGAGTTTTATTGGGTCCGGACCGGTCGGGCGGTATCTATCATTGCGTCGGTCCCCACTCCCAAGCAAACCTAATTCCATGAGGGCTTTTGAGTTTGAGAAAATTACATACATGATCCCTGAACTTTGTCTAATTTTATAAATTAGTCTCTACAGTTAGAAATATCATCTTATAATTATTAAATTTACAAAATTATAACGTATTAGTCTTTTCATTATTGATGGTGACAGATTATCGATTAAAGGCTGATGTGACAGTCTAAATAGATATACGGATACTGATGTATCATTGTTATGTTAATATTAAATGACATCACATGTTACCAAATCACAATATCACTAGCATGGCACTGTCACGTTGTCCAATTTGTTGATGTGGCATGTCATGTCATTGAAGAACTTCCTCTCTCTCTCTCTCTCTTCTCTCCTCTCTCATTGAAAAAAAAAAAGAAAAATCTTTTGTCTCCTCTCCTTCCCTCCCCCTTTCTCTCTCTTCTCTCCTCTCTTTCACTAAAAAAACACTTTGATCTCAGTGTGTCAAGCCACCAATCATCTATGGTGATGGGAGACGCCCTAAGGCCATGCAATCTTCTGGTCTTCGATGGCTCAAAGTATGACTTCACGCCCAATGAAGGGAATGCTCATTGGACTTGTTACCATTCTCAATTGGTTATTTGTAAGGAATGATCAACCTAGGTGAGAAATCAGTTTAACTGACACTCCACTTATCTCAATTTGTTTTATTGGAATTTTGTGATTTCTCTCTGACACTGCTGTTTGCTCCTAGATATGAGACTTGCTATCAAATTGCTTTGGCCATCAAGAATGAGGTCGAGGATCTTGAGAAGGCTAGCATCACTATTATCTAGATTGACATGGGTGCACTCAAAAGAAGGTGTGCCTCTAAGGAAGTCTGAAGAAGCTTTCTATTTGGACTGGGCTGTTCACTCCTTCAAGATCACCAACTATGGTGTGTTAGACACTACACAGGTTTTCCATCTTTGCACTTGTGCTGTTTCCATATTTCTTTAGGGAATAAAGCATCTCTCAATTATTTGGCATACATTGTAACACTGAAAATTCGGTGTTAGAAATATTCCGTAAAAAGTCTAAATAAATATAAAGAAAAATTTTAAATTTTATTGATTTTTGATTTTGGGGTATTAAATTGGAATTATTGGGTATATATAAAATGTCGTATTCGCGATTCGTAGTGAATTCCACATTTATGAAATTTAAAATTTAGTGAAAAGTTGGTGTGTATATATATATAAATAATTATTTATTAATTTATTTAATTATTTATTTATTAAGAAAAAGAGAGCAAAAAAAAAGAAAGAGGAGAGGAAAACGCTGCATTTTCCCCTCCCCCAATTTGATTAGAGCTAAAGCCCTAATCCCCTTTCCTGTCTCTCACTCTCTCGCTCTCCCTTTCCCTCTCGAATCTGTCTCTCCCCCTCTCTCTCGTCTCACTCTCTCTGCCACTCTCTACCGCTCACGGTGACTCCTCCGACCACCGCGCACAGCCGACCCGCGGACTCTTCTCTCTCTCTCGAACTTCTCTCTGTCTCTTTCTTGAATCTCACTCGCTCCCTCTCTCTGTTTCTCACCCTCTGCCTTCCTCCGCCACGTCTCCCTCACTCACCGGCGAGCTCCACCGCACGCGGCCGCTCGTCTCCATCTCTCTCTCTCTCCTTTTCTCCCTCTCGTGCGACAGAGCTCTTTCCCTTTCTCTCTCCCGCGCGCGTGATTGCAGCACTCTATCTCCCTCTCCCTCGCTCGTTCACTCTACTCTCTTTGTCACTGCAATTCATTGCTGCGATCTCCACTAAAGCCCCAAGCGGCAGTTAGCCACAAATCCTCCGAACCCTAGGCTGAGTCTGAACCCTATTCTCTGCACAGGTAAGGACTGATTTCTAATCTTAGCTTTAGGGTTTTGATTTGTCTAAGTAATTAGGTCTAATTGATAAACCTTGTTTCGGTTAGGAAGCACTGCAGATCACAGATTGGATTGAAGAGGCATTTGAACGAGGGCTGCGAATTGTGAATCCCTAGTTGAGAGAAATTCTAGTCCCTTCAATAATTGAATGAATTTAGAATGAAAGCTTTATAGAATAACTGCTAGCATATTTTCGTATATGATTTGATAATTGCGAAATTATGTTGTGTGCATGGTTAATAGCTATAGTCATTCCCTCCACGGAGCGATCCGTCGGGGTGACGTGGTTGGACGATTATTTGGATGAAGAGGTAGCTGCGCTCGAGAGGTACCTCTATATCCCTCCCTTCGGACTAGTCTGGTTGCACCCCAGGGGAGACCTGAGCCAAAGCCAAGGAATGAGGTATTGTGTATGATTTATTGACATTGATGAGAACCCCTTGGCGATTACACCACTAGTCAGGGCCAAGCCTTTGGTGGAAAGATTTTGGTAACCCCGTGATTTTGGAAATAAGATGTGATGACTGGATGCATATGAATTATTTAACATATTTTGTTGAGATTTTGTTTACATTGAGATTTATCGATGCGATCGTATGATTTTGAAGAAAACATTTGACATGTTCACAATCACCATTTATTTATTATCATAACATGTTATACACTCATTGAGTATTTTCCAATACTCACCCCTCTCTTTTACATCTTTCAAAGGAAGTTTAGGTCTGTAACAACAATTGAAACTTGTGAAGATTTATCCGCTGACTTGTTTAGGTATCATAGTGATATAAAGTTATTTTAGCTTGATTTGAAATCAATGGAAAGGAAGACTTGTATAATTCTTTTGGTAAGGATTAAATCGATACTTGTTTCATATATAGGAGTAAGTATTGGTGGAATCTTTACGTCGTTTATGTTGAAATTTGTTTAGAACTTATTCATTTTCTTTTAAATTTTATTTTGGTAAAACTTACTATTTAACTGGGACATTTGGATTGTAATGTTTGATTTCAATATTTACTTTCGATTTTACGAAATTCTGTACATTTCATACCGTTTGGACTTTACTGATGTTGGTTTATTTTCTTCAGGCAAGTATTAGTAAAAAATTGCGACTGTGATTTGAGACTTCTTTTATTTTGAATATTTTATTTGTGCTGAAAATTCTGGAATGGCTGGGATGACCAATTATACATGCGTGCATGCACAGGAATCCCCTTCCCAAATGTGTGTGCCGACGCATGCTTGTGTATACAAGGATGGACCGGATGGATCCTTTGCATGTGTATTGTTTCATAATTTTCTGATCTTGATGGATTTGTGTACTGGAAGATTCATTGTTCAGTAATATAATCTTGCGGAGTCTCGATATATAGAGAGGTTCTACTCGTGTACCGAGACAACGCAGCGGTTGTTACGTGGTTGATCCGATAATCGGGACATGACATACATTCTGATTCTGTTACCATGTACAGATTCACACCCACATGTGCCACTCCAACTTCAATGACATCATTCACTCAATTATTAACATGGATGCCGATGTGATCATAACTAAGAACTCACGATCTAATGAAAAGCTTCTCTCAGTCTTCCGTGAGGGAGTGAAGTACGGAGCCGGTACTAGCCTTGGTGTGTATGATATCCACTCTCCTAGTGAGAGAGGAGGAGAGAAGAGAGAGAAAAGAGAGGGAAGAGAGAGGAAGTGGGAGGGAAGGAGAGAGAGGGAAGACCTTTTCTTTTTTTCGTTGAACTTCTGAACAAATTAGTGCAAGAATATGACTATAATTAGAAAGGTGTTCTTCGCATTCCTTGTCATGTCCTTGTCTTCGAATGTGTTCTCAAAGCTCTACATCTCTGTGCCAAACACCAACGCTGGATCTCCACCACCTCCATTTCCATCCCTTTCATGCTTCTACAACTCAGAATAATTAGTCCTCACCTACATTACACCAATTACAACATCATTCTCAGTCTCATCAAACACTTTCACTGATAGTAGAAATCCTTTGAGTCCTAGGATGCAAAATTGATGCGAATTAAATGGACCGTGATGAATACAGGAGAAATACTTCGGTGAGGCATCGTATTTGTCAAAACACTGGCCACTAGAGATGCTCCAAAGAGAGAAAAGAGAAGGACCATTAATCAAAGCGAGAATATGAGAATATAGACCAGATCTGAACTAGAGAGAAATTAGGGTTTGACTTCTCTAGCGAGTCGAATTTGAACCGGAGAGAAACAGACTTGAGATGGAAATCGATGAGAGCTATATGGCCCTGTCGATTGTAGACGATGAGAAGGAGGTGAGAATTTGAGGGTTTGGAGTTAAGATTGGAGAGATTAGGGTTTTGTCTCAGTGGTTGTTGACATTGAAGATGGTGTAAAGCGAGAGAGAGAGAGAGAGAGAGAGAGAGAAAGAGAGAAGAGAGAGAAAGGGGAACGGGAGGAGAGAGAGAAGGAGAGAATGCGTGTTTTTATTCCAACCGAGGGAACAACTTTTGTCAACGTGGCATGCCACGTTAGCAAATTGGGCAACATGGTAGTGTCACATTAGCGATATGTTGGTATGGCAACATAAAATATTTTCTGGTGCTGACATAGTAATGACACGTCAGCATCCATATGTCAACCTAGCCTGTCACGTCAGTACTTAACAGGCAGTCTGTCACTATCAGTAACGGAATGACGAATACGTTATGATTTTATAAATTTGAGGACTATAAGTAATATTTCTAACTATAGGGACTAATTTGTGAAATTCAGATAAAATTCAGGGATCAGAGATGTAATTATCTTTTTTGAGTTTCACCCACCAACATACTTCAAAGGAAAAGAATAAAAAGGGAGAAGGGACAAATTATGACACGGTAAGTGGAGTTAGGTGTTGGATCATTAATCTAATGTTAAATTTATATGTTAAAATAATTACGTATTATATAAGGTTATTTAAATTAAACTCATATTAAAGTAATCTGTTAAGTTTAGAAATTTGATAATTTGGATTTAATTTATCTCATAGGATATAAAAATAAATAAATGTGTAGATACCGATGGATATTTATTATTTATGATGATTTAAATAGGGAATGTCGAAAGATGATTTAAGAATACTTGGTATAACTTGAACAAATAAGATTTGGAAGGTAAAAGTCACCCTACAGGTATAAAAGAATTATGATAATACATTTGATCTGAGAGGCCGAACCTAGATTCTATCTGGTCTAGAATTTCATTTAATTGAGTTCTTCAGCTATAGAATCAGATATTCTTCTATCTGATCTAGATATCAATTTCAGTTATTAAAATTTAAATATGGTGATTTAACATGAAATTTGACATATTTTGCATTAAGTTATTTTTTCCAACAAGTGGTATCAAAACCACTCGTACTTGAATTTTTTTTTTGTATATTTTGTTATTAAGATTTTGTTAAAATATATGATTTTGGGATTACGTGAATTTTTTAGAAATATGAATGACATTTTTTTATGTGGATGTTTCGGTTTTTTGGAAAAATATTCAGAATTTTTTTATAGATTTCAATAAAACAAGAGAAGTTTTCATCAATGTCGATCTTCAATTTTATCAAAGTTGATATCCGGTATTTCAAAAAAAAAATATTTTGGACAAAACAGAAGAAGACAGAAAATCTCTAAAAGGTCAAAGAATTTTGCTATATTGGAATGTTCACTTTCCTTTTCCTTTGGGCAAATATTATTTTTTTGGGGGAAATTAGCATTTTTTTTTAAACAAAATCTTTTGGACTTCCAAAAAAAATAAAAAAAAAAAAAGAGGAAGGAAAAAAAGTGAACTTTTATGGCATATATATATAAATATATATATATATATATATCGGAATTTCCCGTTTTTAAAAATCTTTGGAATTTGGTTCCTTATTTTTTAAGGAAACTTCTAGTATTTGATAAATAAAAAAGAAGAAAGAGGAAACTTTCAAATTTTCATTTCCTTTTTAAAGTTTGACCTCCTAATTTCAGAAAAAGGAATTATAATTCTATTTCTTTTAAAAAACTTCTGGTTTTTGATAAACAAAAAATAAGGGAAACTTTCATATTTCAACTTTTTTTTTTTTTTTAGGTTTTGATTTTTCAATTTTTGGGAAGAAAAGCTTATTTTTTATTCTCTCAATTTTTAGAATTGTAAATCCATACCACAAAAGAAACAAATTTTTTTTTTTTAAATTATGGGTTATTTTGGATCCAAACAGATCTAATGACGAGTGCAAATATTTTGGTACTCATTGAACTCAATTGAACCCATTTTTCATTCTTATCATTTTTTATTGTCCTTTTTGTGATCAAGGCCGATTATTTCTTTAGTATATGATGGTATAACATGTTTAGGAAAATTATGTCAGAAAGACGGGGATAAATTTAAAATTGATTGGATTTTAAGTGATTCTAAATGAACTCATCACTTACCTGAAAAATTTTCTTGTGCTCCCTGCTACAAAATGGGGATTGGTCAAGTTTTGAATCAGTTGTCGGCAATAGATAGAGATTTTAGTTTAATACTAACAACGAAAGTTAACAGATGAAAAAAAAGATGAAAAAGACAAATTTGATAAAATTGGGCTTTTATAGCCCAATTTAAAGTATAAGATTGGGTTTTAAATAATCCAATTTTTAAAAAATTGAATCTATCATGATAAAATTTGAATTTTTTAATTACAGATATGATTCAAATATGAGTATAGTTTTGTATATATCTGGGCATGAAATAATTAAATTAAAATATCATCAAAGTGATCTCTATTATGAAAATTAATTTATTTTGTAATATAAAAAGTTGTGTGTATATAATTCATGTAAATATCGATCAGTCTAAAGGAATGTCCGAATTTGACAGAATTGTATATACACCCTATGATAATAAATGTGTGACAATATTTTGGTTTTACATGTGATCAATTCATCAGTTCTAAGAAAGATAATTAGTTAACATGTTTTTATTGTCAATATTTGATTACTACACTTATAGTTTTATAAATATTTCAAAATAAATTAATTGAATCAACATATCATCAAAGTGATCTCAATTGTGAAAATAAATTTATTTTGAGATATAAAAAGTTGTGTATGCAATTCATATGAGTACCAATCGACTCAAAAGAAAATCCGTATTTGATAGAATTGCATGTATATCTTATAATAATAAATGCGTGACAATTATTCGGTTTTACATGTAACTTACTAATCAGTCCAAAAAAAGATAATCGGTTGACATGTTTTTATTATTAACATATGATTATTATATCAAAATACTATTTACAAATTAATTATTTTATCCAAACATGAAATATTAATAGAGTGTTCGGTATCTTGTAATGAGGATTACTCATATTTGAATATATTTGGTTTTAAAGTTCTATGTGAGCATATATCAATTACAATTCTCTATTTGATAATTAATACCATTCTCACTGTCACGCCCCAACCCACTCCCGAGCCGGGCACGCAACCAGCCCATCGCGGCACCCAGATGCACGAGCACCACATCCCGCACATCGAAGCACCGTAAGGCTGTCGACATTCACAAAATCCAGGTTTTCAAATTTCAGAGATCCCCATGTAATAAAAATAATACATGTATGCCTCAATACAAATTAAAACAAGTGAGAGTTAACCTTATATAGACCAGAAAAATTATAAATACAGTCATCCCAATTTAAACAAATACAATGGTCATCCTAATTTCCTCAAATGATACAATTACCTCAATATATATATAACGGAAGAACGGGTAGTCATACCCCAGCCCAGTAGTTTCCAAGCATATCCAATACAATAATGTGCACAAATCTCTCAGTCCGAGTCTACACCTGTAGGAGGGAAATGTGAGGGATGAGTACCGTAGAGAGGGGGGTTGGTACTCAGTAAGTCGGGAGGATGACATGCTACAATTAATTTTTGGGTGAATTAGGAGTGTCAAAATTATGTCTCAATAAATCCATGGTATGCAAAAATACTATGACATCTCAATAAATCATTCACGGCATACGTATCAAATCAAATATGCATCCAGTATGCATGTCCATCATATCATGTAGAGCCAGCCGAAAATATCCCGGCAAGGGCCAACCACGGCCAAGGACGGGCAACATTCGGGGTTTTCACGATGCAAGAAATAAAAGAAGGCTCTCTACCCCAACGTTGGCTACAGACTACTCCAAATAGCCTGTACGTATCAAGGATCAAGCGTGTATGGAAACCCGCCGGTGCTAGACCTACCAAGGTCCTCCCCGAAGTGGTTCAACCGACGACTATCCGTATAATATGTATGACAATCTGGCGGATACCCCCTGCAGAGGCGTATCCGGGCACAACAGGTGCCTCTACCAAATGTCATTCGTAGTTACGGAATGCCATAGGAAGCATATCATCATCATCACAATATCCACAGGGACATCCAGCCCAAATCACATATCTCAAGCCAAATCTCAAACTATAACATGTCAAAATCATGTGCCAATATGCAATGGAAGCATAAAATCATGTGGATATATCAAAGTGTGGCACAATCATCAAGTGTCAAAATCATGGATGCATATCGATATAAACAAGTTGGGACACTCCATATATCACAAAATATTTTCATAAATCCAGGGAAATAGGTCAATCATACCATTTTAAATCATGCATTTGAAAACTTTTTAAAACACAGTATCAATTAAAAGTAGATGTCAAGTCCCACTCACAGTTAGGGGAGGATAACACACTACCCAATTTCTCCACAAAGCGTAAATCAAGCGCTCCCTCCGTTCAACTCAAATAACTCTTAGGAAGACAAACAGTCTGCAGATTTTTTAACTTGCGCAATCATGGAAAATAGACTATAACTTTGGTTATACTAGTCCAAATCAGATGATTCTTATCTCATTTTAAAGCTAAGAGATAGCACTATAACTTTCATTTTGCACACTTCCTCAGATTCAAATCACAGAATTTCCGGTAAGTCTCATTTTGTTACTGTCATATTTAAGTTTTGGATTCTGTCCAGTTTTTGTGCAGAAGCCATAACTTTCATTCTACTCACCAAAATCTAATGAAATTTTAACATGTTATAGCTAAGATGTAGATCTACAACTTTTGTGTTTTGAGTTTTATCCAAATATGCCTGGAAGGGGTTCAACTTTTATCCAAATATGCCTGGAAGGGGTTCAACAAAATTCATAAACAGGACTGATACGTTTTAGTGAAACATAAAGTTTCTGTCAACACAGTTTTAAGGAAAATTGTATAACTTTCAATTTCCTCGTGCTAAATGGCTGACATTTTTATATATTATAGGCAAGAAGTATATCTATAACTTTCATGTTTTGTGTTTCTTCAAACTATGACTGGAGAGGGGTCGTTTTTACTCACTACTGTCAAGGTTCGAAACATGACACTTCTATATCGAGTTTCAGGAAAAGTGCCATAACTTTTGGCACAGCCATCAGATTTTGGTGATTCTTATCTCGTTGGAAATATAAGACTTTGATCTACAATTCATATAACTAGCACATTTTCAAATTCTGGCTCTAAGATGCCTTAAAACAGAGATGAAGTCACGGACAGAAATAAAATTTAAAGTGAGACATGATAAAATTTCTTACCTCACTTTCTTGGTCTTCCTCTCTTGCTTCTCTCCTTGTTCTCATGAATTGGGAAGAATGAACAAGCATTCTAAGGCCTTCTTCTTTTATTATTGTGTTAATAACTCACCACCCTAGGATCAAATATCCAATTAATCTAAACCATAGGATCATTTTGACTATTGCATGTGTTTTGATTGGTTTTTTTTTTTGTGCATGTGTTCTCATTGGCCCACCTTGCCTTTCTCATCTCCATTTGGCCAACAATTGTCCTCTTCACTATAACACTTGTTCAATACAAGAATACACTTGTCACATTTCATTTAAGTTTTGTTAATTGCTAACAAGTCCTTTGACTTATAAAAATTCTAATTTGACCCCTAAAATTTTCATAATTACACACTAGGCCCAAAATCTTATATTAGACCTAATTAAATTTATTTAATGTGAAATTAAGGTTTTGAATCTCTTTGAGTCAAAATTGATCCGATTTGTATTTTACCGTCAAATATCTAAGGTTGATTTATCGGAAAAATTTTCTTAGTGAAAATTCATGAACATAGTAGTAGGAACATCATATATATATATATGAAATGAAATTCACTATAGAATACACCGAGAGTCGGTGTTACACTCACCAGTATTAATACCCAGTTCAGGTTGACTTTTAAGTTAAATGACTCAAATTTC
Organism: Dillenia turbinata; assembly: GCA_037126225.1. NCBI lineage: Eukaryota > Viridiplantae > Streptophyta > Magnoliopsida > Dilleniales > Dilleniaceae > Dillenia > Dillenia turbinata. The sequence continues at coordinate 25,237,634 of JBAMMX010000008.1, forward strand.
AAGTCATAGATTTAGATCTTGTGTTAAAAACTGATTCTCTCCACCACTTACGGATAAGAGTATCTTTGAGAAAAGAGAGAGAAAGAAAGGTGGAAGAGGTTGAATCGTATGTATCTAATAATAATAAAGCAACCATCCCAAAAATATTCAAAGTCACTATATCTGAGTCAATTATGATGGTTAAATCTTTTTTACAAATATTTAAAGATAGTTTGTCAAGAATAAAAAAATTGAGATTGATATATTTTTGACAAATCTTATCTCAAAGTGGTATATGGGTCAAGAACATTTGACCACTAATGGCAAGAAAGGAAAGAAAAGGAAATAAGATAAAGATGCTATTATACTCCTTAATTTGGTTTGTTTTAAAATGAATTTAATATCATTACCATGATACACTTGGTGATAAGATTCCATTGTAACCACTAACACCAGTGTATTTATGTAGGGTTGCCTAAATTGTCGACCATCAAATCATGGTGAAAGATATGTCTATGTAGGCAATGACAATAAAGTTTTAATAGAATCAATAGAAAGATTTATATTATTATTAAAAATTGGATTCTATTTGAATTTACATGAGATATTTGTTGTACTGTCTTTAGACGAAATTTGATTTCTATTTCTGTATTGGACAAATTTGGTTTTACTTATTCTTTCGGAAATAAAAAATTTAGTTTGTTTCTTAAATTCAAATTGGTTGATTCCAGTTCTTTATTAGAATTCGATAATCTTTATTTGATAGATACTATTATTTCATTTAGTGAATCCCTACAAATTAATACTCCGAGTAATCAATGAGAATTTCTCTTCATTGTGGCATAAAAGATTGGATTATATCTCCAAACAAAGAATAGAGAGACTTGTATCAAAAAAAATTCTTGATTCATTTGATTTCATAGATTTTAATATTTGTGTAAATTATATAAAGGGAAAACAAATCAACAAATGGGGATATGAAGCTGATAGGACTTTCGGCATCTTAGAATTGATACATACGGATATCTGTGGATCATTTTCTTCAATTTCTTGGAATAGTCAATGATATTTAATCATATTTATAGACGATTATTTAAGATATGCCTACATGTATCTCCTTACAAATAAGTCTTAATTTTTAGACATTTTCAAAATTTATAAGGCTGAAATTGAAAATCAACTTAGCAAAAGCATTAGAGTGTTAGATCTAATTGTAGTAGAGAATACTATAGTAGAAATGATGAATAAGGTGAATAATGTCAAGAATCATTTGCTCACTTTCTAGACAAATGAGATATCATTCCACAGTACACCATGTTTGGTTCAACCGCCATGAATGATATTGCTGAAAGGTGAAACAAATCTCTTCAAGATATGGTAAGAAGTATGATTGCTCATTCTGTTTAATCTGAGTCACTCTGCGAGAACCAATCAAGATTGCAACATATATCTTGAATAGGGTTTCCCACTAAGGTAACTACCAAAAGCTCCTATGAGTTTTGGATAGACACACGTCCTAATCTAAAGTATTTGCACATTTGGGGTTGTTCAACTAAGGTTAGCTCTATTAAACTTAATGAAAGAAAACTGCGTGTTAAAACGGTTAACTGTTATTTTGTAGGGTATTATGAAAGTTTAAGAGGTATAAATTTTATGATCTCACAAATAAGATCATTTTTGAGGTAGTAAATGGTCGATTCTTTGAGAATATTGAGTTTGTGGGAGAAGATATGAATCGAGATATTGTCTTCCAAGAAGAATATATTCCCACCGGTATTATTGAACTTGCTTATATCCTTGGTTCTGCTCAAAATACAACAGAATTTGACAATGTTCGAAAACTTTCATTCAAAAAGAACAAACTCTACTACCTTTAGAACCTATGTCGTTAAGGAGATCTAAGAAAGTTAAACATCCCGATAGTGGTTTTGTGGAAGCATTTTTTTTTACATGTCAAAAGAATTCTCAAAAGATATGACATTTGAGATTATAAATCAGGAGATTATGGGAGATAAGTTTAGTTTCAAACAATACCTCAAAAGCAATCTTGAGAAATGGTTAATATAGATGATTCCATATGTATCAGTAGTAAGGAGTCTAATGTATGCTCAGATATGTACGCATTAGGATATTGTACACATTACAGGAATGTTGGACAGATATTTAAGTAATTTGAGAATAGACTATTGGAAAGTCGTCAAACGGGTTTGCAGTACTTACAGAAAATAGAAAGACATATGCTCATATATCGAAAGTCAAATCAATTTGAGAACATTCAGTATACTGACTCCAATTTTGGAAATGCCAAGATAGGATGAAATCTTTATTTGGCTATATCTATATGCTAGCAAGAGGAGTCATTTCTTGGAAGGATGCTAAACAGTCTCTTATAGACTCTTCTATTATGGCGGCGGAGCATGTGAAGAGACATCTAACCATGGAATATGACAACAAAATTTTGTCATGGAACTACGGATAATGAATGGCATTGGAAGCCACTTAGATTATTGTGTGATAATAATTCGTTAATCTTATATTCCAATAACAATAGAATTTCAACAATGTTAAAACATATAGATATCAAATTTTTTGTTATCAAGGAAAGGATTCAAAGTAGACAGTTATCTATAGAGTATGTTGACATAAACTCTATAAGTGCCCATTTACTAAGAGATTGTCACCTTAAAGGGTTTGTTTGTATGAGTGACATATCATTTCAGAATATTCAATGTTAGTGAGAGTTTATGATTTTAGATACTTATTTAATATAAACGATTTTCGGTTATTTCAGTTTAAGGTTACTTTCCACAAAAATAAAGATTCAGTTTTTTTATGGTATTCTGATATTAAGTATGATTGATTTCACTAAAGAGAATCAATTGGAAATAGACATGTTAAACATTATATTGCATGACATTTTCATACTACACATTCATATCATAATTCATGTCATTCGATTATATCAATTTACGTGACCATTGATAGGTTGATTACGAAAGAAACGTAACAAAAGCTATCTTGAATCTAAGTTGATATGATTGACGGATCAGATTGATTATAGATATATTTCAGTACTAATAGAAAAGTTAAGATGATTCAATTATTTCGTAATTACATAATTATAAGATTTCACGTTTAGTTCAAGTGCGAGATTGTTAAATCATTAATCCAACGTTGGGTTTATATGTTAAAATAATTATGTATTGTATACTGTCATTTAAGATAAATGCATATAAAAGTGATTTGTTGCATTTGGAAATTTGATAATTTGTGTTTAATGTATCTCATAAGATATGAAAATAAATAAATGTATAGATATCAATAGACATTTATTATTTATGATAGGTTAAATAGAGAATGTCGAAAGGTGATTTTAGAACAGATGATATAAGCTGAATAGACAAATTTGGAAAGTAAAAGTCACCTTATAGTTATAAAAGGGTTATGGTCACCGAGGCAATGTATCATTTTAATCTTTTGATACCCCCATCATATCGAGAGATTTTATGAGAAAACATCTGACCTAAAAGGCTGAATCCATAATTCTATCCGGTATAGGATTTTATTCAGTTGAGTTCTTTGGCTATGGAATCAGATACACTTAAATTTGGTTTTGATTTCAATTTTAGTTATTAAGTTTTAATTTTGATATCTTCATATTTGATATATTTTATATTAAGTTATTTTTTCTGATATTAGGGAGTTAGAAATGGCGTAACATAGGAGTAGAATAATTAAGAAGGGCGAGCACAAGAGAGAGAGAGAGAGATTATATCACCAATAGGAAAAGGAAAGCAAAGCAGCTAGCAATTAAAAATACTACACGAGTAACATGTTGTCCTCCTGGATGCACCATGTTATAAATTGTAATGTGAATGTGATAAGCAAATGTGAAAAAAAGATTGTGCCTTTATTGCGGTTAGCCACCGACAGAAACTACTCTCTTTCACGCACGACTATTATACACCATATTTTCCATACCGCCCGCACACAGTGCAATGCTGCTACACCTGTATAGGCCTCAATGAGTAAAAGCCTCCACACACAGCGATATCAATAATGAGTTTGGAAGCCAGCTATCCACTGTCTTTTCCGTTTGGGACTGAATATCAACAGTCTCGGCTGCTAGCTCTTCTTTTTGATGCGTACAAGAAAGTACACAAGAAAATTTTTGCTATTTCTTTCTCCATCACTCGTTAGGTTAAACTTGTGTGGTCGCTATGGGACTGGAATCTGTCATGTGTCATATGTCGAAGCATCTTTCTTTTGCCGTATGACATTCCCGAAAACGATTTTATATATATTTTATTTTTTAAATAAATAAAAAAGGGAGAAATCCAGGGATATCATCATCATTATCGTCATCTAGACATTCAAAAGCAAGAACAGGAGTGAGCTAAGAGGGCCAAATCAATCACAGCCAAGCTACTTGGTCAACTAACGGAATTGATTGTTATTCTTTTGGATTCATAGGTTATTAAGACACATAAATCATATCTGCTCCCACAAGACCAATCTTATCTGAATCAACTTCTATTGATCCAATGTAAATAACCTCTCTCTCGCTCACGCGGATTGATTTATTTCATTGTCCCCCCCGCCCCCCCCCCCAAAAAAAAAAAACTACATGAAAGAGAAGGAAAAAAATATCGCCCAAAGATAGAAGACACATTTTGCTAATTTGAAAATAACGAAGGATGATTTCTTAGGTGTGTTTGGAAAATCTGGACTTTTTTAATTTATGCTTAATTGTTTTTTATCCTAGTTATAATATTTTTTGACTAAATTAAAGAATTTTTTAATTAAATTTTAGGTGCACACTTCCATTTTTTATAATATTCCTTAAATAAATTAAACTTCATTAAAAATTTAAATTATCATTGTATTGCCGGTTTACATCAATTTATTACTTTTTAAAAATGGGTCTCAGTCATATTAGCATTTGGCCCAAAATTATACATATATAAATAACAATTTAGTTAACCACCCTAATTATGAAATTACCACCATGTTGAAGTATGGATATAAATGACGAGTCTCCACTTGCCCCACAAGCCACCATTTCCTTAATTTTTTTTTTTTTTTTGGTTCATTTTATTCCTTTATCAGATTCGATGGGGGGAAACTCCCAATTTCTTCAAATTTATATTTTCCGTGTTCACATTAAAGATGCTAATGCCCACTGCCAGATTTTTCATTTTTACTACTTTAGGCACTGTCGATGGAAATTCCTCCTCCTAGTCAAACATTTGAAAGTAAAAGATAGCTGTGAGGATTTCATTTTTAGAAATTAAACCATTAATGTGATTAAGCAAACGACAGAGGATGGGAAACCCAAAACTCAATGCAGCGAAGTACGAGAATAACTTTACTGAGCTGCCTACATGTTCACGAATGAATCATTGATTGGTATTCAAATAATAAAGTCTGATGCAAATAGAAGCTATACATACATTTGTCGTCAACTGGGAAAAAAAAAAAAAAATCTTCCCCAGCAGCTACAGCTTTTCCCTTAGAATTTCAATCCAAATAAAAAAGGAAAAAAATTCACATATCTTTCTGACCATCTGTATGTGCAGTGTGTAATCATAATCACACGTCAACTGTCCTGAGGCATCAGCAGTCAAAAATTCAGGCAGATGACCATAGCCTTTTCAAGTCCCAGACGAACAATATATGTTACAGAATATCCAAGAGCAATAGGCAAGTATCAGAAACTGGTGTGCCAAATAGCTCCATCACCCTCGCCACAACGCTGATGCACCTCCTCCATTCTCTCTACAGATTTACAAATGCCACTGCAGCTCCAGTCATATGATGCACCACAAGGGTTCCCAGCTTGAGCTTTCCACTCACAATCTGAAAATGGGGTACAAGGAAATTTGGAAGAAAATAGCATTGCTTAATGAGGACGAAATTGCTTGAGAGCAGGGACAGCATTTAAAAGATTAAAACAACAAAAAAAAGTCAGCTATGCACCCCCCTCACCCCAAAGTCACTAGGAACACGCCGCAGATTATCATTTAAACACAACCTGACGCTTGGACAACTCTTCACCAAAGGAAGCATTGCATGACAAAGCATGGAAAGTATAACGAAGAAGGTACTTCATTAATGCACATTCGAGATACCCCTGCTCATCCAATTCACACAATATTTTTGTTTTCTGTTATTCATGGAAGTGTGCACCTAAAAAACAAATAACGACCTAGCTGTAGTTTACACCACTTCAATTTTAGGATCTTCAGAATGGCAATATCTATGAATCCAGTAAGTGTGCCGATAGTGTAATAACAAACATCCAAACTGACATAGTTAATCTCCTAATTCTTACACTATAATTTTATGTAATGTTTATGACATCTCATAATTGACTACAGATGCTTGATTGCCGAACCGTATCAACCTTATCTGAAGCACTCACAAAATTCAACAGTTATCAGCCAACAGTGATTATGGTGTGGACGCCTTCTACAAGCAGCCTCTCAAACTATCATCCATGCAGATCTAGTCGCACCACGAGATGAAATCAAGCAAGGGTATTATTTATAAAGCACAGTGGGAGCATTGTACCTGGAGGTGTCCCACAGCAGAGGCTTCTATCATCAATATGCTCAACGTCAAGGCCAATAAACCAGGATCCCAGAGAGACATCCTCATTTGCATATCTATGGAGTATATGCCTGGAAAAGAATTATCCATATTAGACAACCTGGTAACCAGGAAAAAGATGCTGCAACAAGGGGTTTTACCTGTTAACTGATATGTAGGTGGCCAAATCTTTAGAAATGGCATATACTTGACCAGTTGCATGCCTAAAATACTTATTTCCTTCCTCGCCAAATTTCCAGTATTCTGGTTCATGGTACTTGACCCCCCTGCATGGAATTGCAAATGGTATATCTGTTGATCTCCCATTAGTGAAATAGAGCAAAACTGACAAAACCTGACCATCTTACTTCTGCGAGAGGACCAGTCCAGATTTCATACAACCTATGTACACACGCGGTTTTGATCGATGCCTTGCCAAAGTAGATCCAATCATACCTGTCAAAGGTCATATCCCATGATACATCTTGCTAAAATCAGAGAAGAATATATCAGGATGAAGAGATACAAACCAAGATTAACATGCACATCATCATCAACTTTAATATAGAAGTCAGCATCCCACTTTGAAACAGCTGTTGAAAAGTATGTCTGGGTTTTCGTTGACAATTCATGGTATCCTTCCACATGGTTCTGCAACAAAACAACACTACTCCAAGTAAGCTTAAGCCTTAAACAATTAAAAAGAAGGAACTAGTAGTATAGTTTAGCCTGTTAGAAAACCCAATGTATTGTTCCTAAGCCTAATATAAAATTGATATAAATAAATTTGTCTGCCTGTGTGTCCATGACAATAAGCTGGAGAAGTGTTGGAACATCCAAGAATAAGAAAGGAGGGGACTATCAGGTTCATATTCTCCAGCAGGCCCAGGCTTACATTGAAATTAAAGCTAGTGGAGCTTGTTGATCCATGCTCACCATATAATTTCAACCTCATCTAGTGAACAATTTCTAATCTCAAACACTTCAAACTCATGCACGTTAAGACTCAGGGACAAGTTTGTTGAAGGGTCCAGTTACATACATTATTTATCAATGTTTTACTTAAAAAAACAAGGTTTACAGATTTTTTGTCAATTAATAATTAATAGAAATAGATGGGTATGATACTAAATTAACGTTGGGGGAGCTAACAATGGAATTTGTTTTAATGTTTCTTGATGATGGACAAAAAATAACGTTGAAGGTGGACAAGAGTTCAAGCTCAGCTAATTTTATGTAAAGGAGTACAAGCATCTCAAAGCTCACTCATATTGGCTCATCTGCAATCTTTTGAAGGGACCAAGAGACATGAAAGAGTACAATTCAATTTAGAGAAGGTAAAATTTTTTCCATAGAACACTCTAAATAGATGACACAATTCTTACAACTACCACACGGTGAAAATCAGGGGAGAAACTACCAGATTTGCAATTAAATAAGTTGCAAATGTATGTGTACCAGCCTCAGAAAATCTTTATGTTGGTCATCTTCTGCATCGACAGCACGATCTAGAACACCACCAGGTGTTGCACTAGTTAACAGAAGTAAACTTGGACTACTTAGTCATAAACAGGACAACTGGACAACACACATACCGTGAAAATTTAAAAACTTGTACCTGTGTCCTATAACAAATCGAATTATAATCCCCTTCTCTTTCTCCAACTTTTTCAACTCTTCTCCTGAAATGGATTATAAGACAGAGGTCATTAAAAAAAAATGCACTTTGAGGAGGAAATTCGTACACTCAATGCTAAAGAAGACTCTGCAAGTTTTGCATCCAACCCTTAGGCATCCAGGTATCTCTAATCGAGTCCCTGCGCATTCTGCTACTAAAAGCAGTAATGATTCCCATAACAAAGAAAACCTTCGCCCGCTGTTTCAATTGCTCAACTCCTGGTTTTGTAACCTCTAGAGATCCTTCCACACTGTCAGCCCTAGCAGATCTAGCAGCAGCTAGCTGCATCTCCAGAGAAGAAATAGTTTTGTCTAATGTCCTGAAAGTGCATAAAATGAATGATTGCAGGAACTGTTCTATTACATATGTCGAAATTCTCAACTTGACAAGGAAAGGAATCGACAAATACAATGGTACAAGATACTGGCCAAAATTTTTGAAAACCACTCAGAAAAACATGGAATGTTACATGATAGCTTCGTGTGTTTGTGAAACTTGAGAAAGGATGTAATCAGCTTGAACAGTAGCCACCTATACAAATATAAAAAAGTTTTGTATTAGTCAAGGCAAAGAAGCATATAATTAATTTTGTGGTTTACCTTTTTACCGCAATTTACTATGGGCTGAACTTCTCTAGGCAGATGTCTATGGGAAGATATGGCCTCTTCATCAGAATTAACAGGATCTGGTGCAACCCAAAACCTATCAAAGGTAAAAGTATTATGTCTATAGCACGTTATCACTTTGATTAGCAACAGCTCATCACAAATAGGATAAATATCACAATCCAAAATAACATCATGCATTATCATAGGCGCAAGCATAAACCGCATATTACGCAAGGGAGTTTGAATGAATTGTGAGGCTATGATAGTAATTGGGATAGCCAGTACCCAAGAAATAATGTAGAAAAATGGTTGAAGTACATATTTTCACCTTATATGATATGGTGGCATCATGATACAAAGACCAAATTAATGAAGAGTTAGTTTTGGATGTAATGGCCATGAAACAAGTGAAGTCACTATTAAAAAAATATTGACATATAAACTATAATGTAACTAGAATTACATCCTTACAGCCACCAACTGGAGCTGTCGAAAGAATTCCACTCATGCGTCATTTACACATAGCTTCTGTTACCATGATGATGGTTGAAGAGCCACCCTTGCCCATGAGTAAAATAATGACATTAGTTTGGAAAGATGAAAGAAAGACCGGTTAGCTCCAGAATGACACCTCAATTTGAGAACTCCATTAATCTAGAGCTTCACACCCTACTGCATATCATTAACATATACTTTCATCTGGAAGAATGAACCATGAAGATAGCAACAAATAGGAGAATTTTTGTCTAGGCATGAATTCTGCCGCAAGAGAGTTTGCACCTTTACTCAAGCTGCAGTGACAGAGAATATTAAAGCTAGATAATTTCCAAAAGTATTTTTCTTGGGTCATGACCAAGGCTGCAAGAGAGTGCGCTCCTGTGGATTTCTTGGCTCGTGGATAATCTCATTAGTGCACTAACCCCTTGACACCTTTCTACACTCCATATATTCACAAGATATCAAAGTCCATGGTGCTTGATTGAGCCAATGTTTTTAACCTACTCCTTGACTTAGGACCACAAAGCTTCTAAGGTACCACTTGCACCCAAAGGTTACCTAGAAGAGGTCGCCTCATCCTAGGGCAGTTGAGGGCAATAAAACCTTACTAGAAGTTTCACAATATGAATGAAATTCCCCAATCTCAATTTAGTACCGTTTTCATTGAATCCCATAAAGTTGGAATTTTCATACCACATGCCACTGATAGAAGCTTCATAGACACATAGTTTTTCACATAGGAGAAGGAAATTGGGGTGTAAGGTGCTATATCTGGATTCCAATTAGAGGCATTAAAAACAGTATGTTCTTCTGTTCTTGTGTCAAAAATTCAAAGTTGCTCTTTTTGGATAGGAGCACTAGAAGCTATTGATGAGTTCACATTGATTTGCCATCTTCACTGTTGCTCCTGCCATGCCAAAATTCTGTTTTTTATGCGTTGAGTTACAGACTTACATGGTTGTTTAGTCGGTTTAAGCTAATTATATGGAGTTCCAAAACTGCAGTGGACTACGCTAATAATCTCCATCAGCCTTCACAAAGATCATCCTGCATAAGGAGCAAGGGATTGACATAATTTAAGATGGTATACTATTCTCTTGTGGGTGTGAACGAGGATCAATTAAGCTCGGGTAATATTCATAATTTATGGGAAAGGGGGAGGGTTTAGGTGAAGATATTGATTAACAACCAAGAAATCACAAAGCAACCCAATACACGAGTTATAAAAGTTGAGAAACAGTTTTGGCAGTTTAGAAAAGAATGGTTAAGGGCACAATAGGGGCAAGGTAAGGAGTACGATTTCAAATCTAGGCATTACAGAGTGACAGAGGGAGAGAGATCCGCTAAAGATATGAGAAGGGGCGGTCCTCGAGATCAGGTAGAACTAGCACTCCCAAATATAGCATCAGATAGCTGTAAACTCAAGCAAATCATTTATTATGATTATTAAGTTCACAAAGAAGATAGGATTTTGAGGGTGAGAAAAGGGAAAAAGAAAAAAGGAAAAAAAAAAACCTAGTTAAAGAAGGTTTAGGCAACGAATCTGAGGATCCTAATCAATTAGGCTGAAGATCCTACAAGAAGTTCACCAGCATAGCACGGGCGCAGATACATAACACACACACGGAAAGAGAGAGAGAGAGAGAACCTGTTGACGGCGAGCACACCCAGGAAGAAGCTAGCAATGCAGAAGAGAGAAACCCATCTGGTGGAGATTCCGCCATTGGCACCACCTTTGTGTTGTCTGGTGCTGGAGCCCAGCATCAGACCCATTTTTATTTTGATTTAATCAACTCACACCACACAGCTAATGCTTAGTTAGACTTGGCCCCTATTGTTCTTTACTGTGAGGAAATAACGCCATTGTTGATGATGTTGTGGGAGGGCCAGATAGACGATAGGGGTAGGACTGGCACTGACGATACGAGAGAGAGAGAGAGAGAGAGAGAGAGAGAAGAGGTTTAATCAAAACCAATAAGGACAGCGAGATGAAATATTGTTTTGATTCAAATTAATGAACAGTCTACATTCAAACTCCACTGTGGCTCTGTGGGGTCATACCCATATATCATTAATTAATTCGAATTTTACCCCATCCCAAAGGGAGCCACGATCGCACTCGAGCATTGAGCTCATGTTTCGCCTCGTAATTTCAGAAGTGGGAAGCCGCAGCTCAGGCTCAGGCGTCACGACAAAATTTTGACTTTCCTGAAGTAGCCCCGCTTCTCCCGTCTATTGTCTTCATTTGCCATCCACCGCACCGCCCACTTTCTTTTAGTTCTCCTTTTTACAATAGTAATACGAAGAAATTCAGGTATTAATTTTTAGTAGATAAAAATAAATTTACACTGTAAATAAAATTAATATATGAATTTAAAAAATTAATTATTAAAGAAAAAAAATCTCATTTGCTCTCTCATGAGTTCACATGTGATTGTTTTATCTCATTTATTTGCTATAACAATCATACTTTTAGTATTATAAAACTATAACACTGATTTAGTTATATATTATAATATTTAGTTTTAAAAGTAAATGAGTATATTATTTTATCATGTGTAGCACAATATATATACACATTCTATATTCATGATTTTCCTTTTATTTGTGTATTACTAAAAATGTACGAAATTATATACCATAAAAATCTAATATTACTGTATATTGCTGTTAATGTTTGTTCTATATTTTTTTTATCAATTTAATTTTAATATTTCAAAAAGTACATATTTTTTAATATACTGTTAATTTTCCTTTATGAATCAAAATCAATATTATCTTAATCATCAATGAACTATAATCAATAATATGTTTATGGGTTATTTTATCAATAAGATGTTTCTACAGATTTTATTCTCTACTTTTATGAATTTCTAATTGGGGACGGCTTAGTATAGTTACTTATAATATTCTTTTATTATTTGAAAATATTTATTTAATCAAATTTATCTAATTATTTAATTTTTTTTAATAATCGAATAAGTTTTTATTTAAACATACTTATTTGTAATTTTTTATTAACATGCAAGTGTTCCCAAACGAAGCTATACATATCTCCAAGTATTTTTCCATTTTTAATCTCCTTCGTCGGATCCAACCCAACTCTTTCCTCTTGTTTTGGGGTCATTCCGAGAAGAAAAAATTAAAAAGCCGAAGTCAATATGTACAAACAGGGTATCTGTATAGAAGTCTTACGTACGTATTGATGCCTCCTCCGCATGCAAAGGGATCGAGCGATCATTGATTCGTCCAAAGATGCCCCTTCCGGGGCCCTAAATATGTCATTTGCCTTTCATTAAAATTTCTAGCAACGTGCTAGATGGCACAGAGCAATGATGCCTTTCAATTTCGAAGGCCGGAAGGGGAGAGTATAACGCCGACACTGCGGTGTCCGTACTATTATATTTTGTTCAGAAATTTAATAAAATATGTGAGAATTTTATTATTATTATTATTTATTTATTCAATTATTATTATTAAAAAAAAAAGGAGAGGGTTTGCAAAACGCAGCAAAACGTTGCGTTTTGCCCAATGTAAGGATTAGGGCTAAAAGCCCTAATCCCTCTCTTACTCTCTCTCCTACTCCCTCTCTCCTGCGACTATCACTCCCGTCCCCCTCCGCCGCGTACAGCTGCCTTCCTCCGCCCTTGTCGCCGCCGTACTCCACCACCAACCACCCCCACAGCCATCTCTCTCTCTCTCTTTCAGTCTCTGTTTCTCTCTCTATCTCTCACTGATTCACTCTCTCGATCTCTCCCTCTCGCGATTTCGCTACCGCGCTCTCTCCATCCCTTCCGCCGCCCTCCGTCACTGTCCACCGTCGCAAACCGCCACCATCGCTCTGTCTCTTTCTCGTCTCTGTTTCCCCTCTCTGTTCGCTCTCACTCTCTCTATTTTCTCTCTCGATCGCTAACCCTAGCTTGTCTTCTCTCACTCTGTTTCGCCCTCACTCTCAGTCTTCTCTCTCCATCTCACCGGCTGTCTCACCCTCTCTCACGGTATTTCCTCTCTCCCGCGCGCGAAGGAACTTACCTCTTTTCCTGCTCGCGCGGTCTACTGCGAGCAGTTCCTTCGGCCACCCTGCAAAAACCCTAAACTGACAAGCCTCGGTTCCTTATCTCTGCAGACTGTTGCAGAGTCTGTTTGAGACCTTCGAAGAACCCCAAACTGCCTGCAAAACTCCATTCTCTGCGTTAGGTAAGATGAGTTAATTCTAGGGTTTCTATATTCTCCTAGTGATTAAGCTAAATTTCTGAATCCTAACTTCGAAATTGAAGTATTTGCAGGTCCGAGATTGAGTAGAACGAAGCTTGGACCACAGGATTGGGAACTACGAAGACCCTAGGTGAGGATTTCTATCTCACTCGAATTATTTGGATGAAATTAGGGTAACTTAGAGTAAGAATGCATTGTGTATATTTAGGAATGTATTAGATTTGATTGGAATTGCATTAATGATATTCTACGTTAAATATTAAGGTTGAGTCTAGTGTCTGAGATGGAAAGAGAACGTTCTGGATGATAAATTCATGTCGAGTTAATTAGAATAGTTACCTTGAAGTTTAATTTAAGGTATGCATGAGAATAGTTGGAAATCTGGGATTTAGACGTAAGGGTTGATGCATTCTTTTACACTATAGGTTATTTTGCCTATAGGTAAATCAAATATCATCCCTGTATTATGAAAATAGACTACCTTACGTTGAAAATGACATATATTTTGAAACATTCGGATGAGAATCGGAAAGTTTATGATTTTTCAAAGACGCAACGTCTGGTACGCTAAATTCTCTTAAGGCGCAATGCCTCTGAGTACCCTCAATGTGACACCTGGTATGCTAAATTCTTTCAACGTGCAATGTCTCTGAGTACGCTCGGCGTAATGCCTCTGAGTACTCTTGGCGCAACACTTGGTACGCTAAACTATTCTAAGATACAATGCCTCCAAGTACATTTAACACTACACACGGCTGCTTGTCCCTCAACATCATCGGCGATGCATCCAATAGAAGCACTTTAAAACCTTAATGCTTAGCGAGGAGATTCCTTAGCATGGTTTTTAGATTACATGGGAACAAAATGAAAGGAACCGGTGTCAAATGCCTCGCTAAAAACAGGTCAAAATACCACAAGGTACGCAAAAAAGAAAGCTCTTTTTATTCATTCTCAATAACATTTTTACATGAGAACCATTGGAAAAATCTTTTTTACATATCTCTATCAAAAACACACATCAGCATACGGTAATCTAAATTTTTATATAGATGATGGTTAGGGAGACCAATAAAGGGAGGAATCTCTCTTCTCAACATCAAGTTCTTCCATCCTCTCAGGAGACGCATATCTTGAATATAGTTTCCTCATTTTCTTTGTTCCAAGGGGGCAGCAACAATGAACACCTCTGCCATCTTCGTTTGGCCTCACAAAATAGGGATTCCCTAACCTTCCAATTTAGAATACAAATAGAAGATGGGAACCCCACTGGAAGCGAAGCATCTTTGAGGGCGCCAGAAACTGACCATCACAGAATTGGACTACCTGACCCCATGATAGGATCTCACATCGATAGTCCCCACTATTGATAGGATCTCGTATTGATAGCATTCAAAGAAGGCACAGAAAAACCACCATACAAAACCTTTCATTTTTCACCTAAAGAAACACCAAAAACCGCTATGGATTTTGATCTTCAAGTATCGTATTTTTACATCCGAATGACCTTATCTTTTACACTCTGTGCTGTCATTTAACGAATAACACTCAAACTGAATCATATCCTATGCAATCCTGTAACAAATCCTCATTATTTATAATCAAGACCTTAATGACGCCTAACCAAATGAAGCGGTCATGTCCATATTAAATATCAAAATGGTTGCACCAATACCACAAAAATGGCCAAAGTTTTTCCCTTCCGCATTTCATAATAACTCCCACATTTATTATTCCAAAAGACAACTGACCGCTTCTCACTCTCTCATTAACTCCCCTCCTCGTCCAAAGAAAAAAAAAAGTTACGCTTTCTTCATACTCTTAATGTCACCTCCTTGAAGGTAACCTTAGGAGTTAGAGGCAAATGATGATACATAGTCAAAGACCTATTAAATGGCCCAGAAAACAATCGAACCAAAACTTCACCCTTGGGCCCCCATAACCAGGGGCATGCATTCAACATCACTTATAACTCCTTGGTTATCTCTCCCCTCGGTACCCCATTCCTCGGTCACCCTACTCTTTAGTAAGATAGTCTCAAAACCATGGACCGCACAATCGAAGGGGTAAGTACGATTTTGGATAAATTGCAAAGGAAACAAATCTTCGAACAAATTCAAACTTCTCTTTCGTGGATAGGAATCTTTTCTATTCTCTAAGAAATCCCCAAAATACAAAAACCTATCCTAACAGGCATATCAATAAAAGAAGGAAACCCCCATGTTTGCGGACTTCCTAAAAACACCGAGAGCGATATGTTTCCATGAAATCTTAACAATAACCCCCAAAATTTCAGGGATCCTCTCAAATATCCCTAAAAGGAAATTATGGTAAGGAGACCCCCGAAACCCTAGGACACTATCCACAATAGAGCAGATATATAAGCAAAACAACGGCTGTTATAGAGATAAGTTCTCTAGAACTGAACACAAAAAACATACACTACTACCCCGAAACCAAGGACTCTTTTTTGTTTGTTTACCATATTTAGAACTTGTTCTTTCTGATTTGAGTATCGGAATCTCCTCTGTCAGGGCACGATCCGATGACTTTTTTGCAGGACACAAGCTTCAGATTGCATTTGGTTCTGGAACTACCACGTAGACAAATAAAGTTGGTATCTGTAGAGAAAACCCACATCCATGGTAAACCACTCCCACTCGGTGTAGCAGACAGATATTATGGGATAGCTTCGTTAAAGTCATTTTGGCTTTAGGAAATTACTAATTAGTTGGTTTCCATTGTGGCTGTCACCAAAATGAGCATACAAAGACCCTTGTATTATATATGGGACTTCAAAGTTATTTAGTCCGCGAGCGGAAGCAATTAAAATTAACCTTTCAAATTAACTTCCAGTTGGTACAGAGAATACATATGCTAATCATCGGTCATCAATCAACCTCCACCCCCCGAGGGGGGGGTTGGGCTGGGGTTGAGCTTCCAAAACTTGTAGTAGTATGCACGGTAGGTAAACTTTTTATAAAGCGCAGGCTTGTGAGGGTGGTCAATCAAATTGGGAGCAGGTGCAATCACAGACTCGGGGGCTGGACAGTAGAATGTAGGGATGCAGATTCGCTCCTTGCTGCAATTCACTACTGCTCGATGAATCGCACTCTTGTACCGATCATTGCTTACTACGTGTTTGTGTTGTTTATTACTACAAGCAATCAATTTTAACTCAGATTAAATATGCCTCCCCCCAACCCACCATGCAGCATGTTTATTTTGTTCTAAGAAAGACGAAAGCGGCAGGAGCAGCCATTTTCTTTTACTTGTTCTTCCTTTCAATTCAACAAATGATGTTTAATATACATATATTGATGTAAGAGTTATGAAATGAAACCAATTTCCTATATTTACCTGCAGTTGATCCGCCAATATTGACAATAAATGTATTGAGAATGGGATTGATGGCCGTCAATTGTCCATTCCTAAGAATCTGCAAACCGAGCATATTGTCCTGAAGGAGAATCGTGATTAAGTTGTGGTCGGTATGACCGGCTACATCATCCTAAAGTAGTATCAAACTTGAGATGGAAGTCACTGCTAAAAAGGTGGAGGTTAAAAAGATATACAAAACTCATCCATGAGGTGAGTGATGATACATGGTCCAATGGTCTAATACCATAAGATTGGAATGATTGAGCCCATTAGGCCATAAAATCTATGAACAATTAAACACGCTCTTAGTCATCTTAGCTCTCGGTATCTAGACCTTTTAGTTATCTCACTCCTTAGCGGATACGTTCCATTAATACAAGTGTGATTCATTCCATTATGTGATAAGCATAATTCAAGATTACCCATTAAGAAAGTAACTCTGGAACGAACTTAAAACTTTTCTTAATAGGATATGAACCTCCTATTCAGGAAGGTCTCTCTCAGTAAGGGAACAGATCTCAATAATCACTATCGATAAGACAAAAAATCTTTGCAATAACTTGAACTTTTCATAACCAACGAGACTCTAATTCTCTTAGAGATCTTCAACAACAATTCCTACAATTTCGAAAGATTCTCAATAATCTTTACAAGGAAACTAAGATTTCTATGCTCCTAAACATACATAGGACTTACCATGCACACATACCATATATATTCGAGACAGATAGACAGGTATGTTTTCAGAACTCTACACTTTTCACACAATGACGATATAAAGGTATTTCACGGCTCTTCTTAGCCTATTTCTCTCAAAATCGCTTTTTATAACTTGAATATTAGAGTATTTCCGTCGGAGTATCCTCCGATGGTATTTGTAGGTTTTATCAGTTACGAAAGCTCAAAAGACTCCTCAGCACCAATTTCACACTTGAGTCAGCAGAACAGTTATCTTTGAAGCAAACCCACTTCCATCGGTGAGAATCTAGGAAATTAGGTGTGAGTATAGTATAATCTCATGTCGAATACTTGGAAACAAAGCATTAAAAAATAAAAAAAGGAGCGGACCAACATCTTTAGAGAAAGATTAGTGTGTAGATGGGGGAAAAAAATACATGTATTAAAAGATATATTGAACTCCCACCAGAGACATTAGGTATATTTTATTTGAAACCTATACACCTAATATATCTTTTATATAAAAGTATTTTAAGCTAGTGCTGGGGCAAATAGTGGCCCCTTTTGGTCTTCGCCTTTTCTCGAAATAAAGATTTAACTCCAAACGCCAAAACCAAAAATTTAAACTTTTGACTAAAATAAAATGTGTTCAAATTGGAAGCCCACTCCAAACAACAAACTGGACTGGAGGGATACGATCAACTTCGACACCGGCTGTCACCAAACATCATTAGAATAGAATATGAATAATTATTTATTATTCATAATCCTTCCAAGGGATTGAAAAGCCGGTGCCATACGGTCACATGGTTCTCCGCCCCAAGGACAAAACGTGGAGGCGACTAGACAAAATGGACAGACCCTTGACATAAAATTTAAGGAATGATCCATCGGCTTAAGTCGTGATTCAAAACTACTCCGCTACTACTTACTCCCCGACTGGCATTAATCTTCAATTAGGTAAAATAAATTATACAAATCAAAAGCTTATATGAGGAAAATACTTGTGGCGGTCTAATTACTTGCAAGAGTTAAAAAAGAGAACATTAGGGGATGGGATGAAAAGATTATTTAGATTTGCTCAATCTATTAGATAAAAAGATAAATATTAGAATGAAGTAAGTTCCTTCGCTAATGACACCAACGACTAGCAATGAAACATAATCAACATAATGCCTAAGAGTAATTAATGGAAACAGCGTATCAAACGGAGGAAGACATTTGTTCTGTACACGTCACATGACAAACTTTAAAAAGTACAATGAATACAAAAATAGTGCGGATGTACCACGCCGGGGGGGGGGGGTGGGGGGAGAGAGAGAAAGAGAGAGAGAGAGTTTGAAAAGTCAAAAACATATGAATGCGGAGTGGCCCGGGGGTGGCATGTTACCAAGTGGCTGGTGTCTCCGGGATTGGCTGTCCTCAAATGGTCAGAGGTATCGATACAAAGAAGAAGGGAGCTCACTCGCAGTTTCAGTTTGCTAGCCATTTTCAATCAAATTTGTCCTCCCCTCTGCAACCCCATCCCTTACCTCGCTGTGGTATTACCTCCTCTCTCATTTTTGTCTCTTACAATTCTCTCTGTCTTGTGTTTATTTCCCAGTTTCTATGGTTTTTTTTTTTTTTTTGGTGGGGGGTGGATTTGCAGAAATATGAGCGCCGAGGAAATGGAAGTCAGCGACGCAGCTCAACAAGACGCGCCAAAACGCCCTGTTCCCCGGTTGAATGAGAGAATCCTTTCCAGCTTGTCCAGAAGATCCGTTGCTGCTCATCCCTGGCATGACCTTGAGATAGGTGCAGTGCCAGTGCAACTGCACTACCCTTCCCCACCCCTCTTTTCAAATTTTTTCCACATTAACATTTCTCTTCTAACCACGGGACAACAGTTAACTATAGCAATCCCTTGTTACAGGATCTGAAGCTCCTGCAATTTTCAACTGTGTAAGTTTCTTCTTTTTTTGGAATTGTTTTATTGTGTACATCTAATTTGAGAATATGCCTATATTGTCACCTCACGCCGTAGTTCCATTCTTTTTACTTTTAGCTATTGATGATATTGATATTCAAATTTCATTTTAACAACTATTACTAAGATGTCGATGCACTCGTACCAAATGCGTCTCTGGATTCTTTCTTGACATTGAGAACTATGCCAAACTTGGTATAGGTTGTTGAGATTACAAAAGGGAGCAAAGTCAAATATGAATTGGACAAGAAGACTGGGCTGATTAAGGTATCAACATGATTTTGAAGGCAGTCCATATCCTTATAAATATATATATATATATATATTGTAGAGTTTTTTGGCTCAAATAAATACATGTCTCCCAGTCTCATTAGCTATATCCCCCAGTCCCAATAATGTATAAACTTTGAAATCTTCCTTTTTTTCTCATGTATGTATGTATGTATGTACGTATGTATGTATGTACGTACTTATGTATATATGAGTATATGTATATAATATGCATTATGCCAGGTCGACCGGGTCTTGTATTCATCTGTAGTCTATCCTCACAACTACGGTTTCATCCCTCGAACACTATGCGAAGATAATGACCCAATGGATGTTTTGGTCTTAATGCAGGTGAGTGAATAATTGACAATCCCCCCGCCCCCTTTTTTTCTCTTTTAGGGGTCTATGAATGTGATGATTGCATTTGCTAGGGACAAAACATATAAAAGAAAACAAACAGATGCCGAGTGAAATGGAAATTCATAATTGCATTCATTCATTCCAAGTGTATTGCTAGTTCCATCCAGCAACTAACCTAATGATTAAACATATGAACAGGAGCCAGTCCTTCCAGGTTGCTTTCTTCGGGCCAGGGCCATTGGGCTGATGCCCATGATTGACCAGGTATGCTTCATAGCCGTCATTCCACCAAAAAAAAAAAAAGGAAATAAAAATGTGACTGCCATGTTTGAGTTGATAACTAAAAATTATAAGTTTGTTCGTTATTTGAAAAAAAAAAAAAAAATTACAGGGTGAGAAGGATCACAAAATTATTGCTGTGTGTGCTGACGATCCAGAGTACAGACATTACCGTGATATTAAAGAGTTGCCTCCTCATCGTCTGGCTGAAATCCGTCGCTTTTTTGAAGACTGTATCCTTTTCTTTTCTTTTGTTTTTGTTTTGTTTTTCGGAAAAAATGAAGTGGTTTCTTCTTGACCAATATGATTCAGACAAGAAGAATGAGAACAAAGAGGTCGCTGTGGATGATTTTTTGCCTTCGGAAACTGCACATGAAGCCATCCAATATTCGATGTGAGATTCTCCTGACTTATCTTAGTTTAATGTGTGTGCAGTGCATCATTTATGACCCCTAGTTAAAATTGAGTGGACCCGGAAACAAAGCTCTAAATCATTCAGCAGGGAATATGGATTCCCTTGAGGAAAAAAGGAAAATTCAAAATTTAATGCATTGGCCGTGTTATGATCTCAACGAGTATCAAAGAAGTGTTTTTAAAACCAAACCGAATTAGTCGGTTCGACCAGTTCAACCATGAACCATTTTATAATCCGATTTAATTTTTACTGTTAAATCAGATAAAATCAAATTCAATCAAAATCATTTAAAATTGATCAAAACTTATAAAATCTACCGATCTTACCAATATAATATATAAATTATATATGAATTTTATTTTATTTTAAAATATATAATATACAAATTACATATATAATATCATGTTAATGCCATCTGATTCATAAAACGATCCGACTGATCCGATCAATAAACCAATAAATTGATAAATTGACCGAATTATTTATCGGTTCGGTTTTAAAAATATTGCATCGAAGGAATCAAAAATTTTTCATTTTATATTTTATATTTTTATTATGTTTGTGCAAATGTTTGGTTTTCGCTTATTTTTGTTTGAACGACGCAGGGATCTCTATGCTGAGTATATCATAAGGACTCTAAGGAGATAGGCGAGTTTGGGTCCCCCGGGGGGGGGGGGCATTGAAGAGAGAGAGGGATACTGTAAAGGGACCACCCGGGCGGGCTGTAGTTATTGAAATTTTGATATATATTGTTTGTTTACCAATTGAAACTGGTTAAATAAACCCACCAAGACATTAAGTGCTTTAAGTAATTTATTTGTTCGGTTACTTTATAAACTGTTGATTTTACCTTTCATTAATCTCTCTCTCTCTCTCTCTGGTTTGCTTGTTTGTTTAGTGTGTAATCTTCCTGCTGTAGAGCATACTTATTTTTTTATTTTATGTTGAGAGAGAGAGAGTCGGGTAACACGGTGGAGAGCTTTTCTACGGCCCAAAAGCCTATTATCATAGAATTTGAGATTCATTGAGCCCACGGTTCGAGGAAGCAGGACGCTCCAAAATGTGTCATTAATATATGATGTATTTTCCAAATGGATAGTGATCGGTTTTTTATAGACTCGAACGGTTATCGTTGAAGGGACGTAATACCTGCAAAAGACTACCGGAGTTTCGGTGGAGAGATTCTGACACTCAAGTCAGAAAGAACGATTTTCGAATGAAAAAAATAGATTCAGAACTCAAGAGAGTGATTCCCTGTGATTAAAGTGCCCAATATGTGAGAGCCAGAGAGCGTACCTTGTTTGGAGGGTTTCAAGTTATCTTATACTTGTAAGCGTTGTTCCCTACTAAAGTGCTTCAACCCTACTTTCCTTATCAAGACGATCCGAAATTTTCGGGGATTCGATATTCCAAATTGATTGTGATTCTCGTATTTAGGGAAACTTCCGTTTTCTGTTGGAGTGATCATTTCCTTAACTGAATGATCCTAAAAATGCTACTCTCAAATGGAAAATATAAGTCATTAGTATACTTTGACCTTCCCTTAGAATCGTTACAGCCGTTGTTTATCATCGGTCATTCAGCTGATGGAGGGCTTTTAGAATTCGTTCGCTTGAAGGGCCGACGGTTGAATGTCCGATCAGAGCGGTTACCTTTGGTTGATGAATCATATTCGATTGACAGAGCGACTGAGACCCTATTGTTCGAGAGATTTTGGTGACTCAAACCCTTCGATAGATAATCATATTCGAACATCGATCGATAACCGTCCTTTGTGGGCATTTCGTGTGGGCCTTTCAAAAGCTGACTCCTCCAACAGGGCTTAAGATCACGTCCCATCATTTACCCCCGATTCATGGCCTTTTTAACAAAGAGGCGTCATGAGTGATGATTGTCGAAAAAAGCGCAGAACATTTTAATGTGACTCCTGTCGCTTCGATTTTCACGAATCGTCTTCTATACGCTTCATAAGGGTTTGCACTCATCAGAGGGTATCATACCACAGCTTTCTTTCTTGTCACTTTTCTGATCCCCTTTGAGACCCATCAGAGAAACCATTTCCAAAAATAATGGCGAAAACATCCACTTCTCAGACTTTTCCGTGCATTAGTGATATTGTGAGTATTATGTCCTTGAAGGTGCTCTAAGAGGTGCAAACGGAGATGCTATTGAAGATGATTATGCCCTGGTGTTTGCAACGGAGGCTGATAGGGCTAATTCACCGCCAGAAGGTTGCGTATCAATGTACCTCCAATTGGTTAAGTATGAACTAAAAGTCTCGTACATCAGTCCTTTCGCGGAGTTGCTATGCCGTTGGAATATATTTCTGACTTTTCTGATTCCAAGTGTCTGGCGTCTGGTAGTTGCGGTAGCTTCCCTGTTAGGGTTTTGTCATTTTCGTTTTGATTTCAACATCTTGTCGTCCATCTTCATTTTGATGAGATGTGGGACCAGTGGTTCGACCAGGGGCTGGTATAAGTTACAGACTCGACCTGAATCCAACTGGAGGTTTTGCTATAAGGAATCCATCGACAAAAACTGGACGAAGAAATTCTTTTTTGTCGAATTCTCGAATAGAGATCATATACTAATGCTACCCGAAGCCGATGAGGTGCCTTCTTTGGGGCTAAAGCCCCTAGCTGCATTAAGGCATGGTCGTTTTATTTGGTCGGTCGATGGTTACTGCAAATCCATCGGTCGAAGCATAAAGGTCAAATCCCTACTTGATAATTAGATGTTGTCCTTGGCTAGCCTGCTGATTGGGGAGAAGAGAAAAATTGACAGGACCCTTCTGTTGGAGATGGGAAAAATCGAACCGGTTGATTTCTTAGATTCTCTTGACGACATCGTGTTAGAGAATATTATTGTTGATAAGCTGGTTCGACCAAGTATGAAAAGGTCCTTTCAGGAGGACATCGGGGCATCTAAGGCCCTCCTAGGTTCTTCTACTGGGGCGTCTGAGACTCTTCTAGAGTCGCCGCCTCCTTCGGTGAAGAGTAGGGCAATTTCTTCCCCTTCGTCTACATTGATGATTTTGTATGATCGTTCGACCCCAACAGCAGTTACACCGAGGGAGACTACCATTTTGGACGAATGTAGTTCGTCGGGTGAAATGAGTGCTGGTGCGGATAAATTAGGAGGATCGGGAGATGATCCTTCGTCTGGTGCCACGGCGAGAGCGAATGTTTCCAGGGTCACAAGAGGCAGGATGGCAGGGTCCTTTTCCGCTGTTTCAGTTTAGCCTGCGTGTAAGGGAAAGCGCAAGGTTTTTGAAGGAGCGGTTTCTCCACTTGTCATCTCCGTTCGATCCTTTGATAGTAAGAAGGGCTCAAAAGAACGTGGAACCATCGTCGTTTGTATTGGGGATATGCAGTATAGCTACATAGACTTGGCAGAGGCAGATCGCATCGCCAACCGATTTAACATCCATCGGTGTGAGCTCGACTTTCACATGATGTCTTACGAGCAAGTCGACGGGGCTCTTAAGTCCTTAGGCTAAATGGTATCACCTTCTCTATACTTGTTGGGTTTTTTTCTCATTTTTGCCTCTATTGATCCAGTTTTCTTTTTAGACCATGGCTCTGGCCGAATTTCGGGAACAATATGGGAAACAGGTGATATATCACTTAGAGGAGCGTCTTTTTGAGTTAACTCGTCCAGCTTAAGCATAGGAGGAGATTCCTGTTCGGGAGAAAGAGGCCGCAAAGACCGAGAGCACGTCTGGTGCGTTGCTCAATCAGAAAGAGGAAGAGCTGAGACGATTTCGATCAGAGTTGGCCCAATGCCAAGGGTATGTGAACGGTTGAAATCGAAAGCCACGATGCGCGAGGCACGTTTTCAATCAATCGAGAAGTTGGCCCAGCTTCAGGAGCATTCTCTTCGAATTACAGAACGCAAAATAGCTGAGATTGAGGAGTTTCGTACGAAGGATACAATGATCTTCAAAGACTTCTAACGCAAATTGACTGAGAGATTAAAGTGTACCAAAAAGATAATCCGCTATATGGGTTTATGTGATACTCTGCCTCCGGTTGAAAGAGCGGCAAATACTTAAGAGTCCGGCTGTATAACTCCCGTTTAAAATTTTGTACCCAGTGACTTTTGCCTGCTCAATGAGAAACTTTTGCTTTTTTATCAATAGATGTCATCTTATTACTTTCAGTTGTAATCCTTGTTGTGTCAACCTGACAGAATCAGTGTGAGTTAGGTCCCAGTAAGAATCTTTTAGAAGGAATGGCTGCATCCGCCCGCCCGGGGAGTTTCACCCCTCATTGATAGCATGTGCGATCGGTAGTATTCGGGTGACTTAGACCATATGAGCGATAGGAAATCTTTAGATAAAGGGACCGCATCCAACCGTCCGGAGAGTTTCATCCCTTATTAACGACGCATACGAACGATAGGAGTTGGACAATTTAGGCACTCCGAGCAATTGGAAATTTTTAAAGAAAGGGGTTGCGTCCACCCGACCGGGGAGTTCCATCCTTTATTGACAGCGCATACAAACGATAGGAGCTGGATAACTTAGACCTTTCGAGTGATAGGAAATCTTTAGATATATGGATTGCGTCCACCTATCTAGGGAGTTTCATCCCTTATTGACGACGCATATGAATGATAAGAACTAGGCGACTTAAGCCCTCCGAGCAAAAGGAAATCTTTAGATAAAAGGGTCGCGTCCATGATAACATGCAATTTATTGAATTTATTTTTTTTGTTATCATGGTTTGAATTTGATTGTTTAATGCCCTAATGATTGTTTTTATTGAATTTTATTTTTAGGAGGTTGAATTTGAAGGTTTGAAGCAAATTGGGCTTATTGAAGCAATTTTGGAGCTAATTGAGTCAAGATATTTTTTTATTGGGCTTTGAAGAGGAGGAGCTTGAATTTTAATTCAACATTTTAGTAGTATTTTTATTTTTAGTAAAATTTGTTTTTTTAGTAGGAGTGAACTTTTGTAATCTCCTAATTTTGGAGACTCCTAATTGATTTAGAAGTCTAGAGGAAGGAAAATAGGGCAACAAATCTTTCCAAAAACTTTACAAATCCAAGGCTGCCCCCTTCCTTATTTTTATTCCACAAGGCTGCCTCCTCCCTATTCATTCTTCACACAGGAGGCTTGTTGCATTCTTTTTAAAACCACAAAGTCAAGTCACGGCTGCCAATTGTTTTCCTCATTAGGTTTTTATTTTATTTTTTTCATTAGTACATTTTTTTTTCTTATTTTCTCTTGTGATGATACTTACCACCATGTGTGGCTAATTTTTATTTCTGATTCAAGGGAAATTTTAATCGATTGTTCTTCATTGTGAGGTTATGTTTTTAATTTATTTTCTTGTCTTTTATTCAAGTATTCATTGATTCTTGACTTAATTTTTAGGAAAACTTAATATTGGTTAATCTGACAATTTAATTCAATATTAGTTTTTCCATTGCTATCCAGGAATTCAATGATCCGTAATTGTCATGAACGAATGGTATGAGTAGCAACTAGGTTATTTTTGTTTATGGGTCTTTTACCGGTAATCAATTGACCTAGGGAATCAATGGAACAAAATTGAGTAATTGCGGCTATCCCAATTATTTATATTTTGGTTTAACTGTTTTCATAAAACGTAATGCTATCATTATATTGATATGGAACGCTATCGTACCCAGTCGGTTAATGATAAATTTCGATTGGATGCTGGGTTTGGTCGATTAAATTAGGAAAACGCACGATTTATTACGACTATCCTAATAGATCTAAGGTTAAATGCTTGAATCGTAAGAATAATATTTTTAACCAAATGATCGATAAGACAATCGAATATATGAACCCTTGGATCGAAGTTTTGTGAATTGATTCTTTTACTTAAATTTTAGAATTTGCATTGTTGATTTGTTTCTTATTTTTAGGTTATTAATTCGGTAATTTTTATTTTAACAATTTATTTGAAAACCCCCCCAATTTTATTTTAAACATCAACTAGGAGATTAAGTTAATTAGTTCCCTTGGGATTCGACCTGGTAACCACTATTGCTACAGTTTGTTGCATTGAGGGAAATCAGTATTAATTTGAGAGATTCGACAACCCGACCAAATTTTGGCGCCGCTGCCGGGGAACTATTTTAATTTCTTAGTTGTGTTTTATTATTTGTTTTGTTGACCTCTTTTATTTTATGACCCGTTCTTCTCAAGGCGGTGAATTAGAATATATTCTTGAAATTGAGAAAACTGCTCGCCGATTGAGAAAGGAGGCCAGACAGAGGAAAGGTAAGTTACGTCGAAGACAAAATTTTAACATTGATTTGACAATTTGTGACAGGTCTATTTTTGAAGAAGAAGAGGAAAAGATGACCGATCGTGAGAGAACCTTGAAGGAATTAACTGCACCTAATCTGAATCAACAACCCTTGTGTATCGAATACCCAAATCTTGAGGTAGCTTTCGAACTTAAATCTGGTTTGATTCACTTACTTCCTATTTTTTGTGGTCTTCCAGGTGAGGACCCACATAAACATTTGAAGGAATTCCACGTTGTTTGTTCGAGTATGAAACCCCAAGGTGTGACCGAGGAACAGATTAAGCTAAGAGCCTTTCTCTTTTCCCTAAAAGAAAAGGCAAATGACTGGTTGTACTATTTACCTCCGGGTTCGATCAATACATGGAATGGGATGCAGAGATTATTCTTGGAAAATTTTTTTCCTGCATCTAGGGCGGCCAACATTCGAAAGGAGATATGTGGGATTAGACAGATTAGCGGAGAGACGCTGTATGAGACTTCGAGAGGTTCAAACAACTCTGTGCTAGCTGTTCACATCATCAAATACCAGAACAGCTCTTGATACAATATTTCTATGAAGGACTTCTACCCATGGATAGGAGTATAGTAGATGCGGCCAGCGGAGGAGCCTTGGTAAATAAAACACCTGAAGAAGCCAGACAATTGATCACAAATATGGCAGAAAATTCTCAACAATTTGGGTTGAGAACGGATGGAGTTACGAAACGTGTCAATGAGGTAAGTAGGTAAGTCATTTCACCTTGAAAATCAAATTTCTTAATTGACTGCTTTGGTTCGTCAGATCGATGTAGGGCAAATACATGCAACCAAAGTCTGTGGCATATGCTCAATACCTGGACATCCTACGGATATGTGTCCATCTCTGCAAGAAGATTTTACTCATCAAGCAAATGCCGTAGGAGGATTTCCTGGCCAACATCAAGGGAAGTACGATCCCTACTCCACTCATTATAATCTCGGTTGGCGAAATCATCCAAACCTGAGTTACGGGAATCAAGGAGGACAGACAAGATATCCTCCTCAGCAATTCAATAGGCCAACACAAGCACCGACACAATCATCTAATTCAGGTATGTCCCTAGAAGATATTGTGAAAGCTCTCGCGACTAACACCCAATAATTTCAACAGGAAACGAGAGCTAGCATTCAAGACTTGGGGAAGCAAATCACTCAACTAGCAATTTCGGTTAGTAATTTGGAGGCTCGAACTTCAGGAAAATTACCTTCACAAACGATCGTGAATCCCAAAGAAAACGTCAGTGCGATAATGTTGAGAAGTGGGAAGGAACTTCACTCGGTCTCTACTCCATCTAAAAATATGGATGAAGGGAAGGACATGGACAAAGAAGATGAACGCATGCATCGAACTTCAATCAAGGTAACATCCGAGTCCTCTTTGTCTAACACTTCTAGTACAATTATACCATTTTTTCTAGCAGATTGGAGAATTCAGAAAGGGAAGTTAAGAAGTTAAAAAGTGATGAAATATGTGAGAATATGTCTGATGTGATCAAGGGAACTTTACCCGAAAAATATGCGGATCCAGGTATGTTCATTCTATCTTGTGTTATTGGTAAGAAAAAAATTGAGCATGCCATGTTAGACTTAGGAGCTCCTGTAAATATCATGTCTTATTCAATTTATAGTGCTCTAAAATTGGGTCCCATAAAAGAAACTGAGGTTGTTATTCAGTTGGCTAATCATTCTTATGTTTACCCAAAGGGGATTGTTGAAGATGTGTTGGTACAGGTGAACGAGTTAATATTTCCAGCAGATTTTTACATAATAAAAATGGAAGAAGACACTATCATAGATTCAGCTCCACTTTTATTAGGAAGATCGTTCATGAAGACATCAAAGACAAAAATAAATGTGGATGAGGGTACTCTCTCCGTCGAGTTCGACGGCGAGATTGTTAAATTCATTATTTTTGATCCTATGAAATACCCAAATAAGTGTCAATCAATTTGTTTTGCTGATGTTGTGCAGGAAATTTGTGAAAAAGAGCGTGTCATTAATTTTGAGTCGAATGCACAATTAGATATGGAAGGAAGGTTACATGAGGTTCCCAAGTTGAAGTTGAAACCTCCTTGAAGAGAAATAAATGAAGATCGTCGAGCATAACGACGTTAAAATAATTGCGCTTGTTGGGAGGCAACCCAAATTTTTTTAAGAGTTTGATTTAATTTTCTAGTAATTTTATTTATTTATTTTTCGGTGTTTTATTATGTTATTTATCTCCCCATTTTAATTTTTACATGTGTCCAGCAATTTTCTCAAGTCAAGTCACAAATGGAGTGATATTCAGATTTCGGACAGAAACAGTCATTCTCATACCAGATGATCACGCGGTTTGCTGAAGGCTTAATCCAAAAGTGGACATAAGCACTCCTTCTCTCAGGAGATGATCACGCGGTATTCTGAAGGCTTAATTCAAAAAAATGGGCAGAAGCACTCCTTCTCTCAGGAGATGATCACACGGTATTGGGTACCAAAAAAAAAAAAAAAACCAAAAAAACCAAAAAAAAAAAAAGGTCGAATGGGAGAAGAGAGAACATTCACAACACATTCCAATTCTATTCTCTCTCTTGATTCTCCTACGAACTCTCTGAAATCGTCTCCTTCGATCAACCTTTAGTCCTTCCCTCCAACCGCCAAAGACCTAGAATGCTGCTACCCAGGACTGAATCTTCACACAGGAAGCCGCGGGTGATGCTTTCTCGGTGTTCTACAACTTCATCCAATGCCAACGAGCCGACTGCAGAACTACCAATGGAACCGGAAGAGTCCCCAATTGCACCTGCCGAGCAACCATCCGCTAACCAAGAGCTCCCATTCCCGTCACCACCTTAGGGGAGTTCTCTCACTCCCTTCTTCATTGTCTTCAATTTTAGCATTTTATTTCATTGTTTTCATTTTTGAGTTAGTTTTTTTTAGTTGGTATATCTCTTTTACTACGACGAATTTTCATTTTCTGTTTCAAGTTTTTGGGCTAGGATAGTGTTAGTGGTGATTTCTTTTTGCATTGTGCCTAAACGTCTTCTTTTTGCTTCATTGAGGACAATGCAGCATTTAGGTGTGGGGGAGGAATTCATGAATCCATGTCATCTTTCTATTTTCCTTCGAATTCCATACTCTTTTGATTTTCATCTGAAAATGATCTTTGAGTTAGCATTCATTGTTGATTTGAGTTGGAATGCATGAAAGAGATAAGTGTGATTAGTTGTATTTTGGATAAAAATTGTTTTAAGCATCCTATTGACTGTGACGATTGAATTAGATACAAATGTACAAGATTCGATACAATATTACACACTTTTGTGAGCATTTGAGCCTTGAGAGCATATAATCATTTTTGCTCTAATTTTTTTTCATGAGTGTGCATCAATCATAGTGTGTTTATTCTAGAATTTGCTTTGCAATGCTTTTCAAGATCACATTCATGAATTCGTGCATTAATATGTGGGGGCAATTAGGTTTACACACTTTATCTATCTGAAAAAAGACCTTCACGTGCATACTTATTCTCTAGTGAACCAAATTGAGCATTTATCCCTTTTTCTTTGATTATAATCTCACAAATTGACACACAACCTTCTTTTTACGCTTAACCTTCTTTTTGGCCCTTATATTAAAGAAGCATGTATTAGGGTTTGAATAGATGGAAATTTGCAAAGGAAATGTGATAATTTTATGTTGGGGAGTATTTTTAGAAATTTATTCATTCGATTTATGAGATTTGTATGTGCACTACATGTTCTTCCTTGAGATTGATATTCGATTGTTCTCTCTATAAAAAAAAAAAAAAAAAAAACGAGAGAGAAGAGAAAAGTATTCAGAAATATGATCGATGAATGATAAGGTCTTGATTGAATCATTTTTTCTTGGGTTGATTGTACTTCATATTATGGGATGAGTTGATAGTAGAAATATTTTGAAATTTTTGACATGCTTCTTTAGTATACATTACACATCATTTTTACCTTTTCCCTACCCTTGCCCTAGCCACATTACAACCCTTATAAAGACCCCCGGATTTTTGTTTTGAATTCATATATTCAGTGGTGAAGATTTGATTAATAAGCAAACTTATGGTAATAGCATACTATGCATTGATTTTGAGAGTTATCGATAAAATCCCTTTAAACACTTGAGTGCATAGAGCGATCTCTTTGTGAGGGTAACGGATCTTGTTGCATTGAATTCTGATGATATTGTTAAGTCTATTGGGATGCCTATATATCTTCTTTTAAAGTTATACAATCTATGATTACTTGCTCTCTGGATTGTGGTTCTGATTTGAATGTTTCAATGTGTGCTGTTTGAGGTTGTTGGATGATGAAATGAAGGAGGGGAAGGAGTGAAGATGAGAATGGTTGTGTGACATTGGGATAGAGAATGCTTGAGGACAAACATTGGTTTAGTGTGGGGGAATTTGATAACATACAATTTATTGAATTTATTTTTTTTGTTATCATGGTTTGAATTTGATTGTTTAATGCCCTAATGATTGTTTTTATTGAATTTTATTTTTAGGAGGTTGAATTTGAAGGTTTGAAGCAAATTGGGCTTATTGAAGCAATTTTGAAGCTAATTGAGTCAAGATATTTTTTTATTGGGCTTTGAAGAGGAGGAGCTTGAATTTTAATTCAACATTTTAGTAGTATTTTTATTTTTAGTAAAATTTGTTTTTTTAGTAGGAGTGAACTTTTGTAATCTCCTAATTTTGGAGACTCCTAATTGATTTAGAAGTCTAGAGGAAGAAAAATAGAGCAACAAATCTTTCCAAAAATTTTACAAATCCAAGGCTGCCCCCTTCCTTATTTTTATTCCACAAGGTTGCCTCCTCCCTATTCATTCTTCACACAGGAGGCTTGTTGCATTCTTCTTAAAACCACAAAGTCAAGTCACGGCTGCCAATTGTTTTCCTCATTAGGTTTTTATTTTATTTTTTTTCATTAGTACATTTTTTTTCTTATTTTCTCTTGTGATGATACTTACCACCATGTGTGGCTAATTTTTATTTCTGATTCAAGGGAAATTTTAATCGATTATTCTTCATTGTGAGGTTATGCTTTTTATTTAATTTCTTGTCTTTTATTCAATTATTCATTGATTCTTGACTTAATTTTTAGGAAAACCTAATATTGGTTAATCTGACAATTTAATTCAATATTAGTTTTTCCATTGCTATCCAGGAATTCAATGATCCGTAATTGTCATGAACGAATGGTATGAGTAGCAACTAGGTTATTTTTGTTTATGGGTCTTTTACCGATAATCAATTGACCTAGGGAATCAATGGAACAAAATTGAGTAATTGCGACTATCCCAATTATTTATATTTTTGTTTAACTGTTTTCATAAAACGTAATGCTATCATTATATTGATATGGAACGCTATCGTACCTAGTCGGTTAATGATAAGTTTCGATTGGATGCTGGGTTTGGTCGATTAAATTAGGAAAACACACGATTTATTACGGCTATCCTAATAGATCTAAAGTTAAATGCTTGAATCGTAAGAATAATATTTTTAACCAATGATCGATAAGACAATCGAATATATGAACCCTTGGATCGGAGTTTTGTGAATTGATTCTTTTACTTAAATTTTAGAATTTGTATTGTTGATTTGTTTCTTATTTTTAGGTTATTAATTCGATAATTTTTATTTTAGTAATTTATTTGAAACCCCCCCCAATTTTATTTTAAACATCAACTAGGAGATTAAGTTAATTAGTTCCATTGGGATTCGACCTGGTAACCACTATTGCTACAGTTTGTTGCATTGGGGGAAATCAGTATTAATTTGAGGGCTTCGACAACCCGACCAGTCCACCCGTCTGGAGAGTTTCATCATTTATTGACAATACATACGAACAATAGGAGTTGGGCGACTTAAACCCTCCGAGCGATAGGAAATCTTTAGATAAAAGGGTCACGTCTACCCGTCCAGAGAGTTTCATCCCTTATTGACAACACGTACGAACGATAGGAACTGTGCGACTTAGTCCCTCCGAACAATAGGAAATCTCTATATAAAGGGACCGCGTCCACCCGTCCGGGAAGTTCCATCCTTTATTGACGATGCGTACGAAAGATAAGAGCTGGGTGACTTAAACCTTCCGAGCGATAGGAAATCTTTAGATAAAGGAGCCGCGTTCACCAGTTCGGAGAGTTTCATCCCTCATTGACGACGCGTACGAACGATAGGAGTTAGGCGCGTGTTTGTAGAAAATTCATTAAGTCGATTGCTTCAATAATTCAAAAAATACCCCTGTAGTCTGAAAGAAAAAACACTGACAGTAGAGCCTGATGATCACTTAGGAGCAAAAGTCGAAGGCTCCTGATCGCATGACAATGTCTCGATCTCTAGCAGCGTTCTGAACTTGAGTTTCATGTACTTAGTGTTGGGCAAGGCTTTCAGGGCGTTCATCCCCGACCTGCCCAGGATAACATTATAAAGCGAAGGAAGATCCACCACATTGAATACAACAGAAGCCATCGCATGGTTAGGGGGCGCTCCAAGGGTAATCGAAAGTGAGATAATATTCTCGAGATATATCCATTCACCTGAAAGCCTTTTGACTAGGTCCACGTGGGGCTGGAGATGGGCAGAAGCGAACCTCATTCGTCTGAAAGTATCCCGATACAGGAGATTACAGCCTGCCCCTTAATCGACAGAGATTTTTCTAACTTCATATTGCCCGATCCTGGCGGTTATAACGACAGGGTCATGCCAACTTGAGTCTACCCCGACTAGATCTTCGTCCGTGAAGCCAATGACGGGCCTTTTTCCCTCTTGTCATTTATTGGCACTTGCTGCTAGGACTTCTTGTGGTGCAGAAGGAAGTGCCTTTGGAAAATAAAAGATCGGCGTGATCAGGCATCCTGTTTCAATTTCTGATGGACTATCGGAAGAATGAGGAAGCTTTTGGAGAATTGGTCCGTCCTGAATTTGGAGTATTACTCCCTCTCTCCTGTTGACTGGGGTTCAAGCGGCTTGCCGTTCCTCCACCCAGTCACGTTGTAGCGGTTCACGCCGATGATCAGTGGGGAAATCCCATTCCCTCCTAATCACGAACTCTTGTAGCCTTCCAACGCGCACCAGGAATTCTAGTTCGTCTTTCAACTTCTTACAATCATCTGTTGTATGGTCATAATCATGGTGGAAGTGACAGCGGTTCACACCGATGATCAGCGGGGAAATCCCCTTCCCTCCTAATCACGAACTCTTGTAGCCTTCCATCGCGCACCAGGAATTCTAGTTCGTCTTTCAACTTCTTGCAATCATCTGTCGTATGGCCATAATCATGGTGAAAGTGGCAGTATTTCGTTCTGTCCTTGCTGGAGTCGTCCTCAGTCGACCGTGGGGGCCATCATATGTACGGCTTGTCTTTGATTAAAACTAAGACTCGATCAGGGTTCTCGTTCAATGGGGTGTAGTTGTTATACCTCCGCAAAGGAGGGGGATTCGTTCGGTTCTTCATTGGTAGAGACCTTCTGGATGATCGTTGCGTTCTTTTCGAACGGATTGATCCCTACTGTGGTCGAACGCCTCAGACATGTTTACACATGATCGCGTCGGATGTCTCTGAAAATCATCACAATTACGAAGTGGGCTACATGATCTTATGGGTCCATTGTCCCATTATACCTTTCCATGGGGGCAACAGCACGTTGCGGGGTGTAGGTTCTGAAGAGATCTTGGGATCAAAAGGTGAAGTATGAAATTAGGAGGTTTGGTCCCCTTGGGCATTGATCCGCCTGAGTTCGTCGACAACAAGTTGCTCAACCTGCTTTCGAAGATCGCAGGGGCTAATTTGGAGTTTTCTGACGCTTCATGACGTGGGGACGACAGTGGTCGCTGGGGACGCCTAGATCCCCCGACAGAGGATTGGCCATTAAGCCTAAGGGCGCGGCTAAGATCTTCCAATTGTTTGCTCATGTCTTGAATTTTTTACTCCAGCCTCTCCATCTGAAGGCGGCTAATTCGTTCCTGAGCAGGGGCCGCAATCGGCTGGTTGGGGACCGCGGGCAAGAGGGCCTGTTCCTGATGAGGCGGGCACGGGGAGGCCGCATGATCACGAACAGGGTAATCGGGCGCTACAGGAAGGGCAGCCTCAGAAAGTGTTGTAGTGGGCCCTTCTACAATAAGGGCGGCTTTCGAAAATGCTCTAGTTCTCAAAGGCATAGTTGTCAGAATAACAAAAATTATTCTAATCTGTTTTCCATGGACGACGTCAATCTGTTAAAAGTGAGTTATGGCTCTACAGATACCGACTCCTTGTAGACTCGAGCGGTTGCCGTCAAAGGGATGTAATACCTGCAAAAGACCGTCGGAGGATACTCTGACGGAGTGACTCCGATATTCAAGTCAGAAAGAGCAATTTCTGAATGAAAGAAACAGACTCAGAGCTCAAGGGAGTAATTCCTTGTGATTAGAGTGTCCAACGTGTGAGAGCTAGAGAGCGTACATTCTTTGGAGGGTTTTAAGATATTTTATACCTGTGAGAGTCGTACGTCGCTGGAGTGTTTCAACCCTACTTTCCTTATCGAGCCGATCCAGAATTTTCGAGGATTCGATATTCCAAACTGATTGTGATTCTCGTCCTTTGGGAAACTTCCATTTTCTTTTGGAGAAATCATTTTCTTAACTGAAAGATCCTAAAGATGCTGCTTTCAAATAGAAAATAGGAGTCATTAGGACACTTTGACCTTCCCTTAGAATCGTTAGAACCGTTGTATATCACCGGTCGTTCAATCGATGGAAAGTCTTCAGAACTCGTTCGCTTGAAGGGCCAACGGTTGAATGCCCAATCGGGGCAGTTACCTTTGGTTGATGAATCATGTTCGGCTGGCGGGGCGACTAAGAGCCTATTGTTCGGAAGATCTGGACGACTGAAACTCTTCAGTAGATAATCATATTCAAACATCGATCAGTAGCCGTCCTTTGTGAGCTTTTTGCATGGGCCTTTCAAGAGCTGACCCCTCCAGTTGGGCCTAGGACCACGTCCCATCAGATAGGTATGACCCGATCTTTCGGTACTTATCGACACAATCCTTCTCGATTAGTCAGCTCATTGGCTCACACACCTCCTCGGTACTCGATATGACCATCTGATCAACTAAAATAATATTCACTTTTTCCTAAATCACGAAAACAATCTTCCGTAAATAGGAAGGAGATCTTTAACTGTTATCGATAAAAAAGAAATCTCATCGACAACCCAAACTTTCCTAACTAATAGAATTCTAAATCTATCGAGAATCTCTCACCATGAATCCCGTAATAGTGGGATACTTTCATAAGAAAACTAAGATTTCAACACTCCATAGACATACGTAATTGACTGGACATTCAAGCTACACATATATTGTGAAAGCCACCAACCAGTGAGGTTCTCTTAACTCTACACATAGCACCCAAAAGGCATTGCAAATTCTCTCTTTCAGACTATTTCTCTTCCAAAAACTGTTTTTTTTTTTACTTGAGCATTAGAATCTCCCCTCTTGGGACACCCTCCGATAACATTTTGCAGGTTTTATCATCCTGAGAGTTTAACAATCACTCATTCTGTTCGAGGTAGCGGAGCTACAATCTACAAAGTCAGACTCACCTCTAACAGATTAGTATCGTTGTGGAAAACATACTAGAATAGAATTGCTTCCAAAGCTCTATCGGTAGCAAAAGGACACACTGCCACTCCAACAGACACCGTTCAGCCTGTAGTCCCAAACATTCTTGGAAATGCTCCTGCAGCTCACATTAACCCCCAATGGCACCACCTCACTAAGAAGAAGCCCGACTGCCGATTGTACAATGCCCCATAGCCTCTCCAAAAAGGGCCAATCGGCCTTAAATAAAAAGGCTCAAGTCCAAGATACTAGGCATGAGCAAGCAATTGGAGGAACTAGGCCATATTCTCAGACTAAAAGCACAATTCTCCTCTCATGGCTCGGGCCACATACGCTCACGAAGGCTCAAACCAAGAGCACATCGAGACCCCTTGGTAACTTCCCGACATTACCCTGATCATTTAAGAAAACAGATTGAAAAACTCATAGCAAACAAACTCAGATGTGCAAACACGAGAAGGGGCGAAGTCCCCCAATATGTTACCAGTCTCATGCCATTTGACCCCAAAGTTTCCATGGAGCCAATGTCACACAACTTGTTTCTTCCCCCATAGAAAGATATGATGGCACCATTAATTCCCAAGACCATGTAACCCATTTCATGACTATAATGATTTCAAGAGACATGTCAAAGGTAGGCATGTGCAAACATTTTCTTACGACCATAAAGGGTAATGCACTGATATCGTTCAATTCGCTTCCATCGTTTAGCATCAAGATTGGTTCCCTACTTTGACAATTAAAGCATACTTTGTGATTAACAGAGGGGTAAAGAGGAAATCCACTTCCCTCCTCTCTTTGCGATAGAGAGACGATGAGTTATTGAGGGACTTCCTCAACATGTTCAAAACTGAGATGATAAAAGTCTTGGGTTTGGATCATTCTTTCGCCCTAGCAATGCTCTTCACAGGGTTACAACCCTCAAGCATGAAGACATCCATAATAAAAAATCCTCCATCTACTATATAGAAATTTTATACGTGAAGAAATATATCGCCGTAGAAGATGTAAAAATATTTGACAAATGACGAAAATGATCAACTCAAAATGAACGCAGTCGGTCACCCCGACAACCCTCACCTAAGAGAGTCCAACAGGGACTCCAGCTGCAATGGAAGTTCACTAGCTATACTCCACTAAATGAGACATCTACCCAAGTTTTGCTACAAATTAGAAATAAACCTTACTCAGGTGGCTCCCCTACTCCACGAAAGGCGACTCAAAGAAGGATAAAACACGGTACTGCCACTTCCACCGAGACTACAGCCATTTGACAAACGAGTGTAGAAAGCTAAAAGATAAACTTGAGTTCCTAGTTTAAAGCAGTCGGCTTCAATGATTTATAGGCACAAAGAAAGGAGGTCCTCCCCCTCAAGGCTAGCACATTGCAGGTTGAGAGAATGAGACGAATGAACAGTCAGTTCCAGGCACCGCTCACAACCAACCAGATAGGGTAATTCTTTGGGTACATAACGGACATCCCTCCTTGGTACCTTACCTCCCAAATCATATCCTTATGGTCCAGCACCGAGCAAGTCAAGCAAACACGCAACACAACGGGGAAGAATGATCGGTGGCCCCGATCTTTCATATGACTGAGGTATCTGTCTCCGCCCCCAAAGAAATTCTTACCACTCATTGAAAAGCAACCTAAGAGAAAAAGATCAATGATCAGTTTCGATGATGACGACCTAATAGGAGTTGATCCCAACCATCATGATCCTCTCGTTATCACTGCCAAGATTGGACAGTTTGAGGTAAGGAGAATTTTTGTCGACTAGGAGGTAGGCTACAACCTTCTCTATTGGAATGCCTTCCAACAAATGAGTTTCAATCAAGCACACCTTCAACCTCACGTCGAGCCAATGAAAGAGCTTTCAGGTGAATAGGTGTATCCCGAAAGCACTATCTCACTCCCAGTCACCCTTGGAACGCCACCCAATCTTGCAATCATTACAACAATGTTCAATATGGTCAAATTGCCTTCGCTTTACAATGTCATTCTAGGCTGGTTTGGTTTAAATGCTTTGGAGGCACTACAAAGCACGAAGTATATGAAGATCAAGTTTAGCACATCCATTGGTATTGGGACATTATTCTTTGACCCAAAATTCCCGACATTCTCTCCTAAGTAATTTTAAACTCTTTCGTACTATTATTATATTTGTAACCTTAAGTCGCCCACTAAATACTTTAGCACAAGCCTTCCACACTACAGTTATCTTTTTAATAATACTTCATTTAATTACATTTCCATAACAAGTTGATCATGTCAAATGCATGCAACCGAGCCCCACTCTCTCGATTGAACGAACGTGTCATCAATAAGAAATATATCTCCCAAATAGGTAGACATGACCCATTCTCTTGACCAAAAGAATATATCATTAATAAGGGATACATCTCCCAGACGGATAGACATAGCCCATTCTCCCGACCAAACGAATGTTTCGTTAATAAGCGATATATCTCCCAGATGGGTAGGCATGGCCTACTCTCTCGACTAAACGAACATGTCGTCAATAAGAGATATATCTCTCAAACGGATAGACACGATCTGTTCTCTTCACCAAACGAACGTATCGTCAATAAGAGATATATCAACCAGACGGGTAGAGACAACCCATTTTCTCAACCACACGCAATGAAATACACTACCAATATGACGTTTGATACTTAAGCAAGTGTTCATGGTCAATATTTAAGAAGTTCATTAGTGAAGCTACTACGGATGTTCATTGATTCGTTCAGACATTAAGGCCTACAACGAGAACAAAAAACAAAGAGGATCGAGGAGAAACCAAAACACAAACAAAAGGAGATTAGAATAAGAGATTATCAAAGACTAGGAGACAGGAAAGCCCGTTGGCGTAGAGACTTGAAGTTAGCCCGAAGCAAAACGATGACAACATTTTCATCAGTTACTTCAAGAGGCGCATCACTCACACAAGCGACTACAAGGCTTCGTTCAATTTCTCGGAACTAGCATCCTCACCATCTGGAGGCAGAGCATCCATCAATCCTACTCGATAGATAATCTCCACAACACACTATAACCTTTCGAACAACTGACGCTGGGCACGCTTGTGATGATCGATAGTCTTCATGACAGTTTCTCCTAACTCAACTATCTTCTATTCGGCAGCCAGAAAAGATCGCTTCGTGCTTCGGCTAGTTTCTCTGTAGCCTGCAATCGCACTTCGAGCATTTTGACCTCCACCTCTAGCTCTCACATCTCTTTAAGACCACCTCGTACTATTGGAGTGCCATGTTTAGGTCAGTCTTCAAACGCTCCATTTCATCGTTCTTAATACTCAAAGTGGCCACAGATACTCTCTCTTCCTCTGTCTCCTTCTCCCTCTATGCAACATCTTGTAACAAAGAGACATCTTCACCCATCTGGTTTGTTTGGTGCCTCAGATGACAGATTGCCTAGTCCCTCCTCAACTTTTGAAACTTTGCTAGAATAATGGTTTGCACAAGACAAATAGTGATGACTAACAAGAACTGGAAACAAAGGAAAACATAAACTTTCAAAATCATACTTATAACCCGAGAGACATGATGACCTTGTCGCCTTGCTCAAGGGATAACTTGTTCAACTCCAATTCAGAATGTTGAAAGTCCATTCCATCTGCTATTCGCCTGACCTCGCTACTGCCAACGTAAGTGTAGCGGCAATCACCCGCGTTGATCGCCACAGTCCCCCTATTCCTTTGTCCCTTACGTCCATTATAAGATCGAATAGAAATGGAGGGGGAAGAGCAATTCCCTCGGGCACTTTTTGCTTGCCATTTCTCGGTGTCAAAGGAACAGCAGAAGATTGCCCTGCACTGAGCACCTCCACCAGGTCTAATCGAGCACCCTCGAGGTCATCAGGGGTATGTCTCTCCTCCTCCTCTTCTCCTCTCCTTCTAACTCAACACTCTCAACATCCCCACTCTCTCTTCAACCCTCGCACTGTCAACCTCGGTACTCCCCAATCCTTTTGCTCTGGCACCACAATCTCTCTGTCCCATTTGTAAGAACCAACGCAGAAGGGGGAAGACAATGTTCCTCAGATTCATGTTCATCGGTCTCTACCGCCCCTATTTGAGGAACCCCCGACACGCTCGAAAACCCTTGTCTCCTGTTCTTTGCCGCATCATCGCCTGATGAATTCAATAACTGAATTCTCCTTCTCTTTTTTTTTTGCCTTAGAGTCGAAATAGGAATGGTATCAGCCAATGAAGCACCAGTGTCTGACGTACTTTTCACCTTTGTCGCATCCCTCTTTGACCTTGATCTCATATGCTTATCAGTAGTTATCTCCAAAAGGTTTTTTTCTTCAGGGGAAGCGATGACATCCACGAGCTTCTTATTTTTCTTATCTACTAGAAGAGACTTTTCGATCTTCCTCTTCTCTCCAAACAACAAACCAACTGATGATAACATCTCTTTATCCAAAAGAGCCTCCACCCAAATAAGCCTGTCTTTAGGCTTACAGAAGCCACCAACAGAATGAACAAATCACGAATAATGAGAGGGTTGTGCGGACCTCAACCCTACAAATGGCTCCCCACTGGTCTCTGGTAACGAGGGCATCAAATCTCTATTCAAAAACTCTACTAAGGAATATTTGTATATCCAACTTTTGTCGATTGTCTCTTTGTAAAAGAATTTCTAATTCGACTTCGACCTGGTCTGCAAATAGAACTAACCTTCTGTAGAACCCCGCGGCCGCATCTTTTAAGCGAAAACGTAGACATTAGAATCTCGAAATCAAAACAGAGGCAACAAAAATTCATCAATGAAATCACAGCTACAACCAAATGCCAAGCACCAGAAATCAGCATCATCATAAATATATTCCAATAAAGTAAAGCTCGGGCTATAGGACCCATAAACGGCACTTTCAGACCGTATTTGACATATTGTTTGTATATCGAAACACGACATTTCAACACCTTATTAGCCCTATCCTCATCGATAACTAACACGATGATTTAATCATCCACCAACAACATGTCATTCTGAACACTGCATAATTCTTCCTCTAACGTCGTGCTCCTAATATCATTAATACACCAGTGACCGCACAATGACAAACCCTTAGCCATTTCAGAATTGTCCTGAGTGTTTTTCGCAAAATCTACAAAATCTAATTTCAAAGTTGTCTCATTGTACAAAAAGTAAAACTGTTGAAAGGAAGACACGATAAGATCGGAACCAATCAAACGCCACACTATATAAAGTGTGTTGAAGGCGATTCGTGGAAATCGAAGTGACACATGCAAATTTAATGCTCCACACTAACATTCTTTCAAATTCCTATTAATTTAATGCTACTCCTGAAATCCTTGTTTCAGAATGACACCAGGATCGGAGGTAAGTGATGGAGCATGACTCAAAGGCCTATTATCATAGGATTTGAGATTCGTCGAGCCCACAATTCAACGAAGCAAGATGTTCCGAAACGTGTCGTCAATATACAATATATCTCCCAAACAGATAAACACGGCCCGCTCTTTCGGTACTTATCAATACAATCCTTCTCGATTAGTCAGCTGATCGGCCCCAACACCTCATTGGTGCTCGGTATGACTATTTGATCAATTAAAGTAATATTTACCTTTACCTAAATCATAGAAATAACCTTCCGTAATTAGAAAAAAGATCTTTAACTGTTATTGATAAGGAAAGAAATCTCGTCGACAAGCCGGACTTTCCTAACTAATAGAATTTTAAATCTCTCAAAAATCTCACCATGAATCTTGTAATCTCGGGACACTTTTATAAGAAGTCTAAGGTTTCAACACCCTGGAGGCATACATAACTAACTGGACATTCAAGCTCTATATACATTATGAAGGCCATCGACCAAGGAGGTTCTCTTGACTCTACACATAGCACACAAAGTCATTACAGAGTTTTCTCTCTTTCAGTTTGTTTCTCTTTCCAAAACAACTTTTCTTGACTTGAATATCGGAATCTCCCCCACCGAGCCTCTCTTCGGCAGCATCTTGCATGCCTTATCATCCCAAGAGCTCAGCAACCACTCACCCGTTCAAGTTAGCGAAACTACTATCTGCGAAGTCAAACTCACCTCCAACACCAATGAACGGAGACCACTTGGGAGTTATCGTGGTTTCTTGATGGTTCTTCCCTTGCATCAACTGCCTGCACCCACTCTCAGCTCTATCATTCTCCCCATAGCCAAAACTTATCGCTCAACTTTTACCCCTCCACTTGCCCATCACCAGCTCATTTCCTCCACTGCACGCATTCCTTTGCCCATCATCAGCTCAGCTCTATCATTCTTTCGATTTCCCCAATCTATTTGCCTACTCCTTTCCCTCATCCTCTACAAAGAAGAAAAACAAGTTGCACCTTTGCAACTACAATAGATCCATAAAACCACACATGTACAAGAATAAAAGCATGCTCACAAGATTTTTGATGGGTTGTCGGGTGAGTGGATATTTCTAATAAAGGCCATATAACCAACCATCCTTAGGGCATATCCGACGACCACCAAAGATGGTATTTATAATGCCCTTTCAAGCTGGACCTGCTCAGATTTAACCGCCCTAGTGCTCATAACACCACCACCACCACCACCCATAACAACACCACCACTACCACATCAAAGGCAACTATTAGAACAGTTGCGAAGTTTGATAATTGCGTTGATGCTAACATTGCCATCATAGCAGGAGTGCGGAGTAGAGATTTGTGCGAGAAGCTAGCAGAGGACATGCAGTTAGGCGGGGTGTTGTTGGTCACAAATATTGGGAGGGTTGTAAACCACTCCAGCTAGAAGACCCTAACAATTCAGTGGAGCTGGCCTTCATATAGAGAGTACCTTACGTGTTTTGGATGCATCATACTTATGGAGGATTGGGGGTCGCCTCGCAAGCTTGCTGAGCATGTGCTGTTGACAAAGTGCAAGCTAATGGAAGGAGGAAGATGCATCCAATGGACAGAGATTACCATGAGAATAGAGGACAAGGGAAGTGTGCACGCCAGAGGGAGCAAACATTTACTGGTCCTAATCAGGCCTTGCATTGCGCCCAGAATTAGCTTAAGGTGTAAACAGGCAATACAAATTGCCCAGAGCATTGGAGAGAAATGAGGTGAAGAAAGTAGTACACAGAAAAATTG
Organism: Dillenia turbinata; assembly: GCA_037126225.1. Lineage (NCBI taxonomy): Eukaryota > Viridiplantae > Streptophyta > Magnoliopsida > Dilleniales > Dilleniaceae > Dillenia > Dillenia turbinata. The sequence continues at coordinate 25,281,622 of JBAMMX010000008.1, forward strand.
GCTATGGATCCAGTGTTAATAGAAATTCTGGTAAATTGCTTTAAGCATGCACCGTAAACTTCTAAAATTGCACCAATTTATTAAACCAAAATCATCAATTTTGTATACTATGAAAAAAAAAAAAGACAGCTATGATATTTGGGCATCTATACCCACAACTTTCACTCAGAAATCTAAATATCCAATGTTGTAGGAACAATTGTCGAATCAGGACATCTTTTGCCAACAAGGTTGTAAAAATGTTGGCTAATTGAACTTCAAATAAAATTAAAAACAAAGGTTTAGGGTTGTAAAACCCTAAACCCAATTGCAGAAAATAAAATTTAAAACAAAGAAGAAATAGCCACAACAGCGGTTACGTCTTCCGATTGAATCATCAACGGCCAAGAATCTCTTCGTAAACCCTAATATAGTCAATCTCAGGTTTGTGATCATACATGAATCTGATTAGGAGGAGAATTCATGGCTGAAATTGAGAAAGGAGAATTAAATGGTGTGAAATCGGTCTCGTACTTGTCATTTTCTGATAGTAGTTCTGATTCCCCTTCATCCTCTCAAATAAATGAGAACGAACTTTAATGCAATGGTAGAATTGCTCTTTGGTGACCACAAGGTCATGAATTCGAGACGTAGAAATAGTCTATTTGCAAAAATACAAGGGGAATAATGCATACATATACACTCACCCTTTTCCTTACCCCCGCACTAAACCAGAGAGTAATTTGTGCACCGGGATGATCATTTAAAAAAAAAAAAAAAGCCACAACAAAATGCAATAACAGCCAGACTAACTGAACTTCAAACTAACTCTTCAATTTCAATCTCAGATATGGAATGTTAATAATTCTGGCCTTCAAACTTACATAGATTGTCAAACAGACTGTCCTAATAAAGATAATAGAAATGATAAATAGATGGAAAACACAATCTCCAGTCTCACCGATGGACAATTCAAGAGAAATTTGATAACTAAAGTTCTCTTCAAGAAGTGTGCATTAATAATTACCACGGTCCGGAAAAAATAGCTCTGACCGACAATACCAGTGGCTTCAATATAGGGATCCACACACCTGGAAAATGCAACTACTCTCACTCCCGCTCAGGCTGCTCCCAGGTTTTGTGATACATTTTTCAAAGCACTTTACTCTCATGGTCTGAATCACCAAGTAAGAAGAAGAACAACAAAGCGATAAATTTGATTGTAGCACCGTGTGGGTATGGATGGTTGATGCTAACCCACACTTTTCTCTGCCAAGCGTCTATCTCTCTCACCCCAATATTTTTTTTTTTTTTAATTTCTTTTTAACCTTCATCTTTATTTTTACAGAAATACCCATAATTTTTTTTCGTGGTACATTTAAAAAAAAAAGTTGTGCAAACAGGTCAAAACATAAATAAATTAAAGAAAAGGAAAATCAAATAAACAGAGGTATTTCAAGCAGGCACTCCCTTTAGTGCCTCGAGCTCATGATCCATGTGTTTGCCTAGGCACCCCACATGAATAAGGTGAAACAAGGCCCTAGCGCATGCCTAGGCAATGCCTAACTAAACTTCATTGCTTAGGGAAAACAAAGTTGCTAGGGCCTCACCTCACCTTATCTCGCCCGGGGTGCCTAGGTGAGAACCACAGCCAAAGGCAGAGAGAACGGGGTAGTGCGAAAGAATTTATTTATTATTATTTTTTAAAATTATGACCCCAAGCGATATTTGCCCCCCTAAAAATTATGATCTGCCATCTATTTTTCTATTTAATTGCCACCTAAAAACAAAATGTTGCTTGTCGTTGTCCCCAAAAATATTAATATCTACAACCATTTTAAAGCCTTTCAAACACTCCCCAAAAATATTAATATCTACAACCATTTCAAAGCTTTTCAAAAACACCCTAGCAAGTTTTTTCTTTTTGAACAACACTATAAACACACTAATTTTTTTTTCTCTATCAACAATCACAAGTGACACAATTTGCCTCCCTTCCCATTTTTGATCTTTTGAGTCTAGCCTACTTCTTGTTTCTCCTCATGTGTCCCCACTATACAAAGTCAATAAGCAGATTTTTGTGAAGTTTGTTGGTCCATTTTTCTTTTTCTTTTTTCTTTTCGGTACTTGTAAATGTAGAACAAGAGAAAACCAAGGGGGAAAAAAAGAAAGAAAGAAACCACTGTCACCAATTACAATGCTTGTGATTGATACTAACTTTAATGCTCTTCTTGATTGATTTTGAAATAATCCATTTGGAATTTGAGTGGATTTTTATCTAGAATTGAGTCAATTGGTTTTAGGGGTTGCACCAATTGATGGAAAAGATGAATTTAATGTTGAAAATTTGATGGGTTGAAGTCTTCCACATAAATCTTTGTAAAGTATTAAGAATTGGACTAGCCAAATTGATGAATGAGAGATCAATTATTGCATTTATGGGAATTGCTCAGAAGATCTAATGAAATTATTACTAAAATTCTGTTGTATGAAAATTCAAGTGCCGTATATTTTCTTCACTAAAATCAGAAGGTAGAGAATCATTGAACAAATTAGAAGAGAAGTCCAAGATTTAAACTTGGTTTATCTTAATAGGAATGACAATACACACACACACACAATGAAACAATACTCAAATTTGTCAAAATTGAAAAATCGACAAATTCAAGCATTCAAGATCTGTATCTGCACCCCCCCCCAATTTATTAAAAAAAAAAAATTATAGTTCCACTCCCCGCTTCTGCACCTTGTTGACATCACTAATTTAAAGGGTAACAAGAGATGGGCGCACCACATGGAGTGTGTGACTCATGTCTTGCAAGTATCCAACAAGTGTTAGGCATCCCCTATTGTCCACCGAATGTCAGTATCCGACACAGACACCTGCTTCCACTTTGAAGTGTCTATAGCTATGAACACATATTCAACATGCACAGAACTTCCATTTTGAACTGTCCATGGTTCATAGCTACTGAGTGATAGATAATAAGAGCTTATCTAATCAAATATCGAAAACATATGAATAAATAAAGGGCGTCTAAGTCAAAGAGAGAATTCAAGGAGCACCAAATCATTCAGGATCTGGAGTGCAAGTGGCAGGGGCATCAATTATTTCTAGTCAGTCAGAAAGGACGTGGTTATGAGGTGATAAAACAACTGAGGTCACTTGTCCATAGTCAGTAACAAGCGCGGAGAAATCGAACAATTGGTTAGGAGGCCAACCCCGAATACTAATGTAGATGAAGATGAGAATTAAAGACAAAATTATAAATTTGAAACAAAATTGTAGATATAATTTCAGAAGGAATTGATGGGAAAACAAGAGTTACTTTTGTCAAAGGTAGGATCCCCCGGTGATTCCCTTTGGTAGGGAACGGATAATAACATCTGACATGGGCGATAGCGCATATGCTACGTGCACCGGGCAAGCGCATAATAGGCGATTAAGAAGAGAACCTCCTCAAGAAGAGCGTGTGAAGAGAAAAGACATTAATGAGGTACAGAAGAAATCATAGCCATAAGCATAGGCAATGTTAGGGAAAAGAGCTGACCTCAAGGAACTCCTGGGCATATATGCCTGGGCGAGTTGAGTCTGGAGCTGACCCATCATAGCGTTCAACGACGACGACGGCGACGGAGACCCACTTGATGGCGGCGTTGAAAACGTACCCATTCTTCTCTCCCTCCCTCTGCCTCCGGCTCCGCCTCACTGGAAACTTAAAACCCTAAACCTCTTCTGTTCACGTGCCCCAGCTTTGTCTCCATTTTTTTTTAAGGACTCCGAAAATTTATTTGTGCCAAAAGCCAGCCCAGCCCAGCCCAGCCCAAGCACCCGCGGCCCAAAAGAATAAATAAATAAATATATATATATTTTGGTTTTCACCGACCGGTATCCTGATTTCGCCTTACTAATTCAGTCCGAGTATTATGCCATTAAAGAAGTAGCTCTCTCAAATTCTTTTTCTCTACTCCCAAGTTTCAAACACTGAATCCAAAAAAATTTGATGCCTAAAAAATAAACATTAATATATATTATATTTTTTCGTTTTCTTTTTCTTTTATTATTATTATTATTATTATTATTATTATTATTATTATTATTATTATTATTATTATTATTTCTCTTGCAAACTTCCAGCCATAATCAAATAGTTAGCGTAGACTAGCGGACCACAATGGATTCGGGAAATATTCTCATCTAGAGCGTGAGTCACTGAATTAAGTATATTTATCATAAAAATGTTGATTTAATAGTATTTATTTATCATAATATTTAAGAATTAGTGGAATAATGGTAGGAGATAATAGAGTAATTTAATTAACTTATACTAGAAATTAATGGAGTAGTTGATTTATGGAGAGATCATGAATGATTATTCCTGTTGTAGTGATATTTATATCATGTATTTGCCGCTAAAATGACTTAAAATGTTTTATAATTTCGAAATTTTGTAAAATCGAGTGATAAGAAAATATAACATGATCTGAATTTGGAACATATTACCTTGATGGTGTCTTAAATTTTATAAAACAATTACCTCTTCTAAAAGTTTAAGTTTGTGTGTGGAGAAATATTATTAATTATTTGATATCTCAATAATTATTTTTTAAAAAAGTTTGGTCAAGAAGTCCTCCAAATATCATCAAAATTAGGTAAAATTCTTTATTTGTCTAGAGAGTAATGGTAGAGACAAGCAAAAAATAAAATAAAATAAAATAATGCAACTATGAGGCACATGTGATGGACGGGTTTGTAGTTGCAACTGGTGCAAGTTAGGCCCCGCTCCATAAGTTAGGCCTCTAGGGTACGTTGGGCCAAAACTAATCCAAACATATTACGTTGGGCCTCAAAAGCATTTCCGTTTTGGATTGGAAAACCCATATGGGCCCATACATTGATGCTAAGTAGCAGTCCAAGACCCATTCCATCTGATTTCCGAGTTTCACGTAGTCACGCGGACGAGAGGGAGGCAATTGGCCGAGGAGCTGATAGCTAGGCTTAGATTAGATAGGTCGATGGTTTGATTTTCACCTTTCAACTGTCTTTGCATTTGCTCTCGCTCATTTTTGTGGTGTGGTATCTGTAAATTTTCCTCTCCTTGTGTAAAAATACTTAGCTGTCAAAATTGTACGAATGGACGATTTAGTCAGAAGGATGTTAGATCCCTTAGCCAAAACTCGGGTTCGAATCTTGGAAATAGAAAGAATTATATTGAAAGAGCTTCTTCTATAGAGGGTCTGATCATAGCTCAAAATGGATTAATCAGAATATGATTCTGAATATCGATTAGTCTTGTATCAAAAAATGAGCTATCAAAATAGTTCTGGCTTCGTGGTCGGCTGGGCCCTAAATATAGGGTGAGTTGGGTGAAGATAGTTCAGCCCATGTTGTTAAAAGGATCTTTTAGTCTGGCCCGTATACCTATGCCCGGTCCGAGGTCCAGTAGGGGGAAAAAACAAGAAAGTAATAGTACGACAATTAAATTTAGGTGAAATTAATGCGATGTGACAAGCAGTTGCTCTCTCTTAGTCTCCTGCAGTCCTCTCCTCTCCAGCTGTTGCTACCAGTGTGATGTTTCGCTATCACTGGCGCCGTCTGTCCTCTACCATCTATGTTCTTCCAACGCCTTGAATTGAGTATTAAAATTTTAGAATTTAATATATCTATTTTTTTATTTAAATTAAAAAAATTATAAAAACCAGTGTATATGTTTAAATATACATTTTTTGACATGGGTATTACTTATTTTGTAACTTTAAATTAGTTTTATGTTAACAAGTTTATTTTATTTGCAACAGGAGGCGACATTCGAATAGCTAATTGTTACTAAGGAAGCGATGGATGCAAGTGGAGAAAGTTAAAATATTTTTTGTTTTCTTGCCCGTTGTCATATTATCACTACTAAAATTTCAATAATTCATAATATATGTAAAATTATAATCATATTATTACTGCTAAACAAAAATAAGGAATGGAAGACATAAAATTCATCCCACTAAATAATCTCTTCGTGGGTTGAAGAAGAAAAGAAAGACAATTTGAGAGAGAGTGAGAGAGAACCTGCAGCGAATCTTTTTCTCGCTATCTTTTCCGTTTTCTTAATTAATCTGTAAAACAATTGAAAGGAAAAGCAAGGAAAAAGGGGTTAAAATGCGAAATGCCGGTACCAAAACATGGGAGTGGGGAAACATACCCTCTGGGCACGACTTCTGATAACAACTAACATGATGATTACTAGTTCGTAAAAGCAATTATTACGGGGAATCAGGATAAATAAATGGTCTCATCTCAATTAGTAAGTTGGGTTAGGTTTTTCACTTAAATATTATTATTTTTAAATAAAATTATTTAAATATTTTTAAATAAAATTATTTTAATATCATTAATTTTATTTTTCAAATCATCTATTTTATATTTTTGGAATACGAAGTTTATTGTTCACCAATCTTATTTTTTTTTAATCCATCTTTAAAAAATATAGATTTCACATTTTCAGTAAAAAAAAATATAGATTTCACATTCTCAGAATGCGAATTCAATGAATTAAAAGTACAACGAAACTTATTTTGTAGTCTTCTGTTTTAGACATTTTTTTTATTCTCCCCTTTGTGAACGAAGCTTCCTGTTGCGTTTGCCTCCGCCTTCGCCTCTATCGCCACCACTGCTCCCTTCGCTGCCACTGTCACCTCTTCCTCTCTCATTTTCTTCATCCTTGCTCAATGAAACTTCCACTAGATTTTGTTTCTTGCTGTCTATCTAGGGTTTTTGCCAACGGATGTTTCCTTGGCACTTTGTTTTTTCGAATATAAGGGTTTGGAATTATAAATGTAGGTTAATTTATTGTCTGTATTTGTAAATGTAAGATTCATCTGCACTTTGTATTTGCTTAGCTGTCTTCCCTAGAGTTTGCTGCGCCTACCAATGAATGTAGGTTAATTGCTCCTTCGAATCTAAGGTTTGCAATTGTCCTTTTTATTGCAAATTTAGGGTTTGCATTTGGCTTAAATTTTTGGATGGTTACTTGCTCCTTCGAATCTGGATTAATTGCTCCTTTGTTTCTTGTACTGTTTATTGCCAACAAATGTAGGTTAATTGCTCACTTTATCCCTCTCATTGTTATATTTGTTTTATTTCTAATAATGTATGATTGTTTTTAATGATAAAAGAAAGTAATATGGGTGACAACCGTATGAGATTGCTGCTTTATCGGGGAGTAGAGTTGGTGAGGTTGAATATCATTATCGGTATAGTGTGGGTAAAAAAACGGGTGTTGTGGTTGATAACACTATTAAATGAGAGAATTTTATAAAAATTTAGCCTAGGATTTATAACTATTTGAATACATATTAAGGTTACTGCAATGTTAGAGTTTTTTTTTATAAAATTAGGGTTTGTTCTCTAAAGTTTCTTACAAATCTAGGGTTTGTTCTAATTTTCAACAAAATTTTTATACTATTATATGTTTTGATTGTTTGAGTCAAGGGCTTTTTATATGAATGTAGGTTTATTACATGTCTTGTTATAATGTTTTAATATTCTAGAGTTTCTTGATTTTTTTATACTCTGCAAATGTAGGTTTTTTCTAATGTTTTGCTAGATTTATTTTTAAAGTTGTTAATAATATGTTTGTTATGAATATAGTTGATAGGAAAAAGAAGCATGGGTGACAAACGTGTGAGACTGGTGCTATATTGGGGGTGTAATTGGTAGGGTTGAAAATGATTATCGGTATAGTATGAGTCCAAAAATAGGTGTTGCAGTTGATAATAGTATTAGATGACGAGAGTTTATAAAAATATTACATTGCAAAAGTGGATTTGATTCTAGATAATTTAAGCTGAATGTGTCATGTAGATATCATTTGCGGTCTATCTAGTGTCTTTATTATTGTGTATTATCTGCAGACGATGAATTCTTATCGGAGGTATTGTCACTCCCAAAATTGATCCCAAACTTGATGGCAGTTGAACTATTTTTAGAACCAGAAGCGATTGTGTGTGTGCCTATTGACCCACCCATTGTGGGTTGCTCAAGATGGGATAGACAAAATATGTTTGATACCCAGGTAGCTCTTCTAAGACTCAAAAATATCCTGACATGATGGTTGATATTGGGGGTAAAAGAGATTTTGGCTCTTACATAAATATGTTAAGAAGCGGGAATATTGAAAATGAGTGGCTGCAATATGGGGTATTTATTTTAGATGATATTGCTTTGGCTGGTCTTCATGAATCAGCTATACCTATTGAAAGGGAGTATGAGGGGTCTAGTAGTAGTAGACCCTTTGAAGGGCAAGAAACAGATCCTGTAGAACCATTTGTTGATGAGGAATCAGAGAGTGAAGGTGAGAATGAAGATAATGTTGACGAAGAAGATGAGGTTGTTAAAAAACAAGAAGATCGAGTTATTGAAGAGGAGGAATCTGATGCCTTCTGCTCCACACCTGCCTCTCAACCCTAGAGGATCTTTGTACGTAGTATTTACTTCATTTATTTATTTTTTTCTCTAATATCTTGATTTTGTATAATTCCACCTTAACATTGTTTTATTTGTAAATAATTGGGGTGTTTCGCGTAGTTATGTACATTTAAGTGCACGCCATAACGCATCTCTAAAATGTCCAAATTTATGATCTGCTCCTTCCTCTGCAAGTATGTCAAATGCTGTTAAATGCACGTGCTTGAGCTCATAACACTGTAAAAGATAAAAAAAAATGTAAAAAATAAAACAATATTAAATGGTGAACTTATTTTTACTTATGAGATACTCCATCCATGTCGTACTAGGTCGAAATCCTTGCTAGTAATGATGCGTAGGACAAATAATGTATAAACGGGTGATCTGATGATACCATGATATATAATCAACTGTCATCCTCGGATTATCGAAAGTTTCATCACCCTCTACGATGTGATGTCTACAGTTACCCCACAATTATAAGGGAACCGCGTGTATCCTAGTTCAATCGTAGCCATGTCTCCCGCGTCAATCAGTCCGGTGCAACTCCTGGTCGATCTGTATGGATAAAGGCACATACTATAGCAACCGAACTATATCATAACCCTCTGAGGGAAATGATACTCGATGATTTCAAAATAGATGAGGGGAACAACGACATGCCATATGTCACTACCGACAAGGCAATAGGTGGGCAACGCCGTCAGGTTGGCATACGAATATGACATGCAAATGAACTGAAAAAGAAGAATAAGAATGGTGTTAGTTTGATCTATAGTAACAGAAGTGGTTAGAAAAAATTAAATTTATACTCATCCTATTATCTCCTATATGATCTAACTGATCTCGTACGATCCTTTAACTTCCACACCGACTGAGATGATGGACATGCCTTTAACTTCTGGTGCTGCAGATACTTATAACGAGCCGACAGAGATACATGTGTCATCTTCCTATCTGACTCTAACTCTGACTCCAGGATTTAGAGATGATGTTGATGATATAACACCAACTGAACCTCCATGACTTAGTGTTTACTAGCAGCGTCGTCGTCATCATCATCGTCGTCGATATTTAGATGATGTTGGTACAGTTGCATTTCCTAAGGTTGATGAGGGTACACAGTTAGATGATATACCTCCACCTCCATCTGGTAGGCTGACTCGTCTTCTCGTCAGACATCAGTTGCAACACAATGTTGGGCAACCTCCTTGCGGCACTTAGTTTAGGTTTAATATTTTATATGTATTACATTCAAATTTTGTAAGCATAAATTTCAATTTGAATAAAAACTTTTTTGGTTATTCCCTCTTTCTTATGATTTCTTTATTTATGTCATTTCAATATTTATAAATAATTTGGTTTATACTATTTAGATATTTAAGGATTTAGATATCATGTGTGTTTGGTTGAGATTTGATTGTGGTTATGGTTGAAAATGTTTAGTTGTATTTTGGTTGTTGGTGTTTGGATTCATTTTGTTTGATTGTTGGTGGTTGGAGTATTATTATTTGTTGGCGAAATTTAGTTGTTGATGTTTGAGAATTTGGAGTGAACTATAATGCATGCATACAAGTCATCTTTGTAGGTTGGATAACCCAAAATTTGTTTAAGTGTTGTGGGAGGGGAGTGCAAGTTCACACTTTGAGAGTGCAAAACCAATTTCATACTCTGAGAATGTGAATTCATTTTCGCATTCTCAGAGTGCGAAACCATTATTATTATTTTTTTAACAGATTTGGTTATGAACAATAGATTTTACACTCTCAGAATACGAAATCGATACTTAAAAAAAATAACGATATTTAAATAATTTTATTTAAAAATAATATTTATGTGAAAACCCCAAGTTGGGTGTCTGAAAATCTACGTGGACTTAATTAGTATAGGATACAAAAAAGATTAATTAGTGGAGAACCAGCAGAGTCGGAGCTAACAAAGGGGCGTTTACGATGATGAGTTTAAAAGAGCCATTACCATCTCATCACTTGTTTTTCTATCTCAAGTCCCCGTGCTGGTGCATTTAGTCCCACATGTTTAGAAAATTTTAACAACGGTGATACCGGGCTTTTCAGCCTAATTGACACCTGTTTTACATATTAATGATATTTATCAATGTTGGGTATAAGAGATTATTTAGTCAATTGCATTTGATATTTTTACAGTAATTGTACATGATGAAGCGTGATCCAAAATCTCATTATCATAAGATTTAAGTTCATAATCTAATAGATAAAACACACCGAAATGTATTATCAATATGGGATGTATCTTCCGGTCAGGTAGGCATGGCCCACTCTTGGTATCTTTCGATAGGCTCCTTCTCGGTTAGTCTACTGATCGGCTCCGACACTTTCTTGGTGCTCAATATTATTATTTAGTCAACCAAAGTAATATTCACATTTTCCTAAATTACGAAAGCAACTTTCCATAGTCAGAAGGGAGATATTTAATTGTTATGGATAAAAGAAGAAATCTCTTGAAACTTGTACTTTCCCAAATTAATAGAATTCTAAATCTCTTGAAAATCTTTCACTAAATATCTCATAATCTCGGGATACTTTCATAAGAAAATTATGACTTTTACACCTCGGTAGTATACAGAACTTACCGTGCATGTAGACTATATATATATATATATCATAAAGGCCCTTGGCCAGATACAATCTTTTAACTTTTTACTTAACATACAAAAGGGATTAAAGAATTTCCTCTCTTTCAGAGTCTCGCCTATTGGAGTGCCATCCGACGATATTTTATAGGTTTCATCAATCAGACGGTCTAATGACTACTCATCCCATTCGAGTCAATGGAGTTACTATCTGTGGAGCAAAATCCAACTCCCATAAATTGGAGCCATCTGTGAGAACAGACTAAAATGAAAACTATTTTGTGCTCTGTAGTGTCAAAGATCATGCCTTCGAAGAGATAAACTAGAATCGCTTCCAAGGCTATATCCATGACAAAAGGACACATTGCCACTCCAATAGACACTGTTCAGCCTGCAACCCTGGACAATCCTGGAGGAATTTCTATTGTTAACCATCAACTCTCAATAGCACCACCTCATCAAGTAGAGGCCCAATTGTCGGTATACATCAGAATCAACTGATTCCACTTCCTACTCCAGTCTCTCTAGAAAGGGCCATTCGACCCCAAATAGAAAGGTTCAAATCCAAGATACAAGGCATAAGCAAACAACTAGAGGAGCTTAGCCATGTACTCAAACTAGAAGCATAATCCTCCTCCCACGGGTCGGGTCACATACGTTTACGAAGACTCAAACTCAGAATATACCGAGAGCCTTCGGTAACTTCCCGACATAATCCTAATGATCTAAGGAAATAGGTCAAAGAACTTGTAGCAAACAAGTTCAGTCATGCCAATACAGGAAGAGGTGAAGTCACTCAATATGCCACTAGCCTTACACCATTCGATCCCAAAATTTCCACAGAGCCGATGCCCCGAGATATGCTCCTTTCCTCCATGGAAAGATATGATGGCACCACCGACTCCCGAGACCACGTAACCCACTTCGTAACCATGATGATCTAGAGGGACATGTCAGATGTGGTCATGTGCAAGCACTTTTCTATAACTTTGAAGGGTAACACACTAACATGGTTTAACTCATTCCTGTCGTACAACATCAAGAGTTTCTCCCAACCTCGACAATAGTTTAAGACTTACTTTGTGTTCAATAGAGGGGTCAAAAGGAAGTCCACATCCCTACTCTCCTTGCAATAGAGGGATGATGAGCTATTGAGGGATTTTCTCGACAAATTCAAAACTGAGATGATGAAGGTCTCGGGTCTAACCATTCCATCGCATTGGTGGCATTACTCACTTGATTGCGACCATTGGGAATGAAGACATCTATAACAAAGAATCATCCATCTACCATCTAGGAATTCTATGCACGTGTAGTAAAATACATCATTGCAAAAGATACTAAAGCATTCGATAAGCAATGAAACGGACTAGGCTAAAGTGAACGTAGTTGGTCACCCCGATAACCCTCGCCTGAAAGGAGCCAACAGGAGCCCCGACCACAATGAAGGTTCACTAGTTATACTCCTCTGAACAAAGCATCTAAACAAGTCTTGCTACAAATCAGGAACAAACTGTACAACAGATAGCCCCCGTACTCTATGGAAGATGACTTGAAGAAAGATAAAACTTGGTACAATCACTTTCACTGGAATTACAGCCATTTGACAAACAAATGCAGAAAGCTGAAAGACGAACTTGACTTCCTAGTTCAAGTCAACCGACTTTAAAGGTTTATAGGTACAGCAACTAGAGGTCCTCCCCTTCAAGGCTAGCACATTGCAGCTCAAGAGAATGAGCCAAATGAGTATCCGATTCTAGGCCCTGCTCGTAACTGACCAGATTAGGTACTTCTTCAGGTACATAATGGGCATCCCTCCTAAGCATCTTTCCTCCCAACTCATATCCTCGTGGTCCAATACCGATCTAGCCAAGCAGACATGCAGTGCAATGGAACAAAATAAACAGTGGCTCCAATCTTTTAAATGATCGAGATATCCATCTCCCTTTCTAATGTTCTTACTGCCCTTGTTGAGAAGCAACCCAAGAGGAAAAGGCTAATGATCGGTTTTGGTGATGACGATTTGATAAGAGTTGATCCGAACCGCTATGATCCTCTCGTCATTACCGTCAAGATCGGATAGTATAAGGTGAGAAGAATTTTTATTGACTAAGGGGTAGACTGTGACTTTCTCTATTGGGAAGCCTTCCAACAAATTGACTTTAATCAAGCACACTTTCAACCTCACGCTGGGCCAATCAAGAGACTTTCAGGTGAATTGGTGTATCCCCAAGGCAATATCTCTCTTTCGGTTACCCTTAGGACACCACCTAATTATGCAACTATAACAACAATGTTTAATGTGGTTAAGTTGTTATCACTCTATAACGTCATTCTAGACCAACCCGGTTTGAATGTCTTGGAGGCATTACCCAGCACGAAGTATATGAAAATCAAGTTTAGGACATCGATTGGCATTGGGACATTATCTTGTGACCCAGAATCCTCGGCGTTTTCCCCCATGTAATCTTAAACTCTTTTGTATAGCTATTGTGTCTGTGACCTTAAGTCACCCACTAGATACTCTAGCATGAGCTTTTCACACTATAGTTATCTTTTTAATAATACTTTGCTTTATTACATTTTTGCAACAAGTTGATCATATCAAATGCATACAAGGCCCCACTCTCTCAACAGAATGAACATATTGTCAATAAAGGATATATCTCCAAGATATATGGATGTGGTCCACTCTTTTTGACTGAACGAATGTATCATCAACAAGGGATGTATCTCCCAGATGAGTAGACATGACCCACTCTCTCAACCGAACAAAATTATCATCAACAAAGGATATATCTCTCAAATGGGTAGACATGACCCACTCTCTTAATCGAATGAACGTGTCATTAATAAGAGATATATCCCCCCGACGAGTAGATATTGTCCTCTCTCTCGGCTATACATAACGAAATACACTACCAATATGATGCTCGATGCTTAAACAAATGTTCATGGTTAATACTCGAGAAATTCATTGATGAAGTCATTACAAGTGTTCGTCGATTCAACCAGGCAAGAACAAAAACAAAGAGGATCCCTTGATGAACAAGAAAGGGACTAGAACACAAGCAAAAGGGGGATAAAATTAGAGGTCATGATCAAGAAGGAGTTAGAGATAGGAGGGTCTGATATGAACCAATGTCAACACTTTTAGGAGGAGCATCATCCACATGGGCAATGACAAAGCTTAAGTTCAATGCCTCAAAAATTGGTCTCCTTGCCATCGGGAGACAGCGTATCTATCAATCTTGCCCGATGAATGATCTCCACAGTACACTGCAACCTTTCAGATGACCAACTCTGGATATGCCTCTGTTGATCGATAGTTTTTATGATAATCTCTCCCAACTTGACTATCTTCCGTTCAGTAGTCAAAAGAGATCGCGTAACCTCGTCTCACACACCTTAGCCTCCACTTCTAGCTTCTTGCATTTCTTAAAGACCACCTCATATCGTTGAAGTGTTGTGTTCAAGTCAGTCCTCAGACTCCATTTTGTTATTTCTATGTTCAAAGTAGCCATAGACACTCTCTCCTCCTCAATCCCCTTCTCCCTTTGTACGAGAATACCTTGTAGTCGAGATACATCATCACTCATATGGTCTGCTCTATGCTTTAGATGATTAATTGTCTGCTTCCTTTTCAATTTTTAAAATTCTGCTAAGATAATGGTCTGCACAAAACAAATAATGATGATTTATAAGAAATGGAAACACAAGCAAGCGTAGGCCTCTGATAAGTATACAAGAGCCCAAGAGACATGATAGCCTCACCGCCTTGCTCTAGGGATAACTTATTCAGCTCCAACTCAGAACAATGAAAGTCCACCTTATCTAATATCCACCTGGCCTCGCTATTATCGATATAACAATAATGGTGATCACCTATATTGATCTCTATGGGCCCCCCCTCCCTTTGTCCCTTACGACCATCATAAGACTGAACAAGAATGGAGGAGGGAAGAGCAGTCCCCCTGGGCAGTTTTTGCTTGCCTTTCCTCAGTGCCAAAAGAACAACGGAAGAAGGCCTTGCACCAAGCACCTCCATCAGGCCTAGATGAGCACCTTCAAGGGTCTTGGGGCATATCCCTCAGCTTCCTCTCTTCTTGTCTCCTCACCCTTATCTCAATGCTCTTAGCATCATCTTCTCTCTCTGATCCCTGTACTCTTTGCCTCTGTATTCCCCAATACTCTCATTTTGTCACCAGCATCTCTCTTTATCCCATCTGTAAGAACCAACACAAAAGGAGGAGGACGATGCCCCTCAGACTTGTGTTTATTGGCCTCTATAGCCCCTGACATGCCTGGGGAGCTCTGTCCCTTGTTCTCCCTTCTGTCTTCACCTGACGAATTGGATAGTTGAACTTTTCTTCTCTTTCACTTTACAGATGAAATGGGAAAAATATCAATCGATGGAGCATTGGTGTTCGACATACTTTTTGCCTCCGTCGCCTCCCTCTTCGATGCTGGCCTCATCTGCTTATTAGTAGTTTTCTCTTGAAGATCCTTTTCCTTAGGGGAAGCGATAACATCCACACTTCTTATTTCTCTTCTCTACTAGAAGAGGCCTCTCGATTTTTCTTTTCTTCCCTAATAGCAAATCGGCCAATGACAGAATCTCATCGTCTAAAAGGGTCTCCACCTAAATACACCTCTTTTTGGCATTGCAAAAATCACCAATAGAATGAATATATCATGAATGACAAGAAGGCATGGGGTCCTCAGCCCAACAAGTGGATCCTTATCGGCCTCTAGCAACAAGGGCATTAAATCTCTATTCAAGAACTTTATAAAGAAATACTTGTACATCTAGTTTTTGTTAATAGTTTCCTTGTAAAAGAACTTCGAATTCGACTTTGATCTGGTCTATAGATAAAACCACCCTCCCATAGAGCCCCCACGACCACAACTTTTGAGTGAAAACATAAATGCCAAAATCTCAAAGTCGAAACGGAGATGGCAGAAACTTATCAATGATATCATAGCCACCACCAAATGCCAAACCTTAGGGATCAGTACTGTCGAAAATATATTCCAACGATGCAAGATTTGGGTAATAGGGTCCACATACGACACCTTCGAACCATATTTGATGTATTGTTTGTACATTGGATCTTCCGATACTCTATTAGTCCTATCCTCATCGGTGGTCAACAGAACAACAAAGTCATCCCTCAACAACATATCATTCTAGACCCCACGCAATTTCTTCTTTGACATGGTGCTTCTGATATCATTAATACACCAATGAACACTTGAAAATGAACCTTTGGCCATTTCCAATTTATCTCTAAGTATTCCTTACAAATTTTACAAAACTCGACTCGTAAATTGCCTCACTACACAAAGGGCGAAACTATCACGCCCTGACCCTTCCGTCAAGCACGTGATAACCGTCGCGTTATCTCGAAACACGTGTGAACTCCATTCCATGTCACATGGTATCGCAAGGCATTTTGATATCCAAATCATTTCATAAATAAATTTAAATCATTCATAGGCATCCTAGCTATCTAAATAATTCCCAAGCATTTATATAAATTCACATACTCAAAATATGTTTCACAATCACAACAAAATCCAAATATCTCACTGAAAGCAATACATTTTGTAAAAAAAAAAAAAAAAAAAAAAAAAAAAAAGAACCGTAAGCAAAATTAAATAAAATTCCAAATCATCAAGATAAGAATTTTACAAATACTTGCCTAAGGAAATCAAGTAAGTATTTATCAAATTCAAACATAAAAAGATGTACAAAAATTTCCTTCCATAGTTCCAAACAACATAGCTCACAAAAATATTTCCATGACTATTACCTATTGAGGGTCGACAAAAATAACTTCTTCAACTAGCACTATATGACGTCTACGTTCCAATCTAAACTTCCTCTGAGGAAAAAAAATTAGGAGAGGGAAGTGTATAATATACTCAGTAAGTGAAGTCTAATGGTATGTTGAATATGAATAAGAGGTGAAGGTGGTTGTACCAAACAAATATATCAAAATGTATTTCAATACGATAAACAAAATCATTTGTATAAAATAAGTTCAGAGCAATCTACCATGACTCATATATCATTTATCAACAACTAATCTTCATTTTTCCTTTCCAAATTTTCTTTGGGATTTGCCCAAAATACTAATCTACCAATGGCCGTTGATAAAATCCGTCAAAATATTTTTCATAATTTATATAAAATAATCCCTTATTCTTAGCATTAGTCCAGAGCTTTCGTGGGGTGCCACCACGTCATCATGGCCACTTGAGTGGCACTCCATCCTACTTCCTCCAAACCTCTATTTTTAAACCACCCTTAAACACGCCATCCCGATGGCTCGATTGGTGGAAGACTTAGACTGTAGTCTTTTTTCTAACAACACGAGACAAGAAATTCATTTCATCATTTTAATTTATGCCCATGTACAAGGAAGAGCAATTTCACGATTTACAATCAAAGTTCTATTGTAAAATAATGTAACAATTCAATGATCAAGCAAGAGAGTTATAGATTTAATAATATTTCATTTTAAACGCACCACAATCGCAAAACATTTCAAATTCATTTCAAATTTCTTTCAAAATTAAATTTACAAATAATAATTAGAATTATTTTATCATTTATAATCAACATAGTCATCTACTCATCTTTTGAGAGGGTGAACACTCCTAATTCACAACCAATTTCTAAGAAAATCCTTTCCTAGGTTGGAATTGTCTTAACCTAATATAATAGTCATAATTTTATTGTTAAATCATATCCATTTCTAGAGTTTATGATTTTTTTTCTAGTATAATACAAACCCTAATTTTTCAAATCCATAAATATATGTTCCAATTTCATCATCTATAACCTATTTGTATCTATATACAATTTTTATTCACAATTTTCTCTAATTTTTATCATTTACAAATCTTAGGTTTATAATCTCAAATAAAACTCCTCAACTTTCGGTAATAAATTTCAATCTAATAATAAAAAAGCTAAATCCAAGTTTAGGGAGAGAAGATTACCTTACTTTTATGGTTGGATTAAGTCTTGAATATTAGATTTCAAAAGCCCTAGATTTTCTTCCTTTTCGCACGAACCCTAAATTTCTTTCAAAACCACCTTCATCCATAAGTTTGCTTGGGGTTTTGGAAGTTTAATGGAGTGATTTTGGGAAGAATGAAGTTGATTTTAAGAGAAAAATTGAGAGAGAGGTGGGCGAACGAGAGAGAGATGAGAGTCAAGAGAGAGAAAAAGAGGGTTCATGAATAAAGAGGAGAGAATTGAAATTGGGCTTTAATCAAGCCTTTTTATAGTAGATAGTGAAGTTACTATCTTGTCTTTCCTAACTCAAGAGATCAAGTGTGTTTGGTTATCCTTTTTTGTCATTTTACTATATTTCATGTGCACAAGTCAACTCGCAACCCTTACAAGTCGACTTATGCTTATAGGGTTTTTAGGGAGTCAAGTCTACTTGTGATATAAGCAAATCGACTTAGAATTATGAAATCAAGTCGGTTTGAGCGTTTCCCATGTAAGGCCAAGTCAACTTGCCAACATTAAGTCTCAGAAATGTAACCTGTACACTTACCAAGTCGACTTGTCCATTTACACAAGTCGACTTGACACGTCCAAATCTCATAACCATTGCCTGCACACTTACCAAGTCGACTTCACATTCCCTCAACACAAGCCGATTTTTCACTCACATCCCTTAAACACATGCCAACTTGCCAAATCGATTTAGAATTATGAAATCAAGTCAACTTGAGCATTTTCCTTGTAAGGTCAAGTCGACTTGCCAACATTAAGTCTCAAAAATGTAACCTGTACACTTACCAAGTCGACTTATCCATTTGTACAAGTACTTGACACATCCAAATCTCAGAACCATTACCTACACACTTACCAATTCAACTTACCGTTGCATAAGTCCGTTTGTCTCACACATTCCCTTAACACAAGCTGATTTGTCACTCACATCCCTTAAATACAAGCCAACTTGTCAACGTCACAAGTCTACTTGTCTTTCACAAATTTCACAGATACAACTCAACCTACCAACTCACAAGTCTACTTATGTTTCTCATTTCATAACGCAAGCCTACTTACCAAAACACAAACCAAATTGTCCCCTACAAGTTATGCAAAATGGGAATAAACCTCACTGTCATGTATCCAAGGTGATTTGAACCCATACGCTCCATGTGACAAAAAACGTTTTCAACCACCAAACTATTCGATCCTTTGAGAATCATATGAAAGAACAAATTGAAAATTCAAATATCAATTTTTTTTATTATTATTACACTCCAAGTCCAAATCGATTACAACAGTTTTCTCCCGATATTTTATAAAGAAAAATGTAATCCAAAATTTTTTAATACCGAATTTTTTGTATTACAACACTTAACTTTCTAAAAGAAAGTTTCATTCTCGAAATTTAAACATAAAATTATACATCAAACAAATGGGGTATTTCTCTGCATAGCATTCTCAGGTTCCCAAATCTCTTTTTTGACCCGATCGTCTTCCATTTGACTTGAGCAATAGGAGTTTGTTTGTTCCGTAACCCTTTAACTTGTCGATCAAGAATGATTATAGGTTGAACTTTAGAACTCAAGTCTTCCCTTAGTTCAATTGGTGGAATCTCCAAAACATGTGAAGGATCTAGTAAATATTTCTTCAATATTGAGACATAGAATATATCATGGATTTTCATCAAATTCTAAGGTAATTCCAATCCATAGACCACTTTTTCTATCCTCTTAAGGATTTTGAAAGAGCAAATGTACCGAGAATTCAATTTCTCCTATTTTTAAATCGGATTACACCCTTCTAAGGTGAAATCTTCAAGAAAATCATATCTCTGATCTTAAATTCCAAAGGTTTTCTTCCCTTATCAATAAACTCTTTTGCTGATCTTGAGCTGCTTTCATCTTTTCTTGGATCACCTTCACATTTTCCTTGGTTACTTCTTCAACTCCACATTTTCAATCTTTCATTCTCCAATCTCATCCCAATACAAATGTGTTTGACACTTTCTTTCGTACAATGTCTCACAGGGTGGCATCCAATGCTTGCCTGATAACTATTACTATAGGCAAATTTGAACAATGGAATGTGTTTATCCTAACTTTCCTAGAAATCCATGACACATGCCCTCAACATGTCCTCTAAGGTCTAAATCATGCGTTCTGACTATCCATCCATTTACGGATTAAAAACAGTACTGAACTTAAGCTTAGTGCCCAAAGCCCCTTGTAGCTTAGGCCAAAATCAGGATGTGAATCGGGGATCGCGGTTGGATACAATTGATACTGAAACCCCATGAAATCAGACAATCTCATTTATATAGAGCATTGCCAACTTTTCCAAAGAGTAGGAATTCTGGACAGGGCAAGAAATGAACAAACTTGGTGAGCCGATCTGCTATCACCCATATAACATCGTGTCTACTTGGGATGCATGGTAATCCTGCCATGAAATCCATGGTGATGTTGTAACACCGATACCTTGTTGTACTCCTTATTGTACTTCTCTTCATGTTATATATGATATTACTCTTGTTTCTATATGAAAAATCCACTAAGAAATTTTTCTGTTAAAACCGCTTCCAAAAATTTCGGCACAATCGCCGATAATTTAAAAATTTTCAAAATGATCATCGATGGTCCAATAATAATAAGAATGACTCTAGAGTGCATAAAAATCTCAAATTTGGATAGATTTTACTTCATAAAGCTAAACCGCAAATTCTCGAAAAAAAAGTCACCCGAAAACCCTAATTTGGGTCGAAAGCTGTTCGGAAAGGCTAAACGACCACGTTTTGATGCGAGATAAATTAAATTAGGCATAATACAATATTTTGGGTCTAATTTGAAATTTATAAAACTTTGTCCTTAAAATCATTTAAAACGAAAATTTTATCGGTAAGTAAAAAATCTTCCCGAAAAGTGCCGATAAACCCTAAAATCACTAAAAATGACTAACAAAAGCCAAAAAGCTTAAGTATAAGTATAAAGAAGTGAATTTGAAAAAGAAATTTGGATTAAAAAATCGTAAAGGGTCAAATTTATAATTTTGAAAAGTTTAGGTACTAAAAGTGTAAATATGAGAACTTGAGGGACTAAGTTACAAAACCAACTATTGAATGAAAATTGGAGATCAACCATTGGTCAAGAGTATACATAGCGGCCACCTAAGCTCATTCCACCAAAAGGAAACCTTATTGGTTGAAAAAGTTTTACATGAATTCTCATTGGTGGGTCAAAAACCCTTTCTTTGTGATTGGAATTCATCATGGACGAATTTGACAAGAAGGTGGGTGCATGGAGGTAGCTTGTAAGCAATTTTCATGGGAGAAAGATTTAGGACAAGTGTAGAGTGGAGGTCTTGCATGCAAAAATGAATCAAGGGTCAAGATAGCTTGATTTAGTTTATAAAAAGACCAAAACCAACCATTTTCTCTTCTATTTACTCACTTGGATGAAATTTTTACTAAGGAAAGAGAGATTGCTCATGTTCAAATAGAACTCTTAGAGCATTAGAGAAGAAACACAAGTAAAAGAGGTAAGAACATTCTTGACTCCATATCTCTAGTTGTTTGAGATAGTATAAGAATTGTGTAGAGATTGATGTTTGATGAATTATGTTACTATGGTGCTAAGGTGATCACGGTCTCAAGAAAATCAAGATCAAGTGATGGGTATTAGTTTGCAAAAGATTATACAAAAGAAGGTAAAATACTCAAACTTGAAGTCTTTACAAGTAGTGAAATTAAATACATGTACTAGCATGCTAGATATGAATGTTTCAATTTGAGTAAGCTGTAGTAATTCCATGATATCTTATTCTGTGATGATCAAAATTTAGATTGGTTTGGTTCTGATAAAACTAGACTCTCTAAACTTTAAAATGAGCTATGGTACAAAATTTTTCATTAAGAAATGAAATTATGGTGATTTTTAGAAAAAAAAAAAGATAAAAATCAATGTTATATTCATTGTCCTATGCACGACTAGTAAATTGATTTAGATATTAAGATAAATTCTGAATAGAATTAGGAAAAACTTAAAATATGAAACTTTTAGATCTCTGTCTTATCTTTAAAATTAAGTAATATTCACTTGAATTGGAATAGTATTCTAGAAGTTATGATATTTTTACTGAAACTGTGCAGAGTATAATTTAGAACTAGAACTGAGATAGAAATGAAATTTTATAAAATTCTACACTTACAATTAAAGGAAATACTAAACATGAAAGTTGTAGAACTATCTCTTATCTTTCAATAGAATTTAGAATCATGTAAATCAGAGTTGTATATGCTGAGATGTGAATTTTCTACCAAAACTACGCAAATTTAGTTATACAAGCATGAACTATGTTGAAGATAGATTTTTATAAATTCATGCAATAGGAATTTCGAGATGAGTTAAACACAAAAAATGTAGATATATGTCTTAGCTTTAATTAGCAATTTGAATCACTCAATTCTGACTTATATGGAGAAGGTTATGTCATTTTTTCTAAAACTGTGTGAAAGTAAAACTTGAAAAATCTGAATTGGTTTAAACAAAATAGGGTGAATTGGAATTGGACTTAATCAAATTAGGTTTTTTTCAAGTTTCATTCAACATCTCTAGGTAAGAAAGTTTTCTCTTCACTCCTAGTATAACATATCTAATTTTAGAGCTAAAAGAATGGACCTAACATGATGAACTTCTTGTAGTCGAAAGTTAGGAGTGTGGAGGAAAGAAAGATCCTTTGAAGAGAAGTCTTGATTTAGACTTGAAGTATCAATATTTGAGTAAATGAATTTCTGTGTTTTGTTTTAAACTTGAAGATCTTGTGTGAATATTTTAATGTGCTGATTTTAACTTAGATTATGGATGAAAATAAAGAGACAGAATCCTAAATGAGCGCAGAATTTTGAGTGCAAAAGTTATGAATATATGTGTGTATTTGTTGGTTGAAAGGATGAGAAAAAGTGTGCAAAATTTTGGGGTACAAAGATGAATATGTGTATACGTATTTGAGGCCTAAGTTGTGAAGGATATGTGTGTGTTCATCTATGGATTGTATATGTGTGTTAAGGTAGTGTGTTGGTGATATTATGAGGAATGTATAGAAATGAGTATTGAAATAGTTGGGTTGGTGATGAAAAGGAGATAGCATGTGTACTTTGCAAACCCTACTTATGATATCCTAGACTTTGATCCTAGATAAAGGATTAGTTAAAATAAAATGTAACATTGAACTTTTCAATGGTAATGACACTTATGTATATATTATGTATTGCTATTGTAGTGATACACTATTGATCGATCGAGGGGAACACATTTTCGACACATTGTGGTGTTTTTAGGGAGTGACATACCCTCCTGTATACTATGAGTGAGACTTTGATATAATGTTTTCGATTAAATAAATTCATGTTTTATAACTTTTCAAATGACATGTTTAATACATGTGTGAAAGCATATGATTTTGACTATATATGACTTTTGTGGTTTATTAGAGTATCCCAAATGATTGATTATACATCCTTGGTTTGTAATGAAATGATATTGTGTCACTCTTTGAAACCTTTACATGATTTATATGCTACCATTGCATTGGCACATTGATTTGAAATGATTTGATGAAATATATTGATATGTTTGATGGATACTGATTTGATACTTGGACTAAGAGTCCATGGAATTGATGGATATGATGATGTGATGATATTCTTGATGGATTCTGTAGCTATGAATGGCGTTTGTAGAGGCACTCCATGTTGCCCGGATACGCTTCTGCAGGAGGTATCCACAAATGTCATATGTATAGTTGCGCTCGGATGAACTAAATTGGGGAGAACGTGTGTTACACCACAATCTAGCTCTGAGTGAGGTATAATATACGATGTGTTAGTTATACGTATAGACACGGGCTAACCGGTTGAACCAAATATGGGGAGGACATGTGTTACGTCACTGTCTAGCACTTGGTGAGGCATGTGGCCAACATTGGGGAAGAAAACTAATTTTATACACTTGCATATGAAAACCACCAATATGCCCGTCATTGATCGAGGTAGACCACTACCGGAGTTATTTTCTTGGCAAGCTCTTATTGATTTCAAAATATAAATGGATGCATACTTTGATACTATTATGTGTGATATATGATCACTTGATTTTTGGAAATAACATACTCGGTTTTTATATCATTATGGTTTTGAAATGTACTTTGACACTCCATGCTCATACTTATTATTGAGAACATATTATCGATCCAATCACTCATGGAGTATTTTCCCATAATACTCACCCCTCACTTTTCCTTGATTACAGTTATAGATTTGGTAAAAAGACGTGTTGAGAGAGTTAAACATACTTGATTTATATTTGGAGACCTTGGACTTGGGTATGGTATCGACCATTCTTCCACGGTGATGCATTTGATGATGATGTACATTTGAGGTCTATAAAATGACCATTGTGTATATTTATTGGGATGAGTGTAATTGCTTTATGTAATGTAATTGGAACTCTCGATAATGTTGTATATTATGCATCGAGGCAAATGAGTTACATTTTTATATTCTTTTACTTGGGAAACGATATTTTGAGGAAAAAAAAACATGTTTTAAACAGTTTTGAACAGGTATTGGTTTTAGCCTTCGTTGTCTCGATATGTGTGTCCTATGAAGGGTAGCGTACTAGATAACGGGCGGCTATTCACGACCTCAGATCGAGGATTGGAGCGTGACAGATATACTCGCATTTCCACTCAGGTATAGACAAGGGTTGTAGTATTCCGGCCAACTCTTTGGATGCATCGCATAAGCCGAAGAGTATGCCTATTAAAATATGGCTCTTCGAACCTCATTATTCTTGGGAACACAAATCTGTTTCTGATATACCACCATGCAGTCCTCCCAAATATAGAAGTCACCACCTTTTCCCCAGTGAACCTTCTCCATTATGCCCTTTAGCTCTTTATCAAGTGCTTAGAGCTCCCTAATACGGTCCACTAAGGTTGGTCACACTTCAAATTTGGTTGAAAGTGCACCATGCTCATTATTAACCAATTTAACTCAAGTGTACGGAGTCCTACTACACATGAGAGATAAGAACTCCCATAAGATACCGAAGAAGATGACTTGCGGCTTAAAGTATCCGCGACCACATTTACTTTGCTCGGATGATAGTCAATCACCAGATCATAGTCCTTAATCAACTCCAACAATCTCCATTGCCTCAAATTGAGCTCTTTTTGAGTGAGCAAGTACTTGAAACTTTTGTGATCAGTGAAAATTTTATATATGACTCCATATAAGTAATGTCGCCAAATTTTCAAGATAAAAATGATGACAACTAACTCTAGATCATGGATGGGGTAATTTAACTCATGATTCTTCAATTGTCAAGAAGCATAGGTGATCACTCTATCACCTTACACTAAAACACATCCAAACCCTTGCTTGCTAGCTCACTATAAACTACATAGTTGCCACCACTAGTAGAAAGAGCAAGTATTGGAGCGGATGTGAGTCTTTTCTTGAGTTTTTGGAAACTCTGCTTACACTTATCACTCCCCTCAAATTTGATTCCCTTCCGAGTCAAGTTAGACAATGGAGCCGCGATTCTAGAGAATCTATCTATGAATCTTTGGTAATACTCTGCCAATTCAAGAAACTTCTCACATCGGTAACATTTTTAGGTTATTCTTATTTTAAATTTGCCTCTACTTTCTTTGAATCAACAAATATCATATCTTCAGATACAATATATCCTAAGAAACCAATCTTCCTTAACCCAAACTCACACTAGAAGAACTTAGTGTATAGCTGCTTCTCTCGGAAAGTTTGCAGCACAATCCGAAAATGTTTCGAGTGTTCCTTTTCATTCTTGGAATACACCAAGATGTCATCTATAAAAATTATGACAAATTTATCGAGATAAGAATGGAACACCCTATTCATCAATCCATAAAAATTGCAGGAGCATTTGTCAATCCGAAAGGTATCGCCAAAAACTCAAAGTATCCATACCACGTCCTAAGGGCAATCTTATGAATATCATCTTCCTTTATCCTCAATTGGTGATAGTCTAATCTCAAATCAATTTTTGAAAAGACACTAGCCCCTTGGAATTGATCAAACAAATTGTCAATCCTCGACAAAGGGTATTTATTTTTAATTGTCACCTTATTTAGTTGTCGGTAGTTGATACACAATCGAAGAGTGTCATCTTTCTTTTTTACAAATAAAATCGGTGCACCCCAAGGTGAGGTAGTCGATCGAATAAACTCTTTGTCCAATAACTCCTGAAATTGGATTTTTAATTCTTTCAACTCTGCAGGTTCCATCCTATACAGAGCTATGGAAATGAGTGCGGTTTTGGGAGCTAAGTCAATAGCAAAGTCAAACTCCGACTCGAAGGTAAACTAGGCAACTCATTCGGGAAGTCATTTGGAAACTCATTCACCACAGGAATATTCATAAATTTCAGACTTTCCATCGTGGTATCGATAATGTAGGCTAGGTAAGCCTCATAACCTTTATGCACTAATCCCGGCAGGACCTACTGTTTACCAGTGAATACAAATGAAGGACACCCAGGCCTATGGAATTCCACCTCCTTAGTGAAGCAATTCACTAAATCTCAATAAAGGTTTGACCAATCCATACCCAGTATGGCGTCAAAATCTCTCATTTCTAATAGAATTAAATCCGCTTCAAGGATCTCACCCTCCACGACTACCTCACATACCTTGCACATGGTACCCCTATTTAACCGTTCATCAAAAAGAGTGATAACTCGCAACTCCTCTTCAAGTGGGATTAAAGTCCTATTCAAGAGTTTAGCGAACTCCGTGCTCACAAAAGAATTATCTGACTTCATATCTATTAATACATAGGTATCAATGCTAAAATTTTTCATCATATCTGTGAACGGAAACTATTAAACATTTAGAGTTAGCTATTTAAAGCTTTTAAAATCTAGAAAAATTTGTAAAAAGGGAACCTAGATGAACAAGTCATCTTGTAGGGTTAATAAGTCAACCTAGCCATTAGCCAAGTTGACTAGAGAAGTTGAGGTCACAGAGATTAATGTCTATGACTTAAGTAAATCGACCTATGGCAACACAAGTAGGCCTACACTCACATATGGATATAAACAAGTTGACTCAAGACTTCAACAAGTCAACCCGCATGCCTATATGTGTAGAAGAGGATTTAAATTTCAAATTTAACCAAACTTAACTAAACTTCATAGTCCTTAATGCCACCAAAACTATTATAAGATATCAAAATTTAGTCTCAACCATTCCACTATCATGCAGTATCACCAATATGTCTCCAATTCAAAATCATGCACCCGTAATCATATAATATTTGTATCCAAATTTCTACATCACCAAATTCAAGTTATAGGGAATTTTACCTATGACTATATCTAGATTATTTTGTGCATCCTCATTGGCCATTGCATATATTATTATTTGAGCCCTTGTTGGTGGACGTGGTGTTAGAGCAGCCACTGTATTGCTTCTGATCCCCATCCATGGTGTCACATTAGGGGAAGAAGTAAAAATGTTGGTTTGGCCACCCATTGATCCACTAAAGCGATCTTGACTTGATTGGCTTCCACATCCCAGCTTTGAGTAAGCGTTGTGAAAATGGTCATCCTTTTCTGCATTGATAGCACCTTTTAAGTGCACGACAAAAACCAAAATGGTACTTACCATAGTACTTGCACTGCTCGTTGTTTCCCACTGATTTATTCATAGAGACAGCACTAGATGTCGGGGTTCCAAGATGAGACATTCGTTGGCCTTGTGGAGTGCCAACAGATCCAGATATCGAGATTCCACCATAGTAGTCCATGCCTCTACTTTGCTTTGAACTCTAGCCTGATACAAGTTCGGACCTCCTCTTTTTCTTCTGTCCTTTTCTAGTTCTACTGTCACGCCCCAAACCGGGGTCGTGAGTAGCCGCCCATTGTCTTGGATGTCGGCTGCATTTTATAGAAAATCGGACAGAATCTCCCCATATTTCAGAGGTCTCCTATGTACAAGTTAACCTGTATATTGAATAACCATCATGTCACCTAAATTAATGGGTCATCCTGTCCTCACGACAATCAACCACATTCGAATAATACTAACCAAACCATAGTGGACAACCAGGACAACGCAAAGCTATCATAAATACTAGCAGTCCTAGTCACAGACCTCTACTGTCATACCCAACTAGAGCATGAGCAGCCGCCACACTGGACGGACCTAAATTTTATACACGTGTACACAAATTCCCAAGTTAAAAATTTTAATGCTTACA
This sequence comes from Dillenia turbinata, assembly GCA_037126225.1. Classification (NCBI taxonomy): domain Eukaryota; kingdom Viridiplantae; phylum Streptophyta; class Magnoliopsida; order Dilleniales; family Dilleniaceae; genus Dillenia; species Dillenia turbinata. The sequence continues at coordinate 25,309,991 of JBAMMX010000008.1, forward strand.
AGTACCTCAATGCAAGTGTAATGAGCCAATATGAGAGTTTCATAAATAAATATCGATAATTCATACAGTCATCCCATAAAATGTACATGGCCAACTACGGGCCTCAATATCAAGACCTCATAGGGAAGATAGAAAATACGGATTTCATATTTCAATTTAAATTTAGATCTCACCGTCTAAATTTAAATTTAGATCTCTCCCTACGTTGAGAGCTCTTCCGTCGCGCGCGGGGGAAAGAGAAAAAGCAGAGAGAAACGACGAGCTAAAGGAAGGGATGATGGAGAGGGGGGCCGTGTGCGGTGGTCGGGGTAGAGAGTGAGAGTGAAACAGAGAGAGAGAAAGAGCGTGATCGTAGGAGAAAGAGAGTGAAACAGAGTGTGTTAGAAAGAGAGAGAAACAGGGGAAGACGATAGAGAGTGAGAGAGAGACGGCGAGCGACGGAGAGGGTGGCAAAGGAAGGTGATGAACGGTGGAGAATTCAAGAGAGAGCGAGAGAGACGAAGAGAGGGAGATTAGGGCTATTTGCCCTAATTGAATTTGGGGAGAGGGAGTGCAGCGTTTTGGTCCAAAACGCTGTGCTTCCTTTCCCCTTCCCCCTTTTTTTTTATAAAATAAATTTATAAATAAATAACTAAATCGTTTATATATATATATATATATTTTATATCCACATTTCACTAAATTTTAAATTTCATAAAAATGAGTTTACTACGATTCGTGGACACGATATTTTAAAATATACCAAAAATTCAAATTCAATACCCCAAAATCGAAAATGAATAAAATTAAAAAAAAATTATATATATATATATATATATATATAAATTGAGGAAATATTTTATATATTTCATGAATAGAAGTACAATAGTGCGGATACCGCAGTGTCGGTGTTACATCTACCCCTTTCCTCAACCATTTTCTCTACCCTTAATACCAATTCCAAGACATCTTGTAAGTATGGGCCGAGGTCACGGACATCTTCTCCCAGATAGATAAATTTAGGCCCTCTTCAAACTTGAAACGCAAGTATTTCTCGGAAGTTACCAACTCCAGGACAAATGAAGATAATTTTCTCAACTTTGTCTCATATTCTACCACTAACTTGTTACCTTGGCAGAGTTGAAGGAACTCATTCCTTTTCAAATCTCGGTAAAAGCGGGTATAATATTTTTTTATCGAATTCCCTAAGGAATTCGTTTCAAAAAATAGGTGTCGTGGACCTCTCCTTGAGATTATCCCACCATACTCGGACATTTTCATCTAACAACTTTATGGCTACCATGAACTTTAACTTATCACGTTTCATATCGGCCATGGTCTCCCGAACCTGATTTATGTAATTTCTCGCCACCATCGCATCACTCGTCCCTGTATGGCTTTTTTGATCAACTTGGATAACTCGATGGTTAGATGGTTGATAGGAGTGACCATTGAAGTAGGTGGAGCAATTGGTACTGTCATAGGAGCAGGTGGAATGATTGGACTTGGTGGAGGAGGCATTGGTGCTTGAAGAGGGGTTTAAAGATTAGTGCTATAGATATTCCACCACTCAATCCATTGGCTAAGTGCATAGAGTGGCTATGGAGGAATCTTGGTTGAAAGAGCAAGATAAGTACTAGTAGTAGCCAAAGGGGATGAGGGAGCACGTGAGGATATTCATCCTCATGCTCGAAAGAAAGAATTTCATTTACATTCTCAACCTTCGTCTACGGGGTATGATTTCTATAAGAAGAGAGATACTATCCTTAGCTCACTAAATTAAGATTCGAACTAAGTATTTAATCCCCTAAAAATAAAATAAGTCATGGTCCTTAGAATCCATGGAAGGTTTTTTTTTTTTTTTTTGAAAACTTTGTAAAAAATCTTTTAAAATTAGACTTTGAAAAAAACCATTAGAAGACTTTTAGGGATATTTAGAAATATTTTAAACATTTAAAATCATGAACTTAAACTCTGATACCAAAAGAATTATTATGCCCCAACCCTCTCGTCGAGCACGTAATAACCATTGCGTTATCCCGAAATATGTGTGAATCTCACTCCGTGTCCCAAGGTACCGCAAAATATTTTGATATCCAAATCATTTAATAAATAAATTTAAATTATTCATAAACCATCCCGACCCTTTAAATAATTTCCAAACATTTACATAAATTCACATACTCAAAATATATTTCAAATTCACAACATAATCCAAATGTTTCAATAAAAGCAATACGTTTTGCAAAAGAAATTTTTAAGCAAAATTAAATAAAATTCCATATCATCATGGTAGGGATTTTACAAATACTTGATCAAGGAAATCAAACAAGTGTTTATCAAATCCAAATATAAAAGGATGTACAAAATTTTTCTTCCAAAGTTCTAAATAATATAGCTCACAAAAATATTTTCATGACTATTACCTATTGAAGGTCGACAAAAATAACTTCCTCGACTGGCATTATATGACGTCTACATTTCCAATCTAAGTTTCATTTGAAAAAAAATAGAAGAAGAGAGATGAGTATAACATACTCAGTGAGTGGAGTGTAATGGTATGTTGAACATGAATGAAGGGTGAGTGTGATTGTACTAAATAAGTATATAAAAATGTATTTCAATGCAATAAATAAAACCATTTGCATAAAATAAGTTCAGAGCAATCTACCATGACTCATATATCATTTATCAACAACAAATCTTCATTTTTCCTTTCTAAATTTTCTTTGGAATTTACCCAAAACACTAATGTACCAATGACCATTGATAGAATTCCCCAAGGGATTTTTCACAATTTGCATAAAATAATCTCCTAACCTTGATATTAGCTCGGAGTTTTCGTGAGATGCCATCACGTCATCACAGTCGACTTGAGTGGCTCTCCATCCCGCCTCCTCTAAGTCTCTATTTTTAAAGCAGTCATAACCACACCACCCTGATGGCCCGATCCATGAAAGACTTAGACTATAGTCTTTTTCCCAATACCATATTACAAGAAATTCATTTCATCATTCAAATTTAGGCTCATGTACGAGAAAGAGCAATTTCATAATTCACAATCAAAGTTCTATTGTAATATGATATAATAATTCAATGATCAAGCAAAAGATTCATGGATTTAACAATATTTCATTTTGGACATACCACAATCACAAAATATTTCAAATCTATTTCAAATTTCTTTCAAAATTTAATTAATATGTCATAATTGAAATCATTTTATCATTTATATTCAACATAGTCGTCAACTTATTTTTTAGGAGGGTGAACACTCCCAATTCATAACCAATTTTTAAGAAAATCCTTTCCCGGATTGCAATTGTCTTAATCTAAGACAACAACTATAATTTTAATGTTAAATCATATCCATTTTTAGGGTTAATGAATTTTTTCCAATATAGCACAAATCCGAATTTTTCAAATCCATGAATGTATATTCCAATTCCATTATCTACACCCTATTTGTATCTATATATAATTTTCATTCATAATTTTTCCCATTTTTTATCATTTATAAACCCTAGATTTGTAATTTCCTACAAAACTTCTCAAATTTCAATAATAAATTTCAATCTAATAATAAAAAAGCTAAATTCAAGTTTAGGAAGAGAAGATTACATTAATTTTGTGGTTGGATTGAGTCTTGGACATTGGATTTCAAAAACCCTATATCTTCTCCCTTTCGCATAAACCCTAGATTTCTCCCAAAATCACCTTAATCCACAAGTTTGCTTGGGGTTTTGGAAGTTTAATGGAGTGGTTTTGGAAGTTTAATCAAGCCTTTTTTATAGTGGATAGTAAAGTTACCATCTTGTCCTTCCTAACTCAAGAGATCAAGTGTGTTTGGCTGTCATTTTTTGTCATTTTACTACATTTCATGTGCACAAATCGACTTGCAACCCTTAAAAGTCGACTTATGTTTATAGGGTTTTCAGGGATCAAATCTACTTGTGATATAAGCAAATCGACTTAGAATTATAAAATCAAGTTGACTTAAGAATTTCCTATGTAAGGCCAAGTCGACTTGCCAAAGTTAAACCTCATAAACATAACCTATATACTTATCAAGTCGACTTGGCATGTCCAAACCTCAAAACCATTGTCTACACACTTACCAAGTCGACTCACCATTGTACAAGTCCACTTGTCTCACACATTCCCTTAACAGAAGCCAATTTGTCACTCACATCCCTCAAGCACATGTCAACTTGCCAATCTCACAATTCTACTTGTCTCTCACACACTTCACAGATACAAGCCAACCTACCAACTCACTAGTCTTCTTGTGCTTTCGATTTCATAACACAAGCCTACTTACCAATGCACAAACCAACTTGTCCCTCACCAGTTATGCAAAATGGAAAAAAATCTCTCGGTCATGCATCTAAGGTGATTTGAAACCATGCACTCCATGTCACCCAAAAAGTTTTCTTCGACCAAGCTATTCAATCCTTTAAGAATGATACAGAAAAACAAATTGAAAATTCAAATATTAATTTTTTTTTTGTTACACTCTAAGTCCAAATTGATTACAACCGGTTTCTTCCGATATTTTATAAAGAAAAATTTAATTAAAAATTTTCTAATATCGAATTTTCGATGTTACAGAAACTATCAAAAAGTAAACACGATAATACACCGGCCAAACAAATGCCACGCCTTATAAAGCGTGTTGGGGACGATTCGTGGAAATCAAAACAGTACGTGCCACATTTAATGTACCGCACTAACATCTTTTTGTATTCTTATTCATTTAAAACTACTCCTGAAACCTTTCCCATGGAACACCAGGAGTAGGGGGCAAGTGATGGAGTATCGTCCAAAAGTCCATTACCATAAGATTTGATCCCATAATCCAATAGATAGAATGCACTGAAACGTGTCGTCAATATAAGATGTATCTCCCGATCGGGAAGACATGGCCCGCTCTCGGTACCTATCTACAGGCTCCTTCTCAGCTAGTTGGCTAATCAGCTTCAACAATCCTTCGGTGCTCAGTATTGTTATGTGGTCAATCAAGGTAATATTTGTCTTTCCCTAATCGTAGAAGCAACCTTCTGTAATCAGGAAGAAGATCTTTAACTGTTATCGATAAGGAAAGAAATGTCTTGACAACTTAGATTTTCTCTAACTAATAGAATTCTAAATTTTTTAAAAATCTTTTATTAAAAATCTCGTAATCTCGAGATACTTTTATAAGAAAATTAACATTTCTACCCCCTGGTAGTATACAGAACTTACCTTGCATGCAGAGTATATATATACATCATAAAGACCCTTGGTTAGCTACATTCTCTTGACTTTTAACCTAGCACACAATGGTATTACAAAACTCTCTCTCTTAGTCTATTTCTATTCTCAAAAACACTCTTTGATTTGAATATCTATCCTTCCCCGACAGAGTATCATCTAGTAGCTTTTTGTAAGTTCCATCAATCTAACGGTCCAATGACTAATCATCCTATTCGAATCAACATATTTACTGTCTATGAAGTGAAATCTAACTCTAACAGTACAAATACAAATGATAAGCTGTTTTTAATAAATAAAATTATTAACCATCTCACGATTCCAGTTATAAAAGCCACAATTAATGTCACCGTAATTGGTCCCTCCCACCATTAAATTTATATATATATATATATATATATATATATATATGTATATATTTATATAATTTTTTCTTTAAATTTGGATCAATCAGAGATTGTTGCTTTGTTCAGCTTTTCTTGCTTTTACTGGAAGATGCCATACTTTTAGAGACGTGTAGAAAATTTTCTTCTAATTTTAGTTCTCATCTTTCAAAAAAAAAAAAAAAGAAAGGCACTGTTATCAATCCCTCCACCCTGGGGTAGTGAACAGAAAAGAAAATGAAAGTGATTTACAATCCTTTTGAACAGATAGTTTTGATAGAAAAAAAAAAAAAAAAAGGAGAATTTTTAAAAACTCACCCATTGGATAAGAGCGAAATGGAGGTTTCTATCAAACCCTCCAAACTCAATTTGTCAATTTCATCAAATCCATAGATTTTGAATAAAAGAAATTCTATTTTAAAATTATATAATACTAAATTTATTTTTATACCCTCTATTTTAAAACTCGAATAAAAAACAAAAATGATAAAATAATAAATTTATATACTTTTACATTATATTTTTTCCATTTCCCTCGTCTAACTAAACGTGATTTTTTATTTTATTTTTCTTTCTCTCCCTTTGTCATTGCATATTTTGTTATATATTTTGTTATCAAATGTGATTTTTAAGTTTACTTTCCTTTCCTTTTCTTTTTCATCATTTTCTTTTCTTTCTTTTTCTAGACTTTCCTTTCCCATGAGATTGCCAAACATACCATTAGAAAATAAAAGAAAATATCAATTGGTGACCGGTTATTTAGTAACAATAAATTTTTACAAAAGCGAGGTGTCGTTGACCAAAAAATTTTTTAAATGCAAAAAGACTTGAACTAAAAATTTTTGCAAGAAGAAGACGAAGGTATCAGTTGAGTTATAATTCATTGATCAAAATATTCATTAAAATATGAGTTTGGAACCTTTTCTTAAACAAACATTACAATAATAATAATGTATATGATGAACTCTATTAGAAATGTATGCCATGAAATCAAGCGTGTCTTTCCTATTCAAATCTGTTTATTATAATTAATGCCTCAAATCCGAATTTGTTTTTTCTATAATTAATGCCTCCAACCCTGTTCCTTTCTCTATCTTTATCGCTATTTCTTATGGACGGTTGAGTTGGCCTATCCATGATGTTAAACAAAATAAAACATGGTGCTTGAAATTGGTAATTATGCACTTAGGTGGGGCAGGTGAACAGGTCGTGGGCTGTGGTGGTGCTCAATACCAATTAATTAATCTCAACAAAGAGAGAGGATTAATTTCTCCCCCCCCCCCCTGGGCCCGTGGGGGGAAAGCAAAAGCAAGCAAACATGGCAACTTCAATTATCGAACTATCTTATCATCTTTGCATGTCAATGAACAACGTACATCACCATGGACAAAAATGAACCAAACTATATAGAAAGTGTGATCCACATTACATATCTGGGCTGTGGGGTTACCCTCTTTTTGTAGTGATTATTCCCTCAAATGAGTTCACAAATCCTTTTACAATGCTATTATAAATACAGCTAGTATACCAATGAATTGTGAATCCACGAATAAACTATTAAACTCTCTTAATCAAGATCTTGATTTTGAATTTTGAAAATAAAAAACAAGCGCCGAAAAAAGTCAACTCATAAATTAAACCATTTATCTGTTCAAACTGGATTGATCAGATTTTCGAATACTGATAATCAAGTATTAAAAAAAGAAATATAGATATTGTATTTTCACAAACCATCACCTTTAGTGGATTGAAAACACAATTGACATTGTCAACTATGATAATGCCACACAAACTTGTAACATTTTCCAATAGTTAATGCTACTTAAATCAAATTTATCAATGACCTTATTGAGCAAAGAAGTATCATCCTTTTCGACTTATATTGGGCTTGAATTATGTACAGCAAGGAGACCAGAGTGAACGTGAGCTCTGGGGTACTCCCTACAGGAGGAGGTGAAGTGAAGTCCCCGTATGTGCGTGCGTGCGTCCGTGCGAGTGTGTGTGTGTTTTTTTTTTTTTTTTTTTTTTTTTTTTTTTTTTTTTTTTTTTTTTTAAGAGGAAAATGGCTCTCAGATTGGGTTCCAGCGCGTATATCAATTTTGTTTCACCGTAGTATACATTACATTTCTATGATTTAATAGATCTAGCTGGAACTTTGCACTGAGAAATTAAGAATCTTTAATTTTGTACGTAGTTGCTTCATTTGCAGACCACAACCCATCAAACGGCAAAAGAATCTATGCAACCAAACTAAATAAATAAAAATCACTCCCAAGACCAAAAGAAATTGCCTTCGTGGTTACTCCGAGATACAATCCTGCTTCAGACTTCACCTAATGTTAATACTAAGATTCATGTAAAATACTAGTCTCCCTCGAATCATACACATATACGCGTGCGCGCGCACTTATGCACACATCCAAAATAAAACCCCTGTGGGTTCCCTCCTCAGTAGCTCCATGACAATCTGCTTTTTTAAAATGAATGAAAATACTTTATTTTGCTCCGAGAACGAGAAGGAAAAATGTTTCCAAAGACAAACTTAAACGCGAGGATTTTCTGATTCTTATCGAACAGCATGAGGGAGAGGGGGTTCGATTATTAATAATAGCTAGCATGTGAATCTAAGTCAAGTGATAGAACAGGAAGCCTTAGGCCTGGAGGGGAATACCTAAAAAACACACAAGTTGTAGTGGGAGAGCTGTTGGATTCTTGGGAAACGAAACTTTTTGCAATCTGTATCAGCTAATTGTGGAACAGGGACCAGTAGCTACAATTAATTGGCCCTTCTTCTCTTGATTTGCTTAATTTAAAAAAAAAAAAAAATTGACAAAAATATAACTAAAACTTAAATGAAAATATATAATATAAAAATTTAAATTTTTTTGAAGTTAGCTAAATTTTGATTTAAGGTATATTAAAGTTTGCCAAACAGGAACTAAGAATTATGCGCTGCCACTAGTATGAAAAAATAAAATCACTATTAGTATAAAGCAAGTAATGAAATGAAGTGATTCCCGGTTGATTAGTTCGATGAACTCAAACGTCACCCTAAGCAGGCGGTCGTGACGATAGCCACTTTCTTCAAATTAATCGTTGAAGTAATCGCCATTTGGGAGCATTAATGATGACAGTTAATTTTAATTTTTTTCTTTAATTGTTATTGTCATAGTGACATAAATATCCTCGCGTCAATTCAGGGTTGTTATGACATACGGGTAGTGTGACAGGTACTCGTGATATTACTCGGTCAAAACTCGAGCTTGAGCTTAGTCAAACCGAACTCGCGCTCGAGTCGGGCTCAGGTATGTCGGGCTCAGGCTTGAGCTCGAGCCCAACTGAGTCGAGCTTGAAAGCTCGACGGGTCCGAAAATTATATTTTTAAAAATATTTTTAATTTTTTAAATAATTTTTTATTTTTAAAAATATTTTTTATTTATTAAAATAATTATATTTTTTAAAAATAATTTTTAAAATAAATAATAACACTATCCGACGATACTACCTGATAATACCTGACGACATTTCGAGCTCGAGCTCGAGCCCTAGAAACACAAGTTCGACGAGCTCAAGTCCAAGCTTGAGCTCATCTAAATAAAACTCGAGTTGAGCTTGAGTATCATGATACCCGAATTTAATCCGGGTTTCATAACATTCCTACGCCAATTAAATGTACAAGTGAACTTTTCATCTTACTTCTAAAAAGTATAGCTATGACACGCAGGAGGCAGCAACCCAATTTAATATTAGAGATTTCGTTAGTGCGGATACATATACATATAAATATGTATGCAAGTGCCTGCTAGAAAGGCTTGGAAAAAAGCAGTGTAGACACACTCTCTCTCTCTCTCTGTCTCTCTCTCTCTCTCTCTCTCTCATGTAAAGAAAATATTTTTGGATAGTTTGATTGAGATAAAAAAGTGAAATAAGAAAAAGGAAACTAAAATAAAAGTGAAAGAAAATAAAAATAGAGGGAAAATAAAAATGGACTGTAATTCATTTTCTCTTTTTAAGAAATTATTTTCATTTTAAAGTGGACGTAAATGAAAGGAAATAAAAATTTTGAATAAATTTATCTTTATTTTTCTTAACATTTACAAAATTATCTATTTTTTATTTCAATTTTATTTAATATAAACTAATAAAATTTAATTGTCTTCATTAATTTTATTAAAAAAATTATTTTTTTAATTTTATTTATTTTTACATTTTTCTACATTAATATTCTAATTTTATTTAATATAAAATAATAATGAAAATAATTTATAAAAATAAGAAAAATATATTAAATAATTATTTTAAAAAAATTATATTTTTAGAAATATATTTTAAATTAAAAAAAGAATGTGGTGAGAAAAATCAAAGTATTATTTTACAAGGATATAATAATAAAATCAGTGATATTATCTTCCATTTGCTGTTTCAATCCAATCAAATAAAAAAATACGACATATTTCTTTTCCTTTTATCCCTACCAAATAAAAATATAAAAAAAATCAATATATTTCTTAAAGTAAATTTGTGGACGGGTTGATTGGGTGTTGGACTAACAAAGTGGCAGCAGCAGGCGAGTGATCATTCTAATTTGGTGCAAATGTTGTGGCCTCGTCCCTATTATCCTGCACTGCACATAGTTATTTCGATCTTAGGAAACTTGCGTAGGTGGACATGGACACGCTCTTGAACTTGAGGAACTCAGATGGTGCCCCTGTTCTGCTCCGCGTGTCCTGTAAATGTAATCGTAAACCCCTTCCCCCCAAATTAATCAGTCAACTTGTTCCAAGTCTCCATCTCCATGTAAAAATTTCCATTAGACCCCAATCTTATGGGTTTAAAGAAATAATGGATGGATATTTGTGTTGGAGTTGAGTTTTAACTCTTTAGATTTTGACTCTTTCGACTCGAATGAGTGCTCCGAACGATAAATTGAAAATTACAAAAAATCATTGAAGGGTGCTTTAGTGGGGAAAACTCCGACAATCAAATTAAAAAGAGCGGTTTTCAATAGAAATAAAACAGACCGAACAAAAGAAGGTTGAAAATAAGAGTTTTATGATTGGTGCGTCCAGTGTATTGTAATCAGAGAGCATACTATTATGTGGCATGCAGAATGCTTTTATAGATCGGCTTCCTATAAATCGTGTACATTCAGAATGTTACAATCCTAATTTTCTTGCGAGTATGTACAGAAATCTCGGGATTTCACAGTCAAATATTCTTAAAAGATTTAGGGTCTTTATCTCTTAGGAAACTGAACGAAATGTAGAGATTCTTTCGTTATCGATTAAATTTCTAAAATTTCCTTCCTTATTCAGTAGTTATAGCTTGAAACCAAATGAAAAACAAATGTTAGTATGAGTTTTAGTCGAATAGTATCTTTGACCGGCAAGGGTATATGAACAACTCCTTGCCAAAGTTACTGACTACGTGCCGTAGAGGAAGTGTCGTCTTGATTTTACCGAATGCCTTTGAGGATTATGGACTGACTAGGTCGCTTTTGATAGAGATCATTTAAAGTGTTTGGTCGTATCTATCATTCAAGAAAATAGATTCAATCGATAGGTCAGGATAACGATAACCCGTTCGAAAAGATAAATACATATTGATTGACATGTCCAAATGTGAAATATTCGTTAAACTATGAGCTTATAAGACTAAGTATTGTTATAATGAGTTTTTAGATTATATCCCATCAATTCCTTATATGCCCTATTCCTATTTAACAACCTCTGGTAAAGGGTACAGGTTTGCAATTATTCAAACTCCTGATGATTAGAGACTAAAGTAAGAGTAGAGTAAATTTCAACCCCCACCCCCAAGTGTACACAACGGACAGATTGCCTCCCCCTTCTTTTTACTTCAAAAAAAAAAAAAAAAAAAAAGCCCCTTGGCCCCTGGCTATTAGTTCCTGTTACATGACATCATACGGTCTTGTATCGTAAATGTACATAATGGCGGGTAGTTACAAGTGTTAGGATGAGTACGAGGGTGCAAACAGAGTCTCAACCCCTCCCCTTCCCCCCTGACAATATTGTTTGTTGGCATTGCATTGCATTGGTACACCTCCACTTCTCTTTCAAGCATTTGTATGAAGAACAACTGGAATTTAATTAATTCGCCTGCTTGGCTGTCAATGTCATGTTAATGCAACGACATATTTTTGTTTTCGTAAAAATTGGTGGGGGAGGAGGGTTATATCCTTTTATGGAATGCAGAAGAGCAAGTGGTGGTTGATTGAATGTTGCATTTGAGGTCTCTTTCAAACTCAACTTCTCAACATTCAATTTCAGGTCTAACCCACAATTTTAAGCTCCCCTTCTACCCCAGGTGCGCATTGAACTAGATACATGTAAATAGTTATTAGGATAAGAAATCGATAATACCTCATTTTACTGATTTAAACTTTTTTAAAAAGAATAATTATATAAAAATTATAAAATGATATCGAAAGAGATGGTGAATTCAAATCATCATTGTTGGATGTGGATTTCGACTTCACAAATTTTAATTCCTTTCGACTTGATTAGATGCTTGAGGGAATGGCTTGAAAGTTACAAACGACTGTCGGAGGGTGCTCCAGTGGGTAAAATTCTGACGCTCAAGTAAAAAAAAGGTTTTCAATAGAAATGAAATAAACTAAAAACAAGCAAGAGAAAAATCTTCTTATAACTTGTGTGCCAAGTGATAAGTCTAAGAGAGCATACTTGAGTTTCGATAATACAAAAGGTTTTTATGCATGGGTACCGCCAGAGTCATGTGTACCCAGGGTGTTACAACCCTAATTTTTTGCGATGATATCTGAAAATTTCGGAATTCGATAGTCAAAATGTTTGAAAGATTCGAGATCTTATCATTTAGGAAGTATAATAATATTGGGAAGTTACTTCCCTTATCGATTAGATTCCAAGGGTATCAAGGAGATACGTTTCGTATCGCGATAGGAAACAAAGATCGTTATGAGATTCAGTTGAATATTATCTTCGGGTGATGAGGACAAAACAATCGGTTTCTTAAGGGGCTATTGATCAACGGTCAAAGAAATGGGAAGTATCGGCTCAGACTTATTGAACGCTTCTAAGGATCGGTATACTCGCTTTCATCAAGAACTTGTTAAATGATCATCTTATGCTCATCCCTTCGGGAAGATAAATCTCTTGTTACTGTGGGTTGTGATTCAAGTTTTCGAGTCTTTGGGTGCCACATCGATAGTCATTCGGGTCATATCTTGTCATTTGCCCCCAACTCATTGTGTCGTTTTGCAAGAAAGGCATCATGAGTAAAAAAATGTTCATGAGGAGTTGGAAGGGCACAAGAGCTTTTAATGTTACACACATCACTTCGAATTGCGCGAATCATCTTTAACACACTTCGTATGTTATGGAATTAAAGTGAATTGAAGGTAAACCCCCTTTTTCTGCAATTTTCTTGTCCAAATTTGGCTACATGTTGGTTTTAGATTTACTTCTTCTATCCTCTCTTCTTACTGTTTTTGTACTTTCCAATGTTGTAGAATGACCGGGGCATTGCAACCTCTTTGTCTAGCAACAATGCTATAGATTTCTTGTGTATTTCTTTTAACGCAATTGGTTCAACTTAGGTACTTGCAAAGTGTATTTATCCATGTAATCTAATATGTATTTGTCATATGGAAATAAAAGAGGAATTTTGTCTTACTTACTTGTTGTTTGTTGCTTCTGATCAAATTTCTTCGGACAACGTTTTTGAGTTTGGCTAAGTAGTATTGCTATCAAAACATTCCTGTAATAGGCCCATGTGTGCGAGTGATTTGAAGAATGATGCTCACATTCGCCTGATCGATAGGATAAGGTGTATTTTACTTATCCAGCGAGGATAACACGGGTTCGGTCCAGGAGATAGATCTAACAATAAGTCATAGGCCTGTTCAGGGAAATGGATTCCAACGATATGTAGGGGACATAAACCCGTTCAGGGAGATAAATTCCAATGATCGGTCTGGGCGACATAGGCTCGTTTAGAGAGATAGATCCCAACAATGGGTCAGGGTGATATGGATCCGTTCGGGAAGATAGATTCCAATGATAGGTCAAGATGACGTACACTTATTCAAGAAAATAGATCCTAACAATCGATCAAGGTGACATAGACCCATTCGGGGAGATAGATCCCAACGATAGGTTAGGGTAACATAAATTTGTTTGGGAAGATAGATCCCAATAATAAGTTAGGGCGACATAAACTCATTCGGAAGATTAATCCCTCATTGCTAGCATAACACGTTTGATAGGGAATAACCGATAAGAAAAAGTCAGCAAAAAATAGTCGACAGGACAATCAAAAATAGAAAAGGCACAAGAACCTTACTCAGTTGGAATCTCTTCCGATAATGGGAGATGGGGTGGTTTACTGATAGTAAATACATAAGTTCTCTGACTTCCAAGTCCTGGGCACAACCGATCCGTCTAAATTATTGAGACGATAAGTTCTCAGGAAAACTACAGAACATATCTGATAAGGATATTCCCAGTTGGGGGCGAGCTTGGCCTCAGATTGAGGTTGACTGCTAGTCTCTAATTTCCTTTGGACCAATTCACCAAATTTAAATGTTTGGCTCCTAACTCGTTGGTTGTAATACTGAGTCATCTATTGTTAATACACAACCACTCGAGTAAATGCAGATTCTCACAACTTCGGGAGTAGATCTAATAGTTTGCATAAGGTAGGTTCGTTTTGTGCTGTGTCGTATTGAACTACTAGGAGTGAATGGATTCCTATTTCTATCGGTATTACGATTTTACTTTCGTATATCAAGCTGAATGACGTTTCACCAGTTGCCCTTCGGGGTATGGTACAGTATGACCAAAGGATGTTACAGAGTTCATCTACCTATTGGCTATTGGTTTTATCCAACATCATCTTTAGTCCCTGCAGGATCATTTTGTCGATTATCTCAGCGAGCCTATTGGTCTGTAGATGAGCAATTGACGAGAATCGATGGTGAATCTCTAGTTCACTATAGAACTCTCAAAAGCTAGTATTGTCAAATTGTTTCCTATTGTCCGTGATGAGAACGTGGGGTATACAGAATCTGGTGATAATGTGAATTCACACGAACGATTAGGAATTAGCAGTTGTTATCTGGATTAGAGGCTCAACCTCCACCCACTTGATGAAGTAGTCAATGGCCATTATAAAGAACTTTTGTTGTCCGGTGGTTGGTGGGAATGGTCCAAAAATATCGATTCCCTATTGGACGAACGGCCATGCGCTTGCTATAGGACTGAGTTCGGTTAAGGGCAGTTATGAAATCGAATAGAAATGCTGACATTTGTCACACTTCTTGACATAATTGTTAGATTCAGCCTTCATGGTCGGCCAATAGTATTATTGGCATAGGGTTTTGTGAACTAAATTTCGAGCTTCCAGGTGATTGTTATATATCCTTTTCTCGATTTCTCAGAGGACATAGTCTCCTTCTTCTAGGATTAAGCACCTCAAGTATGGATGAGTGAAAGACTTTCGGTACAAATTCTCATCGATAATTACATAGTGAACTGCCTTTTGTTTTAGTTTGGCTGCCTATAATGGTGAATCTAACAGTTGGTCATGTTTTAGATATACTTCTAAGGGATCTTTCCCATTGGGGGAATGGTCTGCTATGAGGACCTTGTCGGGTTCATCAATGTTGATGTGTGGTAAACTCTCAATGTAAACTGTTCGGCTAGAGTTAATTGAATCCGAACTGGCCAACTTAGAGAGCATATCAACCCGTGTATTTTCCAAATGAGGGATCTATTGGATGTCAATTTTGTCTAACTTGCTTATCGTTTCACGCAATTTGCTCAAATATTTAGCCATAATCGGGTGTTTGGCCTTGTAAACCCTTTCGATTTATTTGACGACCAATTGACTGTCGGTGAGCACTCGAATGTTTCGAACCCCCATGTTCACCGTAATTTGGAGTCCTGTTAATAAGGTTTCGTATTTTGCTTGATTGTTGGTAGCTCTAAAATCAAAACGAAGGGTATGCTTTACTTTGAAATTGTCTAAATTCATCAGTATGAGCCTAGTGCCACTTCCTATGGAATTTGGGAACCCGTCAATGTGTATTTTCTAATCTCATAGTGACCATTCATCATGGCTATCGGTAGACTCGGGTTCGGTGGGAACCGAAAGAGTTCACTCGAGAATGAAATCGATCAAGACTTGACCTTTAAACATGGGTCTTGGTTGATACTGGATGTTGAATTCACCTAAATCTATACTCTACTTGATAAGGCAGCTGGAAGTGTCTCTTGTTTGGAGAATTTACTTCAGTTGTTGGTCAGTGAGCACCACAATGGTATAGGCCTGAAAGTATGGCTGAAGGTACCTGGCCAAGACGACTAGGCATATGCTATCTTCTCGATCGGTAAATAGTTGATCTCAACTTCTTTGAGTATCTGGCTGATGTAATAGATCGATTTATGTACGATTGAGTCTTGTCTCACAAGGACAAAGCAAAGCGTCTGATTAGAAATAGAAAGGTATAAGTATAGCTTCTCACTAGGAGTCGGATGAGAGAGTAGTAGAGAGGTCATGAGGTATTCCTTGAATTGCTCAAAGGCCGCTTGACATTCAGGTGTCCATGCGAACCTTTGAGATCTTTTCAGGACATAAAAAATGGGTTTGTACTTTTACCTAACTTTCGACATGAATTGTCTTAGGACTGATATTTTGCCAGTGAGGCGCTGCACCTCCATCAACATCTGAGACAACGACATATCTAATATGGCTTGTATCTTTTTGGGGTTTGCCTTGATTCTCCTGTTGGTGATCATGAAATCCAAAATTTGTTGGATGCTATTCCAAAGGTGAATTTGGTCGGATTCAGTTGCATGTTGTAACGTTCCAGTGTCTGAAAGGTTTCTTCAAGATCATCAACATGAGTTCCCGCATCGATACTTTTGACGAGCATGTTGTCAACGTACGACTCTACTTTTCTGTCTAGTTAGTCTTCAAAGACTTTATTGACTAGCCGTTGGAAGGTCACCCTCGCATTCTTCAAGGCGAAAGGCATGACTCGATAGCAATACATACCAAATTCAGTGATAAAACTTGGTTTTTCTTCGTCTTCCGATGTCATTCATATTTGATTATAACTAGAGTAGACATCCATGAATCCCAAGAGTTGGTGGCCTGAAGAGTTATCCACCAGTTTGTCAATATTGGGGAGTAGATAGCTATTTTTTAAGTATGCCTTGTGAGGTTAGTAAAATCCATGTACATTCTCCATTTTCCGTTGGCCTTCTTTACCAAAACTACATTAGCTAACCATTTTGGGTACTTGACTTCACGAAAGAATCCGGCGATTAGGAGTTTTTGGACCTCTTCTTGGATGACACACTGGCGCTCGAGAGCGAACACCCTCTTCTTTTGCTTGACTAGTATGTAATCGGCATTGACGGTCAGTTTATGGACTATGACTGAAGGGTGAATGTCTGGCATATCCTTGAGGGACTAGGCAAAAACTTTTGAATGCCGTCGTAGGCAACCAATAATCACTTCTCATATGGACATCGAAAAGCTGGCTCCAATTCGAATAGTCAGGCGTGGATCATCGGTAATAGAGACTCGATTACTTCTTCCACAGGCTCGAGTCTGGTCATTGGTTCGATATCGTCTCTGAGTTCTAAAGTGTCGATCGGAAAGTTCTCTTATCCACCTTCGACCGCAAAGATTGCATAAGGGTCAGGGTCGCTATGAGCAGTAGCGATTCCTTCTGGTATTCTAACTTGATTTTCATGTGTCTCGTACTGGACAATACCTCCAATTCATTTAGACTTGGGTGATCAAGAATGGCATTGTATGGCAAAAATAGTTTCACCACATAAAATATGACTTTAGCGGTTGTATGGTTGGGAGGAGTTCTCAGAGTTATAATGAGGAGGATAATTCCCTCTAGATAAATGCACTCATTAGAGAGTCCTTTTAGGGACCCGGTAGGAGGTTGAAGGTGAGATAAGTTGAATCTCGTTCGCTCGAAGGCATCCCAAGTGAGGAAGTTATAGTCAGCTCCCTAATCAACAAAGATTCTCTTGACATTATAAGATCTTATTCTAATGGTGATGACTAATGAATCATTGCGATTGAGATCGACTCCGATTAGGTTATCGTCATTGAAGCTAATAATCGGTCTTCTTCACTTGATTGTTGTCATGTTCTGAGTGGTGACAAGAGACAAATAATACATTTTGTCTAGGAAATTAGTCTGTTTCTCACGGACGACGCCAATCTGTTAGAGATAAGTTTCAACTCCATAGATATCGACTCCTTTCGACTTGATCGGCTGCTTGAGGGAATGACTTAAAACCTGTAAAAGACCGTCAAAGAGTGTTTTGATAGGGGAGACTCCGACACTCAAGTAAAAAAGAACGATTTTCGTTAGAAATGAAATAGATTGAGAGCAAGTGAGAGAGAGAAATCTCCCTGTAACTTGTATGCCAAATGCTAAGTCAAACAGAGCGTACTTGGGCTTTGGTAATGCGAAAGGTTTTTATGCATGGGTACCGCCAGAGCCGTGTGTACCCGGAGTGTTACAACCCTAATTTCCTTGTGAGGAGATCCGAAGATTTCGAGATTTGATAATCAAATATTCAAAATATTCGAGATCTTTATTATTTAGGAAATATGATAATATTGTAAAGTTACTTCTCTTATCGATTAGATCTCAAGAGTTTCATTCTTTATTAAAGAGATACGTTTTGTGTCAAGATAGGAAACAAAAATCACTATGAGATCCAGTTAAACATTACCTTCAGGCGATGGGGATTAAACGATCGTTAACACCCCAATTGTTAAACGATCATCTTATACTCATTCATTTAAAAAGATAAATCCCTTGTTATTTCGATTTGTGATTCAAGTCTTCGGCTCTTTGAGTGCCATACCGATAGTCATTCGGGTTATACCCCATCAATAATAAACTTATTTTAAAAGTTATTTCTAATTTTACGTATTTGGATTGTGTCAAAAAAAAATAACAATCTCCGGTTACAGCTCAAATATATCTGCATCTAATACCTCACAATCGATGCAACAACGAACTCCACCATGAAAACAACTCTCTACGTCCTAGGCAAGACTATCAAACTCCGATGCCAATTTGTTAGATACATTTATCAACCATTATGAAAAAGTCAACCAGTAGAGCCTCACATTCATTCCCCCTAGCTATACCCATAAGTCAAATATGCTCTGGCTCATTATCTACTAATCCACAAAGAAAACCATATAAGCGATACCGCTTGTTAATGCTTTAATTTCGCGGGTGGTTCTCAATAGCCAACCCTCAGTCTCACATTAGTAAGCCTTTTACTCTGTTAGCCTCTTCTTGATGAACTCTTATGAGCCACATCCTCTCTTGGTGAGCCACCCTCTAACTGTAACACAATATCTCCTTTTATTAATGAGAATAATTTACATACCAAGCAAGCATATTTTTTTACAATTCGCTTTTTTAATCAATTTAAAATTATAATAATTTTCTTACTATTAAAAATTATTTTCTATTTATGTATTTAAATTAAATCAAAACATAACATTTTTTTATAATGAAATTTGAAACCCGGATCATGAGATTGGGGATGAGAAAATGACTACTAAGTTATCCCTCGAGAACGGAGACACTTCTTCCTTTTTCCTCTACTCCCCTAACTTCTTCAGCACCATCGGCGTTCATCCTTTTCACGAAGAGAAAACATCCCCCCTCCACCTTATTTAGCTACGGAAGAAAAAATACCAAATTTCTGGTTAGTTGGTGGTGTTGTATGTGGCGTAGGTCTCAATATCAACTATCCTCCCTAGTCTTTCAAGCTACGGCCCTCCTCAGTGGTCCAGGCCATGAGGATACCACTTAGCATTGAGCCTCGTTGAGTTTCCAACTCTGGACCAACACACTCTCTCTTACTTTGAAGTAGTAATTCATAATAACCTCAATTATCCAAACCACTAGCTTAAGACTCCAACTTTAACCGTTCAAAAAAGGAAAAAAGACTTTGAATTTGACACGACAAGACAGTTGTTGGAACAAGCGTAAAGACTATGTAACTTATTTATTTATTTTTAACCACATAAAACACCGTGGATTGATCATATCAAATATATACCATCCCACATCAGCCTAAAAACGTAGATAGAAACATGATCTCGTTATTTTAGAGAATTTATACAATACCAACAATTTCTCTAAGACATACAATTAACAATAATCTATTTTGTAAATGAAAAACAAAAGATGATTTTCAATCATTTGACGTTCGTGAACAAATATTTTTACATAAAGTGCAATGTAGATGTTTGTCTCTATTCTATTTAGTGCAATAGTAAAGAGCATGGCTTTTCAGCTAATTGTAAGGTTGTCATGGGAATCTATGGGCATTGAAGTGTCATTCTTATTCTAGTTTGAGCCACGGTGTGCAGATATAACCAGCGAAGTTAAGCGAACTACACATAACTACACATAAATATATGTGTAGTTCGCTTACATCTATAAGGTTACGCATGGAAAAGGAAAAAAACTGTACGGAAGCCATATTAGGGTACCCAAGATTTGGAAATATAATAAAAATCTCAAACCGTGAAAAGGTTATCACAAATAACATTGTTTTACTCGGTGTCAAAAATATTAGACTCCTTTTTATCATGATTTTAAATTTAAATTTTGAAGGTAAAAAAAATAAATATAAAAAAAAACTTACCCCTTTAATAACCCCACAGTTAACTTAAATTAGAGTAATCGAGACTAATAAAATTAAAATAAGTATGACCTAGTTTAATTCATATTTTTGGCACGCGCCTCGTGATAAAGGAAGAAAAGAAAAGGTACTGGAGTTCATCTATGAATTCAAACCTAATTTAACATGGGAAGCGAACGCCAATCAATGTAATAATATATTGTGCTTCTTCTTAAACCAATTTCTAGGCATTGCTACCCCACTTGGACTTGCTAATTCTACGTTGAGGTTAAGATTACAAAATTGAGTTTCAATGTTGGGACAAAACACATATCTACTAGTACTTTTCTTTTTCATACCTACTGATGTATTGGATAATAAAATTTGCTTTGCTAACAAAGAAAAAAAAGATAGGTAGAAATTGTAGGGGGTCGAGGACGGGTACTAAAGGAAGGCATGATTCGGTGTCACGAGCAATTTCTTGAATGATTGATCTGTAAAAATAAAGACTTGACTTCATTTCGGCCAAAAAATGGTCCCTCCCTGCCTTAACTGAGTGACATCATCACTCTTCGCTCTTTAACTTGATTGCCAAGTATATGTCCCGAATGCCAAATACCCCTGCTTGTTGGATGCCTCTCTCTCTCTCTCCCTCTCTCTCTCTCCCTCCCTCCCTCCCTCTCTCTCTCTCTCTCTCTCTCTCTCTCTCCCCGCTAATTGGCTGTTATTCCACAAAATATAATAACAGCAAGTCAAACTCCGGAGTCCCCAACTTGAGCCCCCTCCTCCAATACATTCACTACCTCACCCCATTTGCTAATTAGTTATACATTATTAGATTCTTTCTTGTAGAGGAAAAGCGGGAAAAAAGGTAAAAACTAAAAATAATCTATGCTAGTTGCAGAAATGAAATGTAATGAATTATATGCTCGTGCCCTCGAAAACAGCTGGCGTTTTGGCTTATCGTGAAGGGAAAATGTGAATATATATACCTCACCCCCAGGCTGATGACAGGGACAAGTTCACATGACCCCCAACCTTGATAATTCATGGGTCCCTACCCCTCCTATGTATAAACCCTTCTCTCTCTTTCTCTCCCTCTCTTTCCCTTTTCATTCTCTCTTTCTCTGAATAATTTATACGCAACTGGAAGAGAAATCCGCCGAACTTGAGATGTTTCGAGGGAGACAACCACTTGATAACTAAGAAAAATCTCTCTCGCTCTCTCTATCTCCCCACCCCATCCATGGTCGATAAGAAGAGGAACACTCAGCAAACACAAAAATCAACCGTCCATGAGCCTGTCCTAGTTTTCGCTTTCGTGTTATAGAGTCGTCTTGCTCAGAGAATTTAAAGAAAAATTGGATTAAGAAAGATTATGTGTGAGGTCTACGTTTGAATCCATTATTATATTAAACAACGAAAGGCCCTTCCTAGCCGTCCGCACAAACCCCACCTCTCCATAGCTTCTTTCTTTTTCGATTCGGCTTTTCTACAGTTTGATACACTGCACTTATACAGTATAATTTTTGATCCCAGAAGTTTGATCCATTTTTTTTTAACATATATATATACAATAAGAAAAAATTGTTTTCCCAAATTCTTCATCTTGTGGATCTACCTGATTTTAAGGGGCTTGGCATAGTTTGGCGATTGAAAAAAATATATATTGAGGTCTGGAGGAGGAGGGATATGGTGCCCGGAGGTAGGGAAGGGTTTGGTGAAGAAGAGCCCGAGGTCCAGGGTAGACTCCCATTCTCTCGTAGTCATAGTCACATAGCAGTAGCAGCAGCAGCTTGTTCTTCAAATTCATCACCCCAGTTGTTGCTTTATGACTCCTCTGCCTTGCCGACAATCCACGGTAGTGGTGGTTGGGAAGCTCAGCCTCAGTCTCGGAGTGAGATGGTAGGATGGGGAAGGGGATGGCTTGGAAATCAGGAGCGTCACGAGGAAGAATCCCAATCCCAGTCCCAGTCCCATTCCACCACCAGCAACAACCACCACCGCCACAACCGCAAGATTAGTACGGATCTCATGGAAGCATCTCCGGTTCATACAAATACAAAAACAAACACGACCAACAACTTGGAGGACGAGGATGAAGAGGAGGATGCCATCATTAGGCAGAATATGGAAGATTCTGATGATAAGGCCATCCTTAGCCTGGGCACTGGCACCAGTAGCAGTACCAGTATCAGTACGGCGTCGGCCTCCATAGAGAAGGAGCACATGTTTGACAAGGTCGTTACTCCCAGCGACGTGGGGAAGCTTAACCGTCTGGTCATCCCAAAGCAGCACGCCGAGAAGTACTTTCCCCTTGATTCCTCAACCAACGAGAAGGGACTCCTCCTCAACTTTGAAGATAGGAGCGGCAAGCCTTGGCGCTTCCGCTACTCTTACTGGAACAGCAGTCAGAGCTACGTCATGACCAAAGGGTGGAGTCGGTTTGTTAAGGAGAAGAAGCTGGATGCGGGAGATATTGTGTCATTCCAGCGCGGGGTCGGAGAGGCTAGCAAGGATCGCCTCTTCATTGACTGGAGAAGGAGACCTGACGCACCTGATCACCATCAGTCCTCATCCCTAATTCCCACCCTATCCCTTCCGTACCATCAACACCTCTCTAATTTTCAAAGGTCGGTGCCATGGAGCCCTTTGTTTCTGAGACATCAGCCGCAGATCGCAGCAGCACCCATGTCACTTCCCACACTGAGGGACCACTCGCACTTGCAGCAACTCAACATGAATAATAATGCCAACAATTATTATTGTTTTCACCACCGCCATCACCACAGCAGTAGTACTAACAGTGGTTCCGGCTACACTTACAATGTGGTTAACCCATACTCAGCAGCAGGTAATTCCTTTTATTACTCAAGTTCGACAGCTCCAGCACCCCCACAACAGCTGGTGCAACAACTGCAACAACAACTGCAACAACATATGAGTGGAAGTGTTGCTGATCAAGACGACCCCTCCGAGCCCAATGTATTAGAGTCGGTGCCCGTGGTCCATGGGGAGGTAGCTGCCAAGAGGCTCAGGCTGTTTGGGGTTAATATGGAGTGCCCCGTTCCAGATTCAGACGAATACCCCCTCCGCCTTATGTCTACCTCTACCCCCAGCATTATTCACCACCATACACTGGCATCTTCCTCCCAATACGATCATCACCACAGCCACTATTTTCCACCTCCTCATTCACCTTCTTCCTCCCTCCAATTAAGGCTCTACAATGCCGCCCCTCTTCCAACCTCACTGCCTGACTTCCTGGACAAAGGCAAAGGGTCCTCAGACTCCACCAGCGGCTACCCTTGACATATTACATGGGCATTTCTCTATCTCCCGGACTTAATTGTACGGCAGCCAATGCGCAGTATCAATATATGGAAACGGAGGGTCGACCCCCGCTTCACCTCTATGATATGGGGTGTTGGTGGGTGTGTGTGCGCGGGTTGACCGCAACTCATGCATCTCCTTCAGTTTTTGCTCCTTCAAGCCAAAGGCGTTACGACCATGTCTCCACTACATAGAGAATTTCAAAAACAAAAATTAGATGGAGAGCAAACGAAGATCTACATCCGTAGGAGGCTTTCAGCTTCTTATTCAATTGTTCGGTGCATATAATTTTGTTTTACTCCTCCGCCCCTTTATGCTGAAGTTGAATTTTTAAAATTTATGTGAAAATAGACATGATCAGAGATATGAGAGCATACTCCCATTCTCTCTTCCAAAAGTGGAAACTTCTGGATATATCATGTGGATAAATACAATTGATATATAAGATAGATTTATCGGCATCCATATCCAATTCTCACCATGAATGTGTTTTGTTTCTTTGCAAGGCTTGGAACACCCCCTTCCTCCCCCCACCCACCCCCCCCCCCCAAAAAAAAAAAAGAAGAAAAGAAAGATATGATACCAAATTGCGCTCATATCCGAGTTGCACTGAGTTAATTCTTATTTGTTGCGTTTTTTATCAGTTTCTCTCTCTCTTTTTTTTTTTTGAGCAATCAGTTTCTCTCTCTCTCTCTTTCCCCCCTCCCCCCCTCCTATTTATTTAGTGTACATCGATCCGATCTGACTGATTCTTCTAGCTTACCTTCCGGGTGGAATTTGAAAGCTTTTTTTGGGCCACATGCTTGTTTTATATATAAATTCAGCATTTTTCTAGTGTTTTTGTAACGACTGGATAGGTTGTTGTTCTTGTCGGTGCTTCGTTGGGCACGCTTGCAGGTGCTGCCACGGCATCTCAAAGTACACTTTTTAAAGGTATGATCTTTCTCAATGTCTCACATTCACAATATGTTTTCCAACTTTTATTGTTTTATTTCATTCTTTTTTAAGTAGCTCACACCATGCTGCCGTATTTTCAATTTTTTCCCCCTATACTTGATCTTTGCGGTCTCTCCCTCGCCTCCTAATATCTTTATTCCTGCCCGCAATAATCTTCTTTCAGTGCATTTATGCTGGAAACCGCGTGGTCATTATCCATGTTAATTGCTGATTTCCTCTACTTCAGGTATATCAAAATCCATAACGATTTACTCTTCTTGCTTGTTACATATTTTATGCATGACAAGCATCCGTGGCCTACATCCAATCCAATTGCCATGCATATACTTGCAAGCTTTTGAGTTGCTTGTTCTCAATGCTACTTGTGTTGGATCCATTTGCATAATTTTTTCCCATTGTCAGAAAGAGGTTCCCCATTGATGCTTATTTATTCATTTATTTTTGGTTCTAAGACGTGCAAAAGAGAAAAGGGCCGTTGTTTAGGCTCAGGTGTGTTCTACTTCTACCTATTTACTTCATAAAAATACCACCCGGCCTGAAAGTGACAAAAGCGTCTTTTTGTTGGCCTGCGCTTTCAGGACCCAAACCAATAATTTCCTATTTCTCCAAGTAGGACATATATTCAGATTGAGAATTGTAGGTTTTCACCCCACCTTCATTTTTACTTTTTCTATCTTCATTGGTAGTACCATTTAAAGTGCCCTGGTTTGCTTGTGATTTACCTTTGGTTCCTATTTCTTACCAAGTTTGCTACTTCGTGGAAAGAAAATATCATTGGGAGCCCATTTGGGAAGTCTCTTCTTCCCTCAAATCTTCTTTTCTAATTTTATTTTATTTTATCTTATTTATAATATTTTCTAAATAAAAAATTCTTTACAAAAATCATAAAATTTTACAAATAAAGATCAAATTTATTTATAAAAATATTTAAAATTATCATTATATTAATATTTTTACATTTAAAATATCACATGACCTTTCTTCTACTCAACCTCTCTACTGTTCCAAACACCAGTTAGGATTAACAAAACCCCACACTAATGAATTTGTACCAGTTACTGGAAAACACCAGCAACATACCTTGAAATCACAATTAGATGTTATGGCCTGGCTAATTTTATTTCATTCTATAATTCCATCAAATGGGAGAAGAAGCATGCAATTTATAGTTTTCATGTTTCTTAAATTCTGAAGACTTTTAAGTTATTTTGGTACGCTTATAAAAGGAATATATTGTTTTACAGTAAATTGATAATTTTAAAATTATTGATTACGTGATGTTGTATGGTAGGTTTTTCTCATTATTATAAGCTTAACGTTTAGGGATGTGGTCGATTGTTATGGGTTATAGCTCGAGTAAGGTTAACCCCTTTTTCTCTATTTATACCCAACAAGGGTAGGAAGGTTTTAAGATATAAAATAGTGAAATATTTCTTCATCCATGAATTTGAGGTTCAAGAGTAGTCGGTTCTTTTACAAAATTTAAGATGAAGAAAATTTGCAACAGATTACTATCTTCAATCATGCATAAGCATTTGGACATGCGCATGGCGCAATACATACAACACATACACGCTTATCATTTGGTTCCTCAACTTATGACATATGGTCGTCTTACAATCATTAGTTAGCGTATTGTCCCTGGGCTTCTCATTGTTCAACTCTTACATAGATATATTTATTAATTTATGTCATAATGCTCAGATTTCGCTTATCACTCTGTGGTGACTTCATCGAAGGGTCCAAATACATAAGGATTGAGTAATATTTAAAGGGCAAATATATGTTTAATTTCTGACCTTTTCTATTTTTTGGCTAAGCAAAATAGTAGATAAAGGCATTCCATATTTGTTATAACCCTTAAACATTATTATTTGAGTCCCCATCTGTTATTCAGATATGCTTGGTTAAAACCATAAGTATTGCAGTTACAACATGCCTATCTGGTAGCCTCAATGTAGGAATAGATTTTGAGCTTAGGACTTTCCATTATGTGAAAAAATGATAATATTTTCCAATAGTTGTTCAACTAATGAGAAATGTACACTTATTAATTAATTAATTCATATCAATAGTTTAAACCAATGAGAAATGTATATTTGTTATTTTTATATTATAGTGTTCTCCCTCTAGGGTTTATAGTCCTTGGTAAAAATTAAGTGGCGCCAAATGATGATGGGTATACCATTGAATGAATGATGGATCAAGACCAAATGGAGTACCAATCTTTAAAAAGGTTACTTCTTGAACTATTTGGTAGAGCCAACTGAATTTAGAGTTTTTGAAGTTTGAAGGCACGTGATATAGTATGTTTATACCATATCCTTTACTTCAAATATTTCACAGATCAATCAGTGACGGAGAGACCAAAATTAGCCAGAGACGCCAAAGGGAAAGAAAGGAGTGGCAATTGGAATGCTAATTACAAGTGGGTGAAAAGACACTGTCAATTAGGGTAATGCATTGCTGTTGAGCCACTTAAGCCTAGTGCCATAGGTATACAGACATAAAATATTTAGCTAAGACAGTAGAGAATCAATCAAAGTGTGCTTTCAATTTTATAATCATCATAGTGTTACAGAATGTAGGTGGGCTTAATTAGTAGAACTGGAAAAAAAAGAAGGAGAATTCATTAGGGAGATTCATATCTTTTCTTATTCCTTGCATATCTTTTGGCCTTCTTGAAGTCAAGTACTGTTTCGCTAGATGTAGAGCCAATGATGAACCACATGGTGTGTGTGTGTGTTTGCTTTTATTTATTTATTTATTTATTTATTTTTTCCTTTCTTTGTTTTGCTTAGCGTGTGCATGTGTATGGTATATACACACGCACTGTTGTTTATGATTGTGTTCGTGGATAGATTTCTACTTCTACAATTTCTCCACTGTCCTCTCAGCGATTTGAGGATTAAATTTAGTGGCACAATGCATTTTCATATTGGGGAAAATTTTCATGAATGTAGGTTTTTTTTTTTTTTTTTTGCTTTGGCATAATTAAAACTACAAATCTAAATATTGCAATACTCTAGACCTTTTCTTTTTTTTCTTCTCCAAATAAAAATATTTCACTTCAGTTCTGTTCCTAAAGTCACAAGAGCAGCTAGAAGCTTGTTCATTGCATTGTGGACAGTAGAATGTATCGCTAAATTGCCATCAGAATTTTCTAAAGTACTTTGTCTCTTTTTGCATGACAAGTACTTTTTCTCGTCATGTTATACTCCCTTTCCCTTTTCGTATATTTTTCCTTGAAATCATAGTTGTTTACCTATGTTGTGCACGCATGCGGCTGTCAAATAATACGAGGTATATTTTTTGGATATTACAATATGTCTGATATCCAGATCCCAGAAGGATTTGTTTTTGAGCATCAAGCTAGCTATCAATTATATATATTGTGACCTTATTTTATTTTATTTTTTGGTGGTGAAAGAAAAGGATTTAAAGGAAATTTAAACATAAGTTTCGACACTATAATTAGAAAGCGTGAATATATATATATATATATATATATATATATATATATATATATATATATATAGATATAGATATATATATATATATATGTTGAGTTAAGGGTTAAGCGCTTGCTGTGATATTACTGATCCCCACGAAAGCTCCACGTTTGATATATGTGTGCATCGTGTGTTTGTACCATGATACTTGCCTATTTTTTCTTGCTATAATCAAATGTAAGAGAGCCTCCATGACCCTTGGTCATGGAAAATGTCATTTTGCTTTAAACATGGGCAACCGGGTAGATTTTTTTTTTTTTTTTCCTTTATGTCAAGTTGATTTCTCTCTCCCTCTCCCTCTCTCTCTCTTTGTCATTCACTTTGGCCAAGCGGAAGGACCCAAGTACTACATCTCCTTCAATTATGCCTTGTGAATATCCAACGATTAGCTAGTGAGGGACTAGTAACGAATGAGGTTCAAGAGTCGAAGAGGCAGAACTCTTTTTAACCCTAAGCGTCCACTATGTAACTGTAACAACCTGACATTAGTTAAGCATTTCAAATGTAACGATTAAGTGTAACTAATTGAAATAATTGAAGTAATTAAATCAAACTATAATAACAAAATTGATTAGAGTAGTTAGGTTCATTGAATAATCAATCCACAAAATGTATGAATACCAGTTGTAATTTGGAATGAGGTAGGTAATGAGATTTGTGATGTTCAATGTTCTCTCTCTCCCCCTCTGTTTCTGATTCCTCTCTCTCTACTTCTTTCTCCCTCTAACCCCTCTCTTCTTCTTCTTCTTCTTCCTCCTCTCTCTCTCTCTCTTCCTTCCTATTTTCCCACGTTCTTTCTAATTCTTTCTTTAGCCATTCATTTCTCCCACTCAGTAGCCGACTAGATTTGGAGCACTGCCAGCTGCCACTCCCTTCTCGATTGATTGATTAAGGATAGCGGCAACCTTCAAAGCTCCACAATTGACCGGTTAAAGTAACCATTCGACCGGCAAGATCACAGAGGCCGTGACAAATTGGCATCAGATCCTAAATTGGTATGAAACTATCACCCAAATCAGAGAAAGTTATTTTCGATTGATATAAAGAATGGGAGAATTCAACCAAAAAATTGATGAACACAATCAAAAATAGATGTTTTTATGGCCAGAATTGACGACAAATTCAACACCATTATGAAGATACTGAAAAAAGACAATCTCAAAGACCAAGATGTTAGTTCTTCAAAAGCTCGTGATTTAATGCAAAAGTTGTCGATTATTGACTCTCAAACCAAGACCATTGAAATTGTTGAACTTGTGAAGAAGTTTGGGACTCTCGGATCTAGTGATCTTTCAACTTCAATTATAGTTGATCAAGCACCTTTGTCTGCAGATGCTATTAATACAATTGGTTCAGGAAATGGTGGAAATAATGCATCAAAACCATTTAGACCAAGCATTCTGAACTTTTCCTTTTCCAATAATTTATTGCATTATCTGATTTCTTCATATCAGCAGGCCCAGTCAAAGTCCAAATCCTGCACTATATTTTTTATATTCATCGGCAAAATTTTTTCACCAAGAAAAGTCTTTTCTAAGCTCCTTCGTCTCTATTTTCCTCTCACTACTCTCCCTGCAACTAAAGTCAAATCTATTATTTGATTTTATTATCTTATTTCTTAATACAAATACAAGCATTAGTGTAAGATTCATGAATTTTATAAATTCCCTTTTTTTATCCTAAGATAAAGATGCTTTCAATGGGGGAGAAAATTGTAACAATCTGACATTAATTAAGCATTTTGAATGTAACGGTTAAGTGTAACTAATTGAAATAGTTGAATTAACCAAAGTGTAATAATAAAATTGATTAGAGTAGTTAGGTTGGTTGAATAACCAATCTACAAAGTATATGAATTGGCGATTGTAAGTTGGAATGAGGCAGGCAATGAGATTTGTGATGTTCTTCTCTTTCCTGTGTGTTCTCTCTCTCCCTTTTTGATTCCTCTCTCTTTCTCTACTTCTTTCTTCCTCTAACCCCTCTCTCTTCTTCTCTCCCTCTCTACTGCTTTCTCTCTCTTTCTATCTCTCTCTCTCTGTCTCCCTTCCTATTTTCCCACCTTTCTAATTTTTTCTGTAGCCATTCGTTTCCCCCACTCAGCAACCGACCGGATTTGGAGTACAGCCAACCACCACCCCCTTCTCGGTTGACTGATTAAGGACAGTGGTCAACCTTCAAAGCTCCACGTTTGACTGGTTGAAGTAACCATTTGACTGGCAAGTGACCACAAAGTTTCTTAATTACATGGGTGCAAGACTGCGAATAATCTCGAAATCGCACTATGCTATATTTTGTTGGTTTGCTTTAACGTAATTCACTGGTTCTCATTAAAACAAAATCTTAAAAAAAAAAAAAGAAGAAGAAGAAAAATAAAAATAATAAAAAAGACAAAAATATGCCTATACCTTCGAAGAGTAATATTGTGATCGAAGTTGTATATGCGGAATGCATAACAGCCTCATGCACTGTTATTCAATGTTAAACCATGTTACTTTTTTTGGGTTTTTATATCTTATTATTTACAAAACTTCAATGAATGCAAAATCACAAAGGGAATATTGATTTTTTCCAGTAGCCATGGTTAATTTTCTTTAATGAAATTTATTGATTTTCATCGGAAAAAAAAAAACGATCGTAGAAAACATGAGTAAAATCCTCCACATAGTTGATATTTGGAACATGCCACATATAATGGAAATGTTCTTATAATCTAAAATCAGGATTCTAACCAACCCAATTATCAGTCATGGCAAATTAAATTGCATCGTACTCCTTTATGAATCCCCGCTAGTTCAACATGATAAATATTGAATGTTGCTTTTGACCGTTATTGTATATATCATGTCGTGAGAAAATAGGACTAACAGAGTAGTGGATGCCCTAAGCATCGTCATTTTTAGGAGTGCATCCATTTATTTATTTTTTAATAATGGTGGAGAATCGAGCCCTATATTTTTATAACGTATGAATAAATTTATGAATGGTCACTGATTCATTAGTATCAAAGACTCATCTTTTGGTCTGAGATCCTAAATTTGATCTCTATCTCTCTCTTTAGGGCAATGCTCACCAAAAAAAAAAAAAAAAAAAAAATCTAATTAATTAATTAATTAGATATATATAATGACTTTGGTTAAGTACATTGTGTGAAATTCAAACATTGTTAACAGAACTACCAAGAATTGAACTTCAGATTTTATTAGATTGAAATGCATCTTTTACCAACTACCAATGATTTTAGCTCTCCGCAGAGTCAAGCATCTGATGATGACAAAACAGTGTCTTTGTTTATTTGCTTTCCAGTCGTATATATAGAAACTATAATCTCAATTTCACAGATGACTCTATCACAGCAACTATCCGTTCACTAATTTATTAACGGAATAATGTTGTTTACCATTAAGAAAAACTGTTCATAATAATTAGGTGACCGACTGCTAATAGATAATATTTTTTTTTTCCTGGATATATCCTATTTGTGTAAAACAGCCAGCCTAACTCATGCAATAATTATCCTATACCCATTTCCAACTCTGCGACCTCATGGAATGGGAAAAATATATTTGATGGTCTCGTGAACGCAAGTTATATTAATCAAATATGTAAATCGACACGCTATTGAATGAATAAATAAAAATGATTATAATACTAAACTAGCAAGTGTGTCCCCAAGGGGACGGCTAGTGGCAATAACTCCTTCTAACTCTATGATTGTTTCTGTTGTAACAAAAAAAACACTAAACTAACAAGTATTCTTTAAGTTTCGCAATGGCCACATTTTTGGCATCGGGGACTACACAGTTAAATTTTTGTGCATTAATGCATCAACGATTTATTAACGAATCAAATTAGTAAAGTCCAAGAAAAATGTGAGAGAGAGAGAATCCTTTTTCTTTGTTCACCATTTTGTGTGCATACAATAACAACGCAGTGGATAAGTAATCATTTAACATCGGTGTTGGTTCACTGTCAAGAGGTTTGCAGGGTATAACAAAGGAAGGGTCCATAGCCACGCTGGCAGCAGCACACTTAAAAAAAACTCTTTACTTACAAGAACCAAAGCAGAAGGGAAATAGAAAAGAGAGATCCCCACCGCGGGGGATGGGGTGCCGAAACCCCACACTCCCGAAGTTGTTTTAATATGCTTTTTCTGTTTGTGCATTGGTAGGCTTAGGCATCTTTTGGGCTATAAAACCTAGTCAAACTTAGCATCTATTTTTTTTTTTTTTGGGGGGGGGGGGGGGTTCGTGGTGGAGGGTGGCGCATAGGGATAGGCACTGCAATATGTATCCCACCATACTTGCCCACCATCAAGAACAGTATATTTTCGTGCATATGTTCTCCTTTTTTTTTGTTCATTTTAAAACTTAATTAAATATAGGGTCTACGATACCAACAGTGCCTGCTGCACTCGTGGGTGCTAATTAATTTAGTCTAGGCAGTGCAGAACCACGACAAGAACGCAGACAAGCTCAACTAGAGTCCGTACTCCTGCCCGCTTCCCTTAGGATTCAAGCACCTCCAACCCCTCCCCTTCCCCCGCCCCCTGGGGGGGAATGTCTAGTCAAGCAAAAGGGTAAAATGAAAATTGTGCTCTGTGCTTTGCTTTGACTAATGTTTCCCAGTGTTCCTGGTCGGTTGTAAAGGTACACTTGATGCGTCTTTGTGCGGTTTTAAATAGTTTCATAAATTTATAAATCAATCAAAATATAAAAAAAAGGGTGAAACAGATGAAAAGGAGATTCAAAATGCACCGAGCAAAGAAAAACTTGACACGGACAGGGGCACAATTGAGGGGGTGTTTTGAGCCCCCGACACCACAGTACCATGGCTGTCCCCCTCCCCACCCTATAGCCCCTTTAGCTGCCTCGGCCTATATCTTTGCGATAGAAGAGGGTTTTGTGTTGTGTACCGTTTCATATGATTTCTTATATGCCCCCGGTAGGCGTAATCAATGACGACCATAATATTTATAACCGATATAAAGGATAAGAAAAGTGTTCAATATACAAAGAAAACATTTATTTTTATGAAAGAAAATCTTTAGTGGAGAGAAAGAGCCTCCAAAATGCAGACCGCGTGCTATCTACTCCTTAGACTGCATGGACCACGTTGGTGTATTTTTCCTTTTGTTCTTATTTCGCCTTTTGAATTTAATGCACCACAATCCCGTGATCACGATCTTACACACACACACACACTCTCTCTCTCTCTCTCTCTCTCGTTCAATTGTGAATGTGATGGTTGGGCCGAATTCTGCTTTGGTTTTCAAGAGAGAGACTGAGTCGCACGCGCCTGTCTATTTCCTCATTTTACTATTCCGCATTTTCATCCCCTCAAAATTTATAAAATTTCCAAAAATGAAAGGCAAATTTTCTCAAATAATGCTAGATTAAAATTAATTTTGGTTGAGGATGGTAAAAGTTTACAATTCTAATTATAGATTCCACATAAGGGTTTTTATCTAAAAAATATTTCACTGTTTACATCTCCTGATGGACAAAAAAATATCCCTTTCTTTCTTTTTTTTTTTAGACGTAGCCCTCTTTCCGCCTCTCCGTTCTCGCGTCCATCCCTATTGTTGTTACCGTACTCTCTATTTTTCTATGTTTTCTTTTTTGTTTTCTATTTCTCTTAACCTACCATTGTATGTCTTTTTCCTTTTCTCATTCTTTCTTTCTACCTCTATCTTATCTCTGTTTTCCCATTTTGTTTTTGTCCTTTTTCTTTTCTTTTACTTACGTCTACGAAGGTAAGAGAACTAGAGAGTAAAAATTTCGTTCTCTTCATCTCTCTCCCTTTTCTCTTTCTGTTATCACTCTTTATTTCTCTCAATCAATCTATCAAAAAGAGAGAGAAAGAGTGAGAGAAAGAAATAAAAGGTCGAGAGAATGAAGAAAAAAGAGATAGATACAAGACAAAGAAAGCGAGAGATCGACGGTTTGGAGAAATAGAGAAGGGAAAGAGACAGAAAGGAAGAAAAAGAGAATCATGAGTGGCGTGCGACAAGATTTGAGAGAGAAACAGAAGTGATTAAGATGATGAATCATTTCTAAACCAACTTTGACAAGCTATGATACCTCAAATGCAAAAAGTTTCGTTCTGAAATTTAGAATTTAAACAATCTAGTAGATCTCTTTATAGACTTTATTTTGGAGTAAAGCCAAGTATCTTACCATTTTCAAAATCCCAAAAAAATGATATCCAAGTCGCAAGATTTGTTAAGAGAATGCAAGTGACAAAATTTGGCTTTAAGAACAGGAGTGCGCCAACATCATTCAAAACTTTTTCTTCGACAATGTCTACAAATTGAGGGGTCCACTTTTTTTAGACCAAACTATAAAAGCTTGTCATGCTTTAACTGCAAAGAAATTTAAGAATAGCTCTCCATTATGTTTATTATGCAATAAAATCTAAGCGTTTAAAAAGTTTTAAGCAATTTTAAGAAGTGTGGAGGCCCTTGCAAAAATGGGTGGAAATAACATAGCATAACTCATTACTAATGTGAAAGTTTGGGCATTGAAATATGACAAACTCTCAAAAACACAAGTACATATGTTTCTAACCAATAAATCTTATTGTTGTGTCAATACTGTTATTTAGTTATTTGCTTTTATATACATTTTTCTTACTTGTTAGTTTACAGACCATAAATGTATTGCTTAACAATTAACGTCCCTTTTTTTAAAATGTTAATAAATTTCAAAATCCATTTCCGCATCCATTATTCGTATAACAACCTATTAGATCATGTTCTTAGGCTTCACGATACAATTGGGCATGTATATTTTTAGATTTTCACAGTGTTGGTTTGCATAAATTGTTTGTTCATGAGTATCATGATTTATTTTCTAAATTAATCCTGCAAATACGTATAATTCAGAAGAATATGTAAATAATTTGAATGAGAGTATGGTCACAGGTGAATACAGTAGAGAGAGAAAAAAAATAAGTAATGGTATTTACTTTCAACTAAAAGAGAAAGGGGTGGTGAAAAATTACTAACCAAAGGATAAAAAGTATTAATAACTGAAAGCAGAAACCCTGTCCATCCCCAACTTAAACGAAAGTTTATCCGGCATCGTCTAACGAAACTTTGCCAAAGGAAAGTGGCCTTTAGTAAAGCGGGGTTTGTCTTACTGGAAAAGAAACATAAAGCTGGCTAGAGAGAAGATGGTAGTGGGATAGACAGCAGAGGGTCATAGACTAGGGATTATTAGGCTGTTGGAGGCAGAGAACGTTTATATATAAACAGCGGCAGATCCCATAAAAAACCAACGCAATAATGTTGAAAATAAAGACATCACACCAGTTAAAATAGGGTGTGGAGATGACAGTTACGGAACTTGAGGGAGGGCCGCAAGACCACACCTCACCTCTTGTAAACCTTCCCCCCCCCCCCCCCCCAAAAAAAAAACACCCACCTATATTTACACAAACAGCCAGCCGTAAAGTATGCACCCCCCATGAAAAGAAACGAAGATAATAATCTCTCTCTCTCTCTCTCTCTCTCTCTCCAAAAGAATGTACGAGAATGCTGTGTGGGCCTGCCGTACCCAACCCTTCAGCCTGAGCCTCATGATACAGCATCTCGTCTTCTCTCTACAGTCCCATATCATCTGACAACTCTTCTGACCCACCTGGATGGGCTTGGCCCTCTGATTTCATTTTTGTCCTTCCGGTTACTTTCTCTCCCTCATTTATTGCCGATCCGGTGACCCCCAATTGATTCTTTTTACATTGGCATCGCGTTCGCGCCATAATCGTGGTTGAATCGCACATATTGCATTCAACCTCATATCATATATATGTATTTATAATGTAGAAACTGCTTAAAAAAAAAAAAAAAGCTTTTATAACTTTTTTACTGGTTTAATTTCACTTTCATTAAGTGGCAAAAAAAAACTGTTAATCAAGTTTAAAGAATTTTTATCTATTAACATTTTGGTACTCAAAAATAAATGATATCATGAAGAGTTCTCATATAAAATATGTGGCAATTTGCTTTCGATAAGCTTCTCTTTTCTTATCTAAGTATCCCGGCCCTCACCTCCCCCAATTCTCCTAATTTGCACCTCTCTTTCTTCCGGGGGCCTTTTTCTCTTCTTAAATATGGCACCGTCTTTCATTTTCATGAGCTGATATTTCACATAAGTTAATTGAACGATTTTCTAAAATTGTCGTATGATAACGATATTGTACAGAAACATTTTTCTCTCTCCTTGAAATCCACCTAAATTATGTTTGTCTCGTAAGAATACTCCATTTCATTTTCTAATTTCACTGATTGAACTACTTGTTATCAACATATGCATGATATCTAGGCTCACATTTTGAGTTCAAAACACAAAATTTTGGCACAAGTTTAGGGTTCTTTCCGTTGGAGGTGGGTTTCGCCGTCATAGATTTCAACTCATTTTGACTCAAATGGTTGGTTGTAAAAATGGTTTGAAACCTACATAAAACTGTCGGAGGTACTCCGGTAGAGGAGATTCCAATACTCAAATCAAAAAGAGCATTTTTCAATAAAAAAAAAACAGACTGAGAGTAAAAGAGCGAGAGAGAGAGAGAGTTGGTCTCCCTGTAATTTGTGTGTCAAGTGTAAAGGTCTTTGAGAGCGTATCTGGATTTCGGTGTACCAAAAATTATATACAAGGGCACCACAAAAGTCGTATGTATCTGGAGTGTTACAACTCTAGTTTCCTTATATGAAGGTCCGAAGATCTCGGGATCTTATAGTCAAATACTCCAGATGATTCATGACATTTATTATTTAGAAAATTCAGTGGTACTGAAAATCTCTTTCCATATCGATTAAATTTTAAAAATTTCATTCATTATCTAAGAGATATATTTCGTGTCGAAATAGAAAACAAAAGATCGATGTAACACCCCGACACCAAGTCCGGGCACACAACAACTGCCGCGTGATCTAAAAGTATATGCAAATCGCCAACATGTATTCCAAGATTCCGTCAAGCTATCGCCACAGAAAAATGGATTTAGCAACGAATTTTAGTAACGAAAACAATTCGTCGCAAATCTGCAACAAAATTAGCAAAAAAACGTAATCGTCGCAAATTAGTAATGAAATTAGCAACAACAAAAATTTCGCTACAAAATTAACAAAAAAAAAATTTCGTTGCTAAATCCGTAACTAATTTGTGACGAAAAATTTTTATCGCCAAGTTCGTTGCAAATTAGGGATGAAAATATAAATTTGTCGCTAAATTTGTAACAAATTCAAAATTCGCCACTAAATTTCCCACAAATTAAAAATTCATCGCTAAATTTGCAACGAATTAAAAATTCGTCGCTAAATTTACAACGAATTCAAAATTCATTGCTAAATTTGCTACGAATTCAAAATTCGTCACTAAATTTGCAACGAATTTCAAAATTCGCTACTAAATTTCTGAGGAATTAAAAATTTGTCACTAAATTTGCAACGAATT
The DNA here is from genome assembly GCA_037126225.1 of Dillenia turbinata. Lineage (NCBI taxonomy): Eukaryota > Viridiplantae > Streptophyta > Magnoliopsida > Dilleniales > Dilleniaceae > Dillenia > Dillenia turbinata. The sequence goes on from JBAMMX010000008.1 coordinate 25,347,556, forward strand.
CCAAATTTGTCGCTAAATTTACCACGAATTAAAAATTCGTCGCTAAATTTGCAACGAATTCCAAATTCGTCACTAACTTAATCATGAATTAAAAATTCGTCGCCAAATTTGTAACTAATTAAAAATTCGTCGCTAAATGTATCACGATTCAAAATTCATCACTAAATTTGTAACGAATTTCAAAATTCATCGCTAAATTTACAACGAATTCAAAATTCGTCATTAAATTTGTAACGAATACAAGATTCGTCGTTAAATTTGTAATGAATTCTTATTTTTGTTGCAAATTCTGGGACGAATAATATTTTCGTCACTGATTTCAGCAACGAATAATTTTTTTCGTTGCAATTTGTAACAAATTTAGCAACGATACTTGCGATTTGTAACAAATTTTGCAACAAAAAATTCATTGAATGTACTAAACTAGGAACCAAAGAGACAAACTATTAACCATATTTGCCTATGATGCATGATGCATACTATAATATAATTATAGAAAATATTTATTATGTTGATTATTAATAAACAAATATTCCTACTTTAACTCTTAATTTAGTGAATCGAATACTTAAATAAATTTATAAGATTTTGACTAAAATGAATGTATATTTTTATCATTATATGAAACAACTATAATACTGTAAAAGATAACACTATATTACCTTTCTTTTATATCAACAGAAAATAAATAAACTATTTTATGTTAAAAGTTATTAGCTTGGTTAACATCTTAAAATTCTCGACGCTTTCAATGCATGTCACTGTTTTCAAATCGATTTTTAATTTTAGAAAATATTACTTATAGAAATAATTAAAAAAGGATACATAAGTGAGTGAAAAAGTAATTTAAATGTAAACTCTCAAAGAAAATATTAAATTAGTGACGAATTTTGTCACAAATATTGTGTTTGTCGCTAATTGGCAACAAATTTAGCGACAAATAATTACATTTTTTGTGACGAATTTGGAATTCGTTGCACATTTAGAGACGAATTTTGAATTCGTTGCAAATTTAGCGACGAATTTTAATTCGTTACAAATTTAACGACGAATTTTACGATTAAACTTTAAATTCATTGCAAATTTAACGACAAATTTTGAATTCGTTGCAAATTTAGTGAGAAATTTCAATTTTCGTCATAAATTTGCAACGAATTATACGACAAAAATCTTTGGCCATTGAATTCCACTTATACCAAATTACTAACTCTTCTTTTTCATTCTTGCTTAGCGAATTTCTACGATTTCTCTCAAACTCTTCTCTCATTTTCGAAGATCTGCGAAGGGTGATCGGTTCGGGTGCTACGAAGGGTGCGGATCTGCGATGGTGAAAGGTAATTTCTCTCTCTCTCTTTCTCTCTCTCTCTCTATCTCTCTCTCTCTCTCGGCTATGGGAAGGATATCCGGCGGTGGCGCTGAATCTGCAAGGAGGAATGTAGATCCGGTGACGCACCGCCAGATCTGGGTTGTACAAGGCAAATCCGGCGGTCCGGTTGTCGGATCTGCCCTGCACGACCCAGCCACGCGAAGGGGGCGCTGCCCCCTACGCAGCCCCACCACACGAAGGGGCCACTGGCGGCCGTGCAAAGGGGCCGCTGGCCCCTGTGTGGCCCGGCCTCGCGAATGGGTTAATTGGCCCCTACGCGGCCCGGCCGCGCGAATGGGGGCTGTCCCCCACCAACCTTGCCACGCAGCACGCAAAATTCTAAATTTTTTTTATTAAATTTTTTTTATAAATGTTATTTTAAAAATAAAATGAATTTTATAATTTTGTTTTAATAATATATTAATTATTTATAATTATTTTTGTTGTCTCTAAATTTATCATTGTCGAACATTTGTATTGGAAGTTGTTGCTGCTGTTGATATCGAAGCCCATTGGTGAAATTTTATTTAGTGGTGAGGAACAATTTAATTTGTACTATGATAATAAGTAATCTAGAATTTTTGATACTGAGAAATGCGACTATATTAATGTATATATTTGTATTATTTTTATTTCTATATTAGTTCCTTCATTTGTGTTTATTATAATTGTAATTAGTGGTTAATTTAATGATATTACTAGATTTGTTAATTTTAATTTTTATATAAACTTGGAATCTCATGTGTTGATAATAGATTATTTAAAATATTAGGTTAACAATCATGAGCAATTTATTGTAAATCTCATTTCAGTTAGTTAAACAATTAATTATATTAAATATTCAATATTTAATACTTTATTTGATTATATGATAATATTTAATGTTAGAGTAATATTTTGTAAAATTAGTTTAATATTAATTAATTTTATAATATTATTTATTGTTATATTAAATTTTTGTGAAATTAACGTTACTATTATTGATGATGTCAACTTTTGTGAAATTAACGTTAGTTTTATAATATTTAATTTGTACTGTGAAATTTTTATGAAATTAATGTTAATTTTATAATATTATTTATTGTTATATTTTGAAATTAACGTTACTATAATATTATTTATTAACGTTACTATTATTGATGATAAAATTAACGTTACTATTAAATTTTTGTAAAATTAGCGTTAGTATAATATTATTTATTGTTATATCAATTTAGTTGGCATTAATGATGTTACTATTATTGATGATATAGTAGTTTTTATTAGTAGTAATTATTATTAATATTTTAAAAATTTTAAATTTGAAAACAGAAAAAATGCAAAACGAAAGAAGTTGGATGTATAAAAAGAATTTACCTAAATGTCAGGGTTTAACTGATGAGTTTATTATTGAGTTGAAATAATTTTTGAATTTTGCTTGTAGTAATATTGAGTTTATGAATGTGAATAAATTAAGGTATCCATGTGAAAAGTGTCGTAATAGTAAATTTTTTCAGTATGATAAAATTAAAGAATATTTTTATAAATTTAGTCTTACCCCGAATTACTATAATTGGACATATCATGGTAAACCATTCATATTTGATGAGGAGTATGAACGAAACATACAAGTCTCAATTAGTGAAGATCAGAGTTATTATGATTAATTAAATCCATATTAGAAAATGGTAATTGATGCAGCGGGTCAGAATTTTGTTCCCAAACCGAGCATTGCAAGTTCTAGTTTTGTTCCAACATTTGAACAAATATATACTAGTTATGCATCACAATTTGAGGAGGTAGAAGTACCAGGTGTTGATGAAAATGCGAATAATGAACCATCTCTCCAATTTCAGGAAATGTTGAGAGCTGCAGATGAATTTGTGTAGGTTGGATGTGACAATCATACTAAGTTATCTCTAATCACAAGACTGTTGAATGCCAAGACAGAGTATAATGTGTCTGAAAATTATTTTAATGATTTTGTTCAAATTATTGAAGAAGTATTGTCACGTGATCACATTATTCCCAATGATTTCTATAGTATGAAAAAGGTGGTGAAAGAATTAGGTCTTCTGGTGAAAAGAATTGATATTTGCAAAGATGGTTGTATGCTATATTGAGGAGATAATGAAAATACAAATTTTTGTAAATTATGTAATCAATGTAGGTACAAGAGTACTAGAAGGTTGGGTCGTAATCAGCGACATAAACCATACAGATAAATATTTTATTTGTCTTTAACTCCTAAGTTACAAAGGTTTTATGCATCTAAGGCCACTGCTGAGCACATGACTTGTCATGCAAATCATGAAACAGAATAGGGGTTAATGTGTCATCCTTCAGATGCAGAGGAGTGAAAATATTTTAATAGAACATATCCTGAGTTTGTGAAAGAGACTCAAAACATTAGGTTAGGTCCCTATGCTGATAGGTTTGCTCCATTTGGCAAATCAGGAAGAAGTTATTTTTGTTGGTCAGTTATCTTAATTCCGTATAATCGTCCACCTAGTATGTGCATGAAGACACCGTATATATTTTTAACATTGGCCATGTCTGGCTCGCAAAATTAGAAGAAATTAATAAATATTTATATGCAACCACTGATTGCAAAGTTGAAACAACTATGGGATAAAAATGTTCCTACATATGATATTCATACTAATCAGATGTTTGTAATGAAGGTTGCTCTTCTTTGGACCATAAATGATTTTTCGGCTTATGGTATGTTATCGGGATGGAGTATCCTTTGGATTTTAGGATGTCCAATATGTATGAAGAGATCAAAGTCATTCAGATTGAAACATGGGAAGAAGACGAGTTATTTTGATTATTATAGACAATTTTTATCGCCAAATCATAAATTCAGAAAGAATAAAGAAGAGTTCACTAAGAATAGAATTGAAAGAACACCTCCCCCATTGAGATTAACCGATAAATAAATTTGGTATAGAATCCTTAACTTTCTATCTGTTATTGAAGAGTCACATAGTATAACATATGGCAATGGAAGTACGATTTGGGATTTACCATATTAGAAGAGTCATTTGATTCATCATAATCTCGATATAATGCATATCGAGAAAAATATTTTTGATAATCTGATAAATAAAGTAATGGATATCACTGGAAAAATGAAAGATAATTTGAATATAAGAAAAGATATACGATTCCTTTGTAAACGACCCACTCTTGATATCGATAAAAATAGTAGGGGACCAAAACCAAAATAGTTTATACATTGAAAAAGGATCAAAGACGGATTGTTTATGAATGGTTGAAATCATTGAGATTTCCTGATGGTTATGTTTCAAATTTTGAAAGACGTATCGATTTAGAGGAATACAAATTGATTGGTTTGAAAAATTATAACTATCATATATTTATAAAAAGGCTAATTCCTATTGCTTTTAAGGAACTTTTACCAAATTTTGTATAGGGTGTCATTACGGAGTTAAATATTTTCCTTCACGATATTTGTTCGACAGTGTTGAGACATTCACATATGGAGACGTTAGAGAAAGATATTCCAATCATTTTGTGTAATTTAGAAAGGATATTTCTACTATTATTTTTTGATTTCACGGAACATCTTTTAGTTCACTTGCCATATGAGGCCAAAGTTGGAGGTTCTGTTCAATTTCGATAGATGTATCTATTTGAAATGTGAATTTTTCATCTTTTATATTTTGTTATCAATGCATATAAAATGACTAATTTGATTATATATTAGTTTCTAATACATTTCTAATACAATTAAATTCATATATCATTTGAAGAAAAAAGTGAAAAATAAGGTACATGTTGAAATCTCTATTGTTAATTCATATATTATGGAGGAAATAATAACGTTTGTATCATATTATTTTGAGCCACATCTTCAGTGCAAGAGGCGGAGAGTGGAAAAAAATGATGAGAGTTATGTTGATCCCAATTTGAAGTCATTCTCAATTTTTAACAAATTTGGTCGACCAAGTTGACGATATAAGCGTAGATACTTAATTGGTCAAGAATGGCGAACAGTCCACACACATATTTTACTGAACTGTCCAGAAGTGACTCCATATTTCGAATTAATATATATTTTCTATTTTATATATTTTTTATGTCGTAAATTTTTTATGTTAAAATTTGTTTTCTTTGATGATAAAATTTTTCAAAACTTATATTCTGAACTTTCGACACATGAGTTTGATCGTTTACGCGATTAAGAATTTGCACTATGGTTCAAAAAATATATAAGTAGACTATAAATTATTTAAATTTTTACTTTAAAACATATTAACATATTTACTTGACTTTAGGTTCATGATAATCAAGCTCAAGTTGAACAAAAATTGTTAATCCAACTGTCATGGGGTCCAAAATCAATGGTACGAACTTACCCAGCATATTTCATAAACGAATATAATTTTCGTACTCAATAATATGAAATGGGAAAAACTACAATGAATAGTGGGGTTTATATTCAGTCATCAAATGATGGAGGTGCAAGAAATGATTTTTATGGGTTGTTGGATGAAATCATAGAGGTAGAGTACTCTGGACTAGAATTGCGATTTGTTTTATTTATGTCGCTGGTTTGACCCTATCAAAGGGATAAAGGTGCATCTATAATTTAATTTGGTAGAAATAAATCATAAGAAATTGTATAAAAGATATGAACCATTTGTGTTGTCACAACAAGTGATTCAAGTATTTTATGGTTCATATTTTAGTTTGAAACGTGACAAAATTGATTGGTGGACTATTTGTAAAACGAAAGTACAGAAAAAAATTGAGAAACGTTGGAAAGACATAACATATCAACAAGAGAAAATTGCCAACACATTTCAGACTGAGAAATATAATATTTTAACGTTACGAGATCCCAGTGGAATAGTGATAGATATGGATGCAAGTGAAATTCATGAGAATGACAATGAGGAATCTAATTATGAGACAGATGATGAAGATGAGCATATGGAAGATAATGATAATGATATTGAAGAATCTAATTTCACTACCAAAAAACACAGTTTCAGCGACGGATTTTTCTGTCGCTGAAAGTCACCTCACTAATTTTAGCGAAGAATCAGCGACGGATTTTTTAGCGACGGAATTTATCCGTCGGTAATTAGCGACATATTTTTTAGCGACGGAAAATTCCGTCGCTAAATCCGTCACTAATATTTTTTAGCATTTTCGAATTACCGACGAATTTAGCGACGGATTTTTAGTGACGGAAATTTTTCGTCGCTAATCCGTCGCTGATGTGAGTAACAATAGTAAACCCAAATGCTCGAAACCGCCCGCCCGCCCGCGGCCCATTTGGACTCCGGCCCACCCGCCTGCCTGCCCGCCCACGCTTTAAATGTGATGAAAATGCGTTGAAAATATGCTCTCACCTAGGTTCGAACCCGGGTGTGAGAGAAGAAACTTGAGAGTTTTAACCACCATACCACCATTACATTTGTGTTATTAGTTTATTTTTTTTCTAATTCTACAATTTATTTGTAACTTTCAATATTAAAAATACAGTTCACTTATTTAATAAAAATATAAAATTTTATTTAATAAAAACATAAAATTTTATTTAAAATACAAAAAATAATATCTAATAAAAATACAAAATTATATTTAATTAAAATAAAAACTATATTTAATAAAAAAATAAAATTATATTTAATAAAAATACAAAATTATATTTAATAAAAATACAAAATTATATTTAATAAAAGCACAAAATTATATTTAATAAAATACAAAATTATATTTAATAAAAACAAAAAATTATATTTAATAAAAATATAAAATTATATTTAAGAAAAACAAAAAATTATATTTAATAAAAATATAAAATTATATTTAAGAAAAACAAAAAATTATATTTAATAAAAATATAAAATTATATTTAACGACGGATTAGCGACGGAAAATTAGCGAGAAAAATTTTTCGTCGCTAAATCCGTAGCAAATTTGTCCGAAAAAATTTTAACGACGAAAAATTTCCGTCGCTAAAATTAGCGATGGATTTAGAGACGGAAAATTTCCGTCGCTAAATCCGTCGCTGATTTTTCCGTCGGTAATCCGTCACAAATCCGTCGCTAATAGCTACGGATTTTTATCCGTCAGTAATTTTCGTCATTGAAGACCCTTTTTTTAGTAGTATTTTGAGACAGATGATGAGAATGAGAATGACAATAAAGACTTTGATTTTTTATGATGGATAAATTTTGTTCTCTTAATATAATAAAAATCTGATATTTATCTTCATATATGGTAATCTTTTTTTTTTTAGTGGATAAGTTAGTTTAATTTTAATTTGTAAATCTCGTAGTTTAATTTTAATTTGCAAATCTCGTTACTCAATTTGTTGTCTATTTACTGTCTATTCTTAAATTTATATATTTCATTTGTTAATGTACTATCTTTTTTTCTATAGGTCATTAGAAATGATTTTTTGATATATTGGTGCTTTATTTCGCGCATTTATTATTTCAATTTAAATATGGTAAGTTTTTTTATATTATTCATTATACATCCGATGAATATACAATTTTTATTTTTTTTATCGTTCTAATAATTATGATTGACAGCTTCGACGTAACAGCCATAAACGAAATACCGATAGAAGATCACGCTTTTCACCATCGTAGTCTGTTTCAGCACCTTTGCAATCTCATTCCCTTGTTGGCAATGTACCTTCGCCCCCCTTCAATTGCAAGATTTTCTCATTCTCAACATATGGTTAGTAATATACCTTCGTCAGTCCCTTCAGTACAATACTGATATGTTGAGAGGAAAAACAACCGAGTGTTAATAGTCCCTTGCAGAGATTCGTAAGTACTAAAATTTAAAATTTCACATATATTATTTCATTTATTTATAAAAAATATTATTCTTTCGACTATCTTATTTATTTAACATTGTTTATTTGTTACTTTATGATAGATTTACAAATTCTGTAAATGTTATTCACGAGTATAATAGAATAGTGAATAACCATTAAGGAGGGGTTTCGATGACTTTTACAAGCACTCCGGAAGAAACAAAAGTGCTATGGTAGAGCGAGTTCAAGAGAAATTATCTCAATCAGTTTATATATGAAATTAAAGTTAATATAATCAATTGATTTTTTTTCATTGCAATAAACATTCACTTAGAATGACACTGAAGAGTTGGAAATAAGAAAAATTTTTAAGAAAAAATATAGCAATCACATCTAAAACATACTAAATCATGCAAAAACTAACGAAAAAAAGTCAAACTGCATCATCGAATAGAATTTGGGCATGATTATGAATTTTTGGAAATCTAAGGAAAGTAGACGAAGGAGTAAACAAAATAGAAAAAATTGAGTTTATAATTTTGGGAAATCGTCTATGACGTATGCGGGAGAATCGATCAATATCGATGAACATAGAAATAGATTGATAATTTTATTTAAACACTAATTTTTTAATCTAATTCAAACTATTTCATTATTTCTAATAATGTTTTTTTAAACCAAGGAAATGGAGATCGAGCCATTATTTATAGACAATTTCATGCGCACATTTTAAAAAAAAAACAAGACGTGGAGTGGGAAGAGAGTTAGAATAGTTAAAATTTGTAATTTCAAAATTTTCAATTATTTAATAGATATTTTCAATGTTAATTTAAACATATTATGTTGAATATACCATAACAATGTAGGAAAATGAATTTATTAGATTAGTCTCTCTCAAATTTATTTTCATTACTTACTTGATTTTTTGATTTTTAATGAATCACTTGATAGAGATTCTCTTATTCTTTTTTTCATAACTTTCAACTTTTTCAATATTAATATGAATATTCATAATTTAGATCTTATATAGTCTCATGATTCATATTACTAATTTTTTTTTTATTTTTCTTCACTTATATATATATCTAATCAAGATTATATACGTTTCTATTATATTGTTATTGTAAATTTATTTTAATTTTTCTCATTACAATACATGAGAGATGTGATGAGACAGTACAAAGAAGTTCGAGTGCTAGTGATGATGCTGGCAGATGTGAACCATCTGTTGATAAGTCTATGGCTCGAGGCGACTGGTGGACCAAAAGAGGGTAGAGTAATTGGACTGGCTTCTTTGAGCAGAAAATACAAAATCACTGATATATCTTCTTCCACACCACTAGTAGTAAGGGTAGAAATAAATTAATTTAATCAAGAGGTGAGCCATTTGAAGGACTTATTAGCGCAAAGGGATAATGAACTTCAAGAAATCCGCACATTACAAAGGCAAAGAGATCAGAAATTCAACGAACTTTACACAAAACATATACAAGAAATGAACGAATTCCGCCAACAATAGATGTTAATCATGCAGTATTTTCAGTTAGCCTTCGCTCTAAGTCAGATCCCCCTTTCTGTATCTCCTCCTGATAATACTCGTGATGGTGATGATGGTGATGATTTCTTCGATGATGATGATGATGGTGATGGTAGTCGTATTTAAGATTGTATATTAATGTTATTTGACTGTTACATTTGATACTCGTTACATTGATTTTCTTAATTGTGTATGGTTGTTGATATTTGAATATTGGGACTTGATGATATTTTATTTTTATTTGATACTACTATGATAATTTGTTATTGAAATCTAAGATTATTGATTTTATTGAATAGTTAGTTGCATTGATGAATACAGACAGTAAAAATTTTGATGTTGATAACGATTGGATGGTTAGTTATTGATGAGGTTGGATATGCAGGTATAAAAACAAGTTATATAGAAAAAATAGTCTAAATATACCAATGAAACGTATATTTGTCATAAAAAATACAAATTCGTCACAAAATTTATCGTAAATAGTTATATTCGTCACAAATTTTATTACTAAAAAATACCCAATGTGGTTTATAAATTCAAGTTAGCGACAAATTTTGCAATGAAAATATATTCGTCACAAATTTTGTGACAAATTTTTCGAAAAATTTTTTTGTTGCAAAATTTGCCATGAATTTTGTGATGAAAAATCATTTTGTGGCAAACTTGTGACGAAAATCAGTTTCGTGGCAAAATTTGCGATGACTGTAATTTTCGTCACAAATTTCATGACGAAAATCAATTTTGTTGTAAAATTTGCGACGAATACTATTTCGTCGTAAAAATTGCGATGAATTAATATTTCTTTGCAAATTTTGTCACGAATTTTTTTTCGTTGCAAATTTTACAATGAATTTGTTTTTCATTACAAAATTTGTAATGAATTTTTTTTTATTGCAAAATTTACGATGAAAAATTCTCTTGTCGCAAATTTTGCAATGAAAGAATATTCGCTGTAGATTTGGCAACGAAATAGTATTTGTCGCAGATTTGGCAATGAAATAGTATTCGTCGCAGATTTGGCAACGAAACTGATTTTCGTCGAAAAATTTGTCATTAATTTTTCAACAAAATATTATTGTGGCTAATATTTGCAACGAATTTTGTGACAAAAAATAATTTGTTAGAAATTTTGTGACGAATAGTTATTTTTTTCTCATAAAATTTTGTGACGTTTTATTAGCGATGAAAAAATTTTTGTTGCCAAATTCGTCGTAAATTTTTTTTGCGAAGAATTTTTCTAAAAAATTTGTCACAAATTTCGTTGTAAAATAGAGCTTTTTTATAGTGTATGATGTGATACCACTTTCTAATTAAGAAAATTCAACTCACAAATTAATTTCAAGCCAATCATGAAAAAGGCAAGAAATGTTTAATAAGTTCAAACTATAACTTTCAAAATATATAGGTTTCACTTTATTGAAACATTCATAAAATATAATACAAAAAAATAGTTTTCAAATATAGGTGCCAAAACATAAGTTTTCAATTTTCCAAACTGCCATCCGATGGATCCATCTACAAACTTCAAAATCCACTACTAGGCAGGACCGATACCAACTGTTGGTCTCAAGCAACATTTTCTCTTCAACAGGATCTAGTTACAGTGAGATAACCTTATATCTACACTCTCTCTAAAAAGAATAAAAGAATAGGGGGTGAGTATAGAAATATCCGGTGAGTGGAGTGCAATGGCATAGTTATGTAAGTGAGTAAGTGGTGAGTGTGGATATGCCAAACAACAATTTCAAAGCATATTTATGTTCCAACAAAATATCAAGTAGTCATCCAAATAATTTACAACGAGAGCCATGATTTTCAAAATACAAAAGTACATTCAATATATATTTTTTCAAATCCAAGGGGTTTGCCTCAAAATCTTTTCCACCAAAAGTTTGGTTCAAACCGATGTTGGAACCATCAAGAGTTTTCATTGTCATCAGTCATCAAACATCAACCCCAACCTTAGCGTTGGCTCGCAACCTCCTCGGAGGTGTAACCAAATAGCCCGAAATGGATAAAAGGGTGTCTCCCAGTCCAATCACCTTCCTGTCTACTAACAACAATAATACTCTCACCACGTTGCCCCTTCGGGTCACACCGTGTAAAGAATGACTATAGTCATTTGGGAGTTAAGGCTCACATTCCAATCCAATATATGCATCATGGGGGATCAGACTCATATCCCAAAGTCAATACATAAATCATGAGGATTCAGGTTCATACCCCAAAACCAATACATAAATCATTTTACAAACATTATACATGTGCTATATAAATCAACAAAGTTTTTAGTTCAAAAGTCTAGCAAACACTATTCGCAGGAAAAATTCAGCATGTCTCAAAATATATTAACAAAAGCATAAATCTCATAGCTTAAATCAAACATTTTTCAAGATACTCCATATTCACAAAATATTTTATAAAATCAAATTTAGAAAATCATTTTTGGAAAATTATGAAAAACATTTTCTCAATCATAAATATAACAAACCATCCACTCACAGTATTAGAGGCGATGATCACTCACAGACTTTCTATGCAGTAAGAGTTTTGTCTTGACTAGTTTTCTCCAACCCCTATGGGACATCATCAAGTATCAACAAATATCAATATTCATCTACTTAAGTAAACCCATAAATCTCTATACTCAAAACCTAAATTTTCTCTCACTCCTGATGGCTTAAATTCTCCAAATCCAAATGGACAAAGAACTAAATAAAGTAAAACTTGAATTAGAAAAATTATATTATCTTGATTTTGTCCCCACAAGATCCATCCGGTTTGGGTTACACCAAAGCTCATGTTTTTCTCCCTTCTGTGATAGCACTAAATTCTTAAACTTTTCTATAAAATTAAGGCTAAAATCTAATTTTGAAGAGTTTGATGTATAGTTTGGAGCATTTGATTTAAAGTTGTGGTAGTGGATTGAGTGAGTTTTGGAAGAAGAGAGAAAAATGGTCTAGAAAGAGAAAGAAATGAAATTTTGGGTTTCGTAGATTCTGAAAATTCACTTCTTTTGTTTTCAACACATTTTCAATATTTATCTAATAACCCTCATTCACTTCCAATTTGCACATATATCTAATATATCTTTCTAATTTATTGGGTTAGTCGACCCAATGAGTCTAAACACTTGCACTTCTGCTCTGTGAAGAAAATATATTCAGTGATGAGCAGAGAAGGTTGAGAGGAAGAATACAAATTTATAAGAAGAAAACTAGAAATATTAAAAATTTAGAATATTCAAGAATATAGGGAATATAATATAAATTGTAAATATATAACTAAAGAGATTGGAGGGCATGGTAGTTAAAATTTTTTTGAGCACTTGGGAGAACTAGAGATCAAATCTTCTTGATGCAATAAGATGTAACATCCGGGACTTCAATTTGCAAAGGAAAATGAGAGGTACACATGGGAATTGGCCAACAAGCACAAGGAAAATGGGAAAATGAGAGGTACACATGGGTGAATATATTGCCAACAAGCACAAGGAAAAGTCACGATTCTCACAAGTACAAGACACCCACCGAGAGCTAAAAGGTGTTCGATGTAAATATATAAATCAAAATGTATATGGTAGCGCCGATCAAGATCATTGACAAGGTAAATAGAATGAATGTTACCTATGAAAAATGGCAATCGCAAAGACATTGAAATCTCAAGGCAACAAGTATGGGGAAAGGCAAAATGATTGAATTCTCCGTGATTGAACAGGGCAAAGTGACTGAATAGGTATGTAAAGTACCGATAGACAAATGTGCTAGTGAGTTATGTTGAATTTCTAATTGCAAGTGGGTTCAAGTCTTCTCAAGTGCAAGTGACGTAAGGAATTGAAAGAGTTGCAAGGCAAGCCAAGGAAATGAAATTCACAAGGCTCACATTACCGATGGTACACTTTCACAAGTTTCACATTACCAATAAGATTTTCACTTGTAAAATAGTAGGAGGTCACCACTGACGACCGACTAAAAAAATAAAATTTGGAGAATTGTTTACCGATTGCTAAATCTTTACCAAACAACTAAAGTCTCGTAAGCGAAACAAATCCTATCAAATACTGAACAGTTAAATCCTACTGAGTACTGAACACTAAGCACTCAAGCAACCGATAACCCTGATAATTGGGAACTGAAAAATTTAAAAATCTATCCATCAAATGTCTTAAGGATTTCTGGTCATTCTAAATGATAAAAATTCATATTTTTTTATTCTAAATAATTATTCTCCTACATTTTTATAAATATAAAAATTTTAAATAACCCTTTTTGTGTAAACATCACAATCTGAATTTATCTTGTGTTACAGTCGATGTGACGTTTAGTCAAAGATTACCTCTAGCTGATATGATCAGTTCCTTAGGGAGCGTTTGCTCATCGGCCAAGGAGAAAAGAATATTAGTTCGGACTTTCCGAACACTTTTATGAACTAGTTGAACTGTTATCATCGAGAACTAATCTAACGATCAGTTGTCGGCCACTTTAGCAAAGAAATAAATCCCTCATCGATGTAAGTCCTAACATGGGTCTCCGGGTCCTCGGGCACTATCCCGATAGTCCTTTGAATCATACCCCATCACTTTCTATTGCCAAGAATGAAAAAGGAAAATCTAAACTGCACATGTTTGAGACAAAATGGAAGAATCGAAGAAGGAAAAATAGAACAATTCTAGGTGAATAAATACATTCTGTTCAAATTCCTCACTTAATTGCGTGGTAAGAGAAAAAGGGCTCTAGTTTTTGGCAGTAGGACAAAGGAGAGGCAAAAACACTAGAAAGTTGAAACCAAAATATTGCTATGCAGGAATTTAAGTATTGGCAAATCTTATGTGGGACAGTTTGCAGGTTAGGAGTTGTTTGTTGGTGGTAAAAGGAAAAGCCTTGATATAATTTAAAACAACCTGTGCAATAACCAAAGATGCCGATAATGGAACGTTTGAAAGGCACATATGCTGCGGAGGAGTGGAAAGTGGAATGGAAGTGGAGAGGGAACAAGCAAAAGAAAGATTCCTGTGAATAAGAAAACGAGCCTCGTGGAGAAAGGGGCTTCCACGAACATATCCTCCTGCACCCTCGCCAGTTGCACCGTGCACTCTCCTTCGCTACTATCGCCACCAACACCGGCGAAGTAAGGGGTGGAGTTTCTCAAATTTCGGAAAAAAAAATTAATGTGTAATATTTTATGAATATTATTAATTTTTTTTAAAATATGATTTTATATACATATTTTATTTTACTTTCCCAATATAAATTTCTAGCTCCCTCGCCACCGATCATATCTCTCTTTCCGGACTCTTTCTTTCATTCAACCTTACTCAGTTACATTCCCAGAGGATTTTTGTAAGAGTTCATGGTATTGTTTTCTCTCTCGTGTATATCCATGACACCTGAGACATGATATAATGATGAGAAAAAGTTTTATCCAAAAGCTATTAAGATAAGATAAATATTATATTATTTTTATTTTCTCAAAAACCAATAAGATAAAAATTATTTTCTTTTTAAAATTATTCAAATTTCTTTTCCAACTCTCTGCCACGATGTAATGAATAACACCAAATCTGACTAGAGAATCAAAAAATATAAAAATGTTTTCACAATCCTAAAGGGATCTTTAATACCATTGATTAGATTTATATAAAAAACCTTAATGGTATAAATATGAAAATATATATATAAAAAATTAAATATTTTTAAAATTAAATTAATTATTGATTTATTTTAATATATAATATTTTTTAATAATTAATTTAATTTTGATATATGATATTTCTAACAATTTACATTATCAAACAATATGAATAAGAAATAAATGTGTCGTTTTGGGGTTTAATCAATGTCTTCAATTAGAACGCTTGATAGGGTTTCCGCTATGCTCTGCTCTGCCCCATTCGCAAAGGCGTCATTGGAAGACAATGACGGTGAAGACGACGTAACAGCAGCCTAGGTAGATCACTTCTTTACGGTAATTCAAATTCACATGTTCTTTGGTTATTGGGGCTGCTCTTTTAGAAGTATTGGTTTCAAATTCACAGCAGCCTAGGTAGAATTCCCCACATTTTCTGCTTTTTTTTTTTTTTTCTATCCAGCTCTATCCTATGGGGCAATAACCTAACCACTTCTCTGTCTACCTTGGGAGTAAGTCTCTGTGTTCTCTCTCCACCTTATCTACTTATTCTCTTCAAGATAGTCGAAATGATCTGCATTTGTTTTTAATAGAGAGAGAGAGAGAGAGTGATAGAGAGAAAAGTGTAAGGGTGAGGATAAAACGAGAATTTTGCCTACTAAAAAAGGTCTTATGTCAACTATGTGCCATTTGAAGGGGAATTTTATCTACTTATATTCTTATACTGTGCCCTTAGAAATATCGGGAGAACGCGCTTGTCACTTGGACCACGGCTTCGAGGTCGCCGGCTTATGGTTAGATTGTTAATGAAGCATATTGTGCCCCACTGATTATCCACGTGTCCATCCCTCCCTGCGCTTCATAAGACTAACTCCTGTTCTGATCAGGGCTGTCTCACCTGATCAGCATTAAATATTTTCTTTTCCTAAAGCAAACAATGAAAATGCATTTTGTATCAGAAGAAAGAAACATACTCGTCGCAATGGAGAATAAATAGCACATCGTCAAAATTGGGTTGAAATTAATTCTTCACCAAACATATTTTCTCGAAATAAATTTTAGGAGGTGGATTCCCAAATTCTAAAGTTCCGCAATTAATATAGGAAATGACTTTTCTCTGTTAAATAGCTTCCCAAAATCATTTCATATATTTTGACACATTTATGTTTCATGTAATTAACTAGTAGCCAATTTTGAATTATCAAAAGATCGGTTAAAAAATTGTGTCGAATAACAAAGTACTAGTTAAATTTATATATATATATATATATATATATATATATATATATATATATAAAGATCACATAAAAAAAGTTAGCATTTCCTTAAGATTGTATCCTTTTTTATGATTTTTTAAAATCATAGCATTTTGGCGACGTTATTTTTTAAAAATCTTTATTCCTAAATTCAATAACTTTAAAGATTTTGTATTCACTCACATATATATAGCATTTAAAATGTAAACTTTGGATATTCTAAGATACGTTTAATATTTTATGATGATCCAATTTAAAATGCATTTGTTTTTGAGAACTGTTGTTTTCAAATCTACAACTTTCGGTTGAAAATCTCATTGGTTTTGTCGGATATTGGTTGAAAAGCTCAAGAGATCTCGTGATGGATTGCAAACTTTAAAATATTTTAAAAATTCCAATGATCAAAATCCTTTGACGAAGATTCCACCTTAAAAAATATAATAGCATACACCGAATGGATTCAATTTAGCCATCTCATATTCCATGATGGATTCTTTTGGCCCTCAAGAGTCTAGAAATAATGATGTGGTGTACAGGAATGAAACTAAAGTGGGCATAGCTCCCAAAGTTTAGAAAATCCTACACATTATTCCTAGTAGGGTTATCGGGTGGCCCAGTGGAGCCCTAACGTAAATTTTTGGAGGGTTAAGGTAGAAGTAGATAGGAACTCCACTGTATATACAATAACAACAATTTAAGTTTTAAATCTTAACACTTGAGATTAATCATTTGAAAGACAAATATAGAGGAAATTTAAAGAGAGAGAGAGAAAATAAATGTTAGTTTAATTTGTGTAAATTTTTCAACGTCACTCATTCCTATCCAAAACCATTTCCTTATCTACACTTTTAAGTATCATATCTTTACGCATAATTTGCATCCATATTTTCATCAATCTACTTCTATATTTTATTAAATCTCTTATATTTAAATTTTTTGTTTTCCTAACTGATACGTCTTTATGTAACACTGGACAAATCCGAGTTGTAATGTTGCACCTGAACGGACTATTCAAAAATTTTTATATTCTGAGAAAGTGTGGGAGAATAATTGATTGGAACAAAAATTTGAATTTTTACTATTTAGAATGATCAAGAATTTTTTAAATATTTAGTTGATAGATTTTTAATTTTTAAGATTTACCGATCATTAGAGTTCTGATCACCAGAGTCATCGGTTACTTGAGTGTTCGGTAATCAATACTTGATAGATTTTTACTATTTGGTACTTATCAAAATTTTCATATATTTCTCAAATGCTGATTTGGCCATTTAATTATTCGATACTCAGTAAGATTTAACTATTTGGTCATCTCATCGATTGCTAAATCCAATAAAAAAGAAGAGCTATCCAGAACCGATTGTGGTATTGGTCCATTCTAATTGTGGATATTTTGATAGCATGTAGATGGACCCATTGGAGGATATTTTTAAAACACTTTATGTAATACATTTTTCTCATATTTTTCTAAATTAGAAATTTTATATTTTGAAAATTGTATTTTGAAATGTTGAACAACTTTTTGTTTATTATATTTTTTGTATTAAAATATTGTATAAATTGAGTTTTCTTTATTGGAAAATATATTATCATAGCTTTGCGGGATTTTGGAATACGTGTTGATGATTGCATGTACTTCTAGATTACGTGGCGGTTGACACATGCTAGGATATGTGGATCGAGACGTGACACTGTAGATCTCTTACATATGCCCAGATCACTTCAAACAACACTCTCACATCTTATCTATAATTGAATAACTCCTAACTTATTACAAATATGAACTCCACTATAAATATATATATATATATATATATATATATATATATATATTATATAAATAGGCATTATAAGGTTTATAAAATCAGTGATGATCCCGCAAGAAATTAATTAGAGGAACACTAAAAGAAAAGTGTAGGCATTATACAATGTTAATGAGTTTGTGCTTTCATGAGAATGAGAATGTATTCTAAAAAGACAACTTGGAAATATTGCGCTCAACCGTCTAGGAATTCCCCTCCACTATAGTTTGATGAAGGGAAAAGTACCGTCAATCTGTCCACATAGCTTAAGCTAAAATATTAGAATCTTCAAAAAGGAGTGGCTGAGTTTCCTCCCTGCCACTGCATATATATCAATGTGACTGAGAGTAAGAATTTGGTCAAGGAAGGAGGTATAAGTGAGTGTGAGAAATCATGAAAGCCTGGAGAGCATATGTGGGGATGGTGCTAATTCAGATCGCTTATGGTGGATCAAATATACTTATAAAAATTGCTCTTGATAGAGGACTAAATCAGGTGGTGTTTGTGGTGTACCGTCATATGATCGCGATGGTCTTGCTAGCCCCATTTGCTTATGTATTTGAAAGGTTGTCCCCTTCTCCTGCTTCCAAATTAATCTCATTTGTGTCGCTTCCATTGTTTGCTGAGTACTTCTAATAATATTAACCCCTCTTGTTAGTTTTCTGCCTGCTCACGTGACATGCATTAGTGGAGAACTGCTTTCAACATAAATAGAAAGAATTTCATAACCCATCTCTTCTCATGGTTTGGTGACGAGTATGCGAAGCAGGAAAAAGCGCCCGTCCCTCTCATTCTCTGTGACTTTGAAGATTTTCGCGCTTGCACTGCTTGGAACAACTGTCCATTTGAACGTCTACTATGCTGGTCTAGTGCAAACTTCTCCAACAGTTGCAAGTGCTCTGAGTAATATCATCCCCAGTTTGACATTTCTTGTTGCAGTTCTGCTTGGGTAGGTCTGCATTTGCTAGCTAACGCACTGACAAGACATATGTCATAGAAGATTTGAGATGTCCAAACGGGATACATAGTTAATTGTTTTCAACCCATTTTGTTCATTTTTAGGATGGAGAAAGTGAAGCTTGGCAGTGCCAGAGGTCGAGCAAAGGTGATGGGTACACTTATATGCATCAGCGGCTCGTTAGTTTTTACTTTGTGGAAAGGTGGGTGCCTTTTCAAAGGCTTTGTGAACAGGCCAATGATCAATATTTATGATGACAGAGGCTCTATAGTCGGGCTGAGGCACAATAAAGCAAACTGGATCAAAGGTTCAGCGCTTATTCTCCTAAGCTACATTGCATGGAGCGGATGGCTCATTCTACAGGTAAAATTTGAAAGACGTTATTTGGATTGGACCCTCAAATATTCATATTCACAAAATAGCATATTGTAGTTGTAGGGTCCTAGATTGGTGGGGATAAAGCCATCATTATGTACTTCAAGCACACTCATAGGTATTTAGGAAAAATACCTTTTGTCATTAAAAACTATTCCTTTTCATTAGTTTATGAATCTGATCTTAAAAGTTTTATATTTTGTCTAAATAATAAATTGATCACTCAACTTTTAGAAGAGAAGTTTTCATGACAAAAACAGTATTTCTGTATTTTATACACACCAAGTGGTGGTCAGGTCAGGTGAGATCATGCTTTTTCCTCCTCACAGGCAATCGTCTACAAAGTATATCCAGCTCCATTGTCATTGAATGCTTTGATATGCTTCTTTGCATCATTGCAATCATCATTGCTCGCCCCGCTCTTCGGAAGAAGTCCATCTGTATGGAAACTCAAGTGGAATGTCGAGCTGTTTACCATCATCTACTGTGTGAGTACTGGCGCTCCCATCTTTTGTTAGAATCTTCCCCCTTTTTGCTGTTAGGAAGAGGAAGGTGGGAACAGGGTCCCTGAATTTTGCTCTATTATTTAATGATAATCAGTAAAATGAATTTTTACCCTGCGCAATTATCCAAGGGAGAATTAACAAGAGAGATCTAATATAATTAATTATCATAATATTGACAAATATTTTAGCTAGGTGGTTTGTCTTTGGGAATTTGTAGGGAGTTGCGATATCAGCTCTTGTGTACTATCTACAAACGTGGTGCATCAGTAATAAAGGTCCAGTTTTCGCAGCAATGTTTAGTCCCCTACTCCTGGTCACCGTTGGACTCTTCTCAGCAATTGCTTTTGCTGAACAGCTACACCTGGGCAGGTAATTAAATAGCAATAGTTCCAAATCCAAGTCCTCTCTCCTTGCAATTAAATTGCTGGTGATTTCTGTTTTCTTTGTAGTTTGATTGGCTCTATCCTCATTATCGTGGGCCTTTATTTCGTGTTGTGGGGCAAGCTAGGGGACATTCGTGAAGAAGAGCCTCGTGTTAATGGTGTTGAGCAAAGCAAACCAACGGAAGTCTCCGAGGACAAATGAAATGACAACTTATTCCAAACTCAAATATTGACTATTTTTATTTCCATTGTGTGTGCGTAGAGGTGGAACCGTAATAATTAAGTTGTTTTTTTGTGGTCTTATGATTATGGATTTGAAACGTGAAAATAAATTTTTTATAAAAAAATATAAGAAGAATATAGTGCATATATACGTCCACCATTCATTTACCTCTATAAGACGAAAAACACTTTATGCATGAGTGAACTTGTATGTATCTATATTTTGTAGCTTTAAATCAATTCAATGAGCAATTTAACTTAACTCAACTGAACTTATTTTGTTTTGTTTTAGATATAATATTTTTTAAAAAATGCATAAAATTTTATAAGTGAAAGATCATTTTCCAATAATAGAGATTTTGATTATCACTATATAGATAACTTTCTGAATTGAAAAATTACACATAGGTTTAACTAACCTAATTTTAATTTTTCCGGACAAAGCCAAACTTAATTAATTGTTCAGCCCATGAAGCTCGTAGGCATAATAGTGCACAAGAAATACTAGCCTATTCTTCTAATTTAATGTAAAAAGTTTTCAAACATGTAAAAAATCTCTACCTTATTTCTATTTTACCTGATTTTATTTTATAATTTTTTGATTAACAATAAAAATTCGAAAAAAAATTTGAACAAAAATTAAATTTTTTAGAAAAATAAAATTACTACATATTAACATTGTTTGCATTAAAAACTTCACTGAAATTTAAATCCAAATTTTCCATGAACTAATCCAAAATCACACGATCATGAGCATCTCAATTACCCTGTTTTTGCCACAAGAATGCACGGTGACGAAGGTTTAACTTAAAGCCCATCAGGTTAGCTCTGGTGAGACTGTGGTACGCTAAACCCTAAACCCTACTATAATCTATATATATACAATTAAATTGATGATAAATTATAATTCAATTTGTATCATTTCTTTTCCTTTAAAAATTTGTAATATACTCTAAATTATAATATTTTGCATAGTTTTATACATTGTTTCGAATCCACTGCTCTATTATTCTAGTGCATTTTGGATTCTTATTATTTTCCCCCATTCACTTTAAAGACTAAAAAGATTAAATCAAAATTTAAATACGAATGACTTTCATTCTCTCCACTTTTTATAAATTTTATACATTTTCTCTTCAACTGTTGACACATAAAATTTAATTATTATTATTTTTATATCACTAAATCAATATCATAATTTTTTCGTATATGTTTTTTTAAAAATTTTAATCACGTATCCGGAGCAAAACAGGCAGGTGCACGGGTGCATCACTAGTTATATGATAATATTCATCTTAAATGTTTCTTTTTATATTGTCAAAATACTTAAAATAGGACTCCAATCCCACCAAAAAAAAAAAAAAAAAAAAGGAAAGAATCTCACTCATGCAACTAAATGTAGACACTCGGTACTAAAAATTTTTTTCACTTTTCCCGCGCAACGAATCCAAAATACAACAGTCCATTCTAGTTTTTGAAGAATGCTACTCCCCCTTCCCAACTTTTTTTTTCCCCCTTTTCTCTCGGCACGTGGAAAAAGTCTAATACACTATTGGTCAAAATCCAATATTTTAAGTCAAAAAAAAAATCTCAATTTTGAGTAAATACCAAACCATTTTGGGTCATGTTTGCCCGGCGATGCAATGCAATGGACACGTAGCAAATTTGTGGTAGTGGCTTAGAGGAGTAACAAAAGACGAGCCTCCTTTTTATCAGAAGTGGCACAAATGATTCCACAAGACGGAAGAGAGATAATTAAAAAGTCAAATTATATCAATCAATGAAATTATGTTCTCTAATAAAGACTAAAAAAGGAAAGAACAACGAAAAAGATACATCAATGTCCTCTCTGATTTAGGCCCAATGAAGGTATAACAAAAATTAAGTCAACGAAGTCCGAGCAGATGACAGCACCATTGCTTTGAATAAGATCAGCAGCAACAATAATCAATGGTATTTTGCAACATCACGATCTTAATTTTGCACCGAGTGGACCCATGTGAAAAACACGACTTAGGTTAATGCACCGACGTTTAGAAGGTCAATTCTCGTGGAAAACTGATTTGTAATAGCAGATGGCAATACCAATAGTATAGAGGTGAAGACTCATGCTGTAACGTCCATCAGCTTCTTGAATCTTGTGACAAGAGTACCAAGATTCCTGCTTCCATAAACTTCAATCAGTGACCTTAGTGCCTTGGCTACCATCTCTCTCTTTCGTTTCTCTGAGAAATTGATTTCAGCATCATCCTGAGAACTTGCTCCCCCCAACGATGAGCACAACAACTCAAACCACTCCTCTAGAAATGATGCTTTCTTTATATAGGAGTGAGGGGTAAAAGGAAAATGGTGTGAGAAGAATTAAATTGTTTATTCGGGGAAATAAAATGCCTCAAAAACACTGGAAGCCAAAAGAACATATAAACTAGTCAGAGTATCCCAACATCCCTTGCAATTGTAAAGGATTAGTGCCAGCAATATAAAGCAAATGCCGATGCATTCTCTCTTCCCATTGTTTTCTGCTTTTCAATTTAGGGATTAGTGCCAGCAATATAAGTCGTTAATCATTTATGTCTAACATAACGACTGAGATTTTACTACAGGGCCCAAAACCTTTTATTTTGGATGGTTAGGCAGGGAAGACATATAGTGCTTACTCTAACAAGAAATTCTTGCACAGTCGGGTGAACACCAGTTGAACAGAGGCTTAGCACATGTAACATAGTTGAGGCCAACTGCAAGAGAAAAATTGAAAGTTAACACACAAGTACAAGAAAATTTCACGTCTTTTTCTTTCAACATACACAAGTTCCGATCCATTTTTAGATATAAATCCCAGATACCCTTCCCACCAACCATGATATCAAGTATATGATCTTTGCCCACCATTACCTTGGATTAGCACTCTCTAAGTTATCCTATATCAATTATTGCCATACTACTCTGTGTGCTTTTAAAAGATTTCACATCTAGTGATTATAAGCACCACAGACACCTAACAAAAATCTTCCCTATATTCATGCTAACAACTTTTTTCATTTAGGGTTGCAATTCACAATTAGGATCATACTTTCTGCATGGTAGAGGATATGGCATTTAAGAGACCAACCAACATTATGAAATATTCAGCAAATATTATATGACAGCAATCATAGTTTGCAATTTCACCTGCTTCTCAAGTATGATTCTATATTTAGAGCATGGAGTTGAGCTTTCATCTGATTTTACAGACAGAATTACACGCTCCAGACCCTGAAGAACATCTAAGAAGGATGTGCCATAATCTGCACCAAACAACATTGAAAGACTGCATATCTGCATCATATGCCGTAAGGAGAATGAACTCATTATCTAAAGTACAGATTATTGTACACCTTGTGTCCCTCCCTTAAACAGAACATGTGGCTCACTTTTATTTTTAAGGTTTTATATCTTAAGCAATGTTCTAAAAAATCAAACCGAACTGGCTGGTTGGATTGGATAAAGGGGAACCAGTCACCAAGCTGGTCCGGTCCAATCAGGCTATAAGAAACGCCAATTTCAAAACCAGTATAATAACTGGTGAACTGGTTTTGGACAAGTTAAAACCATCCAAACCGGAAAATTTCTGGTTCCGTTTTCTAGAGAGAGGGAAACAAGGCACTGTGCATGAGAGTAAAAAGTTGATCAAAGATGGCCACCCACACCAAAAAGGGATTCTTAAATACTTTATTAGTAAGGGGAAGTGTGTTAATATTTCTTAACCCACTTCAACACAGAAAAAGGAGAAAGGGAAATGCATTAATACTCACCAACTATATATTTGGGCACAGCCAAAGCGGCAGCAGCTTGTATCCTGATCTTAAAGTTAGATGAATCACGAAGTAGTAGTAGAAGAATACTGAAAACAGAGGGAGCCCTGCCAGATAATGGATGTCTAGATCACAATCAACTACCTTAACTGTAGTCAACTTTAGACGTGTGTGTGTGTGTGTGTATATATATATATATATATATAGGCCAACTTTTTTGAAGACAAACATAAAAGAGAGCATCCAAAGCAAAAGAACATACATGCTAAAAACCATAAATATGTGGACACAGTATAACATCACTTACAAGAACTATACTGAGAAGATGGAACCACGATTAATTGAAACATTTCCATTATGTTCAGGTTGCTCGCGTATTAAGCATGTCATGTTCAAGTTTGGGTTTTTTGACACAAACAACTAATCGGGCTATAATTGGGCTGGCCCATTTATTGTTATAGGTAACTGTGGACACAAAAATGGCACATAAACATGAACTGACACTCCTATTATTTATGTCAATCATCCCCAACTTTCTTGATTAAGTTGATTACAGTGACATATTGATCAATGTTTTGATTTGCGGTCACTTCTTCAGCTTTTCTTTTGGATTAAAATTTGTTTTGCAATATGTGCTTTGACTCAAAATCAACTAACCACATCAAGGTTCAAAACTTTGTTGTTGTTATCATATGGAGGATATTTGCAGTTATCATATGGAGGATATACAATGAGAATGCTCCCTTTCTGTTTCCCTTCCTCTTCTCCCTCTGCTTTCTAAGGTTCCTCAGAATACCAGTGTGTAGTTATCATAAGGAGGATATTTGTAGTTATCACAGATATTTGTCTTAAAATTTCCACAGAGATGCCTATGGTAACTCTAAGCTTTTATCATCTATTAGATTACATTGAATAATTACATTGCCGAAAGAATCAACCAAATATGAAAATTACTTGTACACAAAATAAGATTAAATTCTGTTCTCTAACCTACTTGTGACATGTTTTATTTTATTTAATTTTATTAGAGATTTTCCACTTAACCATATCTATATTGTATAATGTTGGTACCATGTTTAATTTTTGGGAAATCTGAGCTTGATTACGGTTGGGAACCTGTCTTTCTATATTTGAGTCCACAAATAGAGCAATCTCTTACAAAAGGGAGGAAGGTTACGGGAGGCTGCAAGCCTCAACCCTTACATTAGGCCAAGAAGGCCGGTGATAGGTGGTACCTATATAACAATAACAATCTGAACCTTAATCCCAAAATTTGAAATCGACCGTCTAAGAGACAAATATAAGATAATTAAAAATTAAAATGCAATACAGAAGGGAGAAAAAAAAAATCACACACCATCCAAATGAAATTATAATATGAAACGTGAGCATTCAACTTACTCTAATTCTCATTTGTCACTCATTCGTGTCCGAAATCATCTTTTCAGTTAACCCCTTAATTGTCATATCTTTACGAATACATTACATTAAGGTTTTTAACGACATACATCGTCATTTCACTAAATCTCATCTATTTAAGCTTTCGGTCCTCCTAACTAGTGCGTCTCTGAGTCTTTATTGCACAATCCCAAACCACCTCAAGCGATACTCTCACATCTTATCTGCAATTAAGCTCACTCCCAATTTATTGTGTATCCCTTCATTTCTAATACTATCTTTCTTAGTTTTATCACACATCCACCTAAACGACAAAAATAATGTCAACCATATATGAAGTCAAGAATTAAGTGGTAGAATCTAAAAGGAGAAAATATGACGATTTTTAGGGACAAAGTAATTAGAATAACAAATTGGTCGGTTAGTGAGGATTCAGAAACAATGTGGAACGATATGGCTAATAATATTAAAAGCATAAGTAAAGAGGTTATTGAAGTATCCAAGGGTAGAGCTCCAAGAGACAAGAAATCATGGTGGTGAAACGAAAAAATACAAACTGATATCTAAATCAAAAGAGAGTATTATAGGAACCTTAAAAATGATCATAATAACGAAACATATGAAAAATACAAAAAAAAAAGCAAAAAAAGACGTAAAAAAAAATTATCCACGAATCAAAGAGTAAATTGTATAATGAATTGTATAAAAGGCTGAAAACTCAAGACGGGGAAAAAGAGATCTATAGAATTGCCAGACTAAAGAAGAGGAAAGGAAAAAATTTAAACGAGATTATATGTATTAAAAGTGAAACCAATAATACATTTGTAAGAAACGAGGAAATAAGAAAGAGATTGAGGGAATATTTTAATAATTTGTTCAATATTAAGAGTATAATAAATATAAAAAATATAGAGATACCTGTAGAGAAGATTAACAGAGATTTTAAATATAAGATTCGTTCCCATGAAGTAAATGAGACGATAAAGAAAATAAAAAATGATAAAATCATAGGAGCTGATGGCATCCCTATTGAGATGTGAAAATATTTGAGTGAATTCGACGATCATTGGCATCATGTGATCGCAAAGAACTCCAAATGCCCTTCTCCATCTCATCCAACCGCTTGGATCTTATGGTTTACATCTCCATCTATGTTGCTGTCATTTTGAATAATGAATCCAAGATATCTAAAACGTTCATTTTTTGGTATGTCATATCCTTATAACTTAATCGTTTCTTCATCATTCTGATGATTATCACTAAACATAAATTTCATATACTTAGTTTTTTATCGTCTTAATCTAAATTTTCTAGACTCTAATTTGTCCCTCCATAACTCCAACATAGCACTAATACCCTCTCTGATTTCATCTACCAACATTATCTCATCTACAAAAAGTATACACCATAATATTTCATCTTGAATGCTCTGTGATTTCATCTATCACTATTGCAAAAAGAATTGGACTTAAAACCGATCCCTAATGGAGCCCAATGTCTATTAGGAAGCTATCACTTACCCCCGGCATAAATTCTTACATTAGTTATAGCTCCATCATACATATCTCTGATGAGATTAATGTATATGATGGAAATCCCCTTCTTCATCAACGCCCTCCACAATATCTCTTGGAACCCTATCATACGCTTTTTTCTAAGTCAATGATTGGTGGTACCTGTGTTCGTAAAAATTACATCGTGTTCTGCCCATAACAGTGTCGACCTATTCCTCGTTTGAAATTCCAAATCTACCCTGGTAGTGGTAGCAACTCTACACCCAGGAAAAAAAAAAATGGATTAGTATCCTCTCCCTCTTTCCATGTCTCTCTCCTTCACTCTCTAGCCCTTATATTAGTCCACCCAAACCATCAATATAATCGTAGAATCATTTGCAAACTCTTTCTTCACTAATTTTATTACACACTTCAATAATTTTCTTCATCATCATCATCAATGATGAAATCTTTTCGGAATAATCTGATGTGGCTACGCAATCGGCCCGTTAAGCAATGACCAGAGTAGGTGTTCAGAAAATGTGAAAGCGAGTTTGTTGTGGAGATGTTGAGAACAAAAAATAAATAAAGAAAAAAAGAAAAAAAGGAAATTATGAAGGTGCAGAGATGGGCATTCAGAGGGTTGATTGTAAAAATTGAAACCCTGGATAAGTGCAATGGAGATGGAGAAGAACCATGATTCCACACTGATGCTGCTTTTGTTCTCAAGGGAATATTGTATCCTGTTCTCATTTAGTGAAAACTATCACAGGAGGAAATATGACCAATTACTTTGTCTTTGTTTTTTGCATTGATCTCATTCTCTCTTTTACTTCTCTAATTAGTTAGTTGCTCTTGCAAAAGCAGCTATTCATAAGGAAGAATACCATATTTCTCGCTGAATCAAAGCTGGTTTCATTGTTTTCAATGGAGCAGATTTTTGCCTTTGAATTACTCCTCATCACCTTTGAAAAGTTAAATTTGAAGCATCTAAATAGGATAGTGAATCCATCTTTGAGTAGTTTTCATAACTTCTCAATTCACACTTTATATCTTTCTCTGATATTGTTGAAGAACGATTTAAAGCAGAGAAAGTCTCTTCAGGCTAATGCTTTTTGTTGCTTATAGAGATTATAGTTTAGAGGAGTTGAAGAAAGATTGAAAAGTAGTGCTTAGTTTCTGTTTTGCTCCTTTGTTTTCACTAGCTTCCCAGGATTTCTCTTCGTTAGAGCTCCATGTATCTTTTCTAATACGTCTATCATCTGATTCTTTCATCTAAACACCCCCCGAATATATATAAAAAAAAGGAAGCATTAAAAGTAATTTTTCTAGGCTCATGCTTATTTAATTTTGCAAATTTCAAGATTTTAAATGGTAGGCCAACAGAGGACGTATAATGTTAACAGCTTTAAAAGTACAGGATGCAAATTGTAATCACAGCTACTACAGAGGTTTATTTGTTATCTCTATTTTCCCTTAATTTTTAGTCTCTTGTGAGCAGCCTCAAAAATATGAACACAATAAATAATTTCTTACCAGTCCATATGTTGCAGCCTCAATGTCTCATTCGAAAAAAGATTGCTCAATGCATGACAAACATTCCACTGGACCTGTTGAACAAAGCCTCATTAAAGAACCAGATGAGACTGTAAAACCAAAACTAATACCATCCATGCAAAATTTTATGTATTTTTGCAGTTAAAAACGCACCTTTACATTTCCTGTAGCAATACATGAGAGAAATGCCTGAACTATTTCCTCAAGCCAACATAAATCTTGCCAAGAATCTGAAAAACACAAAGTAAGCATGATTCACAAATTATGTCCACCATTTTTTCTAGAACAGAAAAGATGTCTCAATACCATTGGGATTTGTATGCATTCTCCTTTTATCCAATTCCAGAAACTTGTTATTGAGGCCAACTGAACCATTGAATCCAGCAACTCTTGATAGATTCCCAAGAGCTCGGACAGCATTTGATTTTATCTGTATTTTTTATTGGGGGCATAAAATGGGAAAAAATCATTACCGCCATGAATGAAATAAATAGGAATACAAATTACAGGAAGGTTAATACATAAACAAATGGCTATAAGTTAACACTTAAGAGAACATTTTTGGTTTAATTACAACAACAACAACAATCAGAGTCTTAATCCCAATAATTGGAGTTTGCTTTGGAGTAGACATATATGTACGCAGTCTTTCCCTTGCATTTTTGCAAATAGACTGTTTCCACGTCTCGAACCCGTAACAACTCAACCGTTGCATCAAGATTCGTCCAAAAGAAATTTTTTGTTTAAGTAATGAATGCTGTAACCCATAGTATTTTCCAATTTCAGCAAGTCTTGAAAATCTTGATCCATTTTTTTGAAAATTTTGATCCATTTGATTGCGAATTGGACCGCAGAAGAAGGATTTTTCTTCAACTCAATTGGTCCATCAACCCTTGCCTTCTTTGTGCTCCTTGCATCATCAAAACCCACACCTTTTGAAGCCTTTTTCTTGGAAGAATTGGAAATCGCCCAAGTTGCATTAAACCATTCTTGATGAAGCCTTCAGAATCAAGTAAAGATAAAATACCTAGGACATATCCGAATCACTGATTGGGAAGTTCTTGAAGAATCCGCAAGGAACTTCCATTTGTTGATTTTCATGATTGAAATAAGAAATCCTCTTCTAGGTACTAAAGCTGTCTCCAAAAGAATTGAAATTCCCCTGCATATACTTCAGAGTCGAATCCTCCTTGTATGAAGAATTCCTACAAAAGTCTTGGATTTCCTTGAACACCCATGTATAATCTGAGAAGGAAACAGGGGAAGAGCAAGAAGAGCGAAGAGTGGGGAGAGCGTACTTGTGTTCGCCATAGGAGGAAGGGTAAGAGAAGAAGATTGTACGGTTTGAACTAAGAAATATCTTTTCCTTTTTGGTTTAATTGCCACAAGAAAATATAAGAACTGACTTGAGATTAAAAACATCAAGTGAATGACATAAGAAAATACAGACTTTCCATATGACAAGGGAATGAAGAAAATAAATCTCTAGGCAGACAATAAATTTAGACAAGCAGAAGAGAATGAAAATCACAATGACATGCAAAATTCTAGTACAGCTAAAGCTCAAGGAAATCCTAATGGAGACAGGATTGATTGGAGGCCAAAAATTAATGGGTTCAAGAGTGGGATTAGATAGCTAAGTTTTTTCATAGATCTGGTAGTGGGAGACAAAACTTAAATTAGAAACTTAGGTTTTGATCCGATGATGAACGCAAGGGAAATTTTCTTATTGTTAACCTTTATTAGGAGGTTTTGGGCATACAAAGATGTTTTGAGGTGGATGAGGAAAGCAGTTTGCTTTCTGTAAGATTTTGAGCACGGTGCATGGGAATTTTGATGTTCTAAAAAGTGGTTTATAGGTTGCAATGAGTAAAAGTTGATAGTAAACAAACTTTAGGATATTTGCCAAAGTATTCCGAATCATTTACTCTCTAATGGACATTTGCAATCCCACATAACAACCGAGGATAGATTTATAGGTGGGGCGCACACATGGGGCAACCACCCTGACTGGATGTAGTATTTGAGGAGAATTTGGGGCTGAATTCTAAATTGGTTTTCTCTAAAGAATTCGAAGATACACAATTTTCTAGGCCTCCAAAATTATGTTTCAAGGATTTAGAAAAGGCAATCCGCAATTAATTCTGGAAGGATCTTAGGCTCCCTACCATTAGTTTTTGAAGGATCTCCTTCTGGCATCTTTCTTTTTCCTTTTTTTTTTCCCCTGTTAAAAGTAACTATAAGTTTCGAGAAATTGTTTCTTCTACCCATGGTGGATGCGTATATCCTTCGAAATTTTGCAGCCGAATATTCTCTAGGAAGCTTAAACCACCTAAACAGCATATAGCTCTTGGACTTTCTGTTTTCAGTTATGTACTATATTATTTTATTCAACCTTTGAAATTTTAACTTTTGCTTCTTTTTGGTCTCATTTTTTATAGATAATTTAAATTCATTAATTTCCCAATTATTTTAGCGATGCTATAGGGCATAGTTTGTCCTTTTTTGATGTGTAATCTACTTTAATTGACTTATATGGATACATGTGTTTGTAAAAGTGCCAAAGTGATATCACAGCGCTTCCTTTTGGCCTCTTTGCTGTGCAAAAATATCTCTTTTCTTCTCAAACAGAATTAAAATTCACAACTGACTTATATGGATACATGTGTTTGTAAAAGTGCCAAAGTGATATCATGGCACTTTCTTTTGGCCTCTTTGCTGTGTAAAAATCTCTTTTCTTCTCAACAGAATTAAAATTCACATTCTCCATGTCTTAACTTATATCAATCTTTCCCAGGTAAATTACAAATAAGCTTCTGCGTTTCTCCTCCAATTGCACTTTGGAATTTCTATTTTCAAAATTATGCTTTTGTACCTAATTTGTAAAGAACATAGTAATTATCTGAACTGTAAAATTACATGTACCACCATTCTTATAGTCTGAGAACCCCAAATTAGAAAATTATTGCCTCTCCTCTCTCTGTTCTCTGCCTCTATAACCAATTTTTCAAATCCTAAGATCAATTTAAGAAATTATAAAGAAAGTATGAAGACTTAAAAAATAAGATTGCAACAAATTAATTAAAGAATACCAGTTAAAATTTAAAAGGAAAAAAGGTAGCCACAGAAACCAAAGCATCTCTCCAGGTTAACGAGTCAGAACTGGGATATGTGATAAACAATATCAGGATTGACGCTCCCACGCAGCACCGCTGTTTCCTCTATGAAATCTCTATTCTGATAATTAATTGTCAGTGTCATACCATGACCTAAATACCACCAACTACAACCAGCAAATCACCACCATCAATTGTCTAATCTTTGCAGTAAACTCTAATCAATTTTACAACTTCAAAACACAAACACAAATTTAATAACCAATTTTTTCAATCAAAACCAAAATGCAGTAGAGTCCTGATTGGGCGATGGTGTTTCCTCTGACTTCAGTGAACATTTGGACTGTTGCATTTATTTATTTTTCTTCTTTTGAGTTGGGAGGATAGTTTTTTTCTTCTGAGATTGAAGAAGAAGACAAAAGGGAGGTTTTAAATTATCACATAAAAATTGGGCGACATGGCACACTTTGAATGTTACAAACTAACAGGGGACTAACAAAGGTATTATAGTGAAAGTGCAGTAACAAAGTATGAGTACAATTTCTGAGAATAGAGGTACCAAAGTAAAACGGAAGGGAAAATACAAGAGCTTATCTGTAATTTACCCATCTTTTCTTTAAGGTGATAATTAACACATGTATTGCTCAGTGAAGCAATTGTGTTTTTCTGTGAACCTACTTTTTAATTAGGATTGTAGCTCACAGATATTTATCCATTAACAAACTCCAAGGCAACAAGGGTGTTAATCTTAGCTCAATATGTTAAGGTAGCATGCTATGAAAAATAGCTTATGAATATTAGGAGGAATGTAGTATGATATTATTATATACATTGACAATGGTTTCTTTGCAGGGTTGATTGATATTACTAAGGATTAGCAAAACTATAAATTTGGTCAGTTACAAAATTAGCCCTTATGGATTTTGGTGTTAGTATTCTCAATAGTACTACTCATTTATTTAGCCTACTCCCACAGGGAAGAATTTCCAGCTCCAGTAACAAAAGTGGTGGTTGATGTTAAGAAGCATGACAATGGTACTGGATTAAAGCCAGATTTTTGAGCAAGCATTATGATAGGCTCACTTAGGATTTCCTACAAAAAATTATATATATATATATATATATGTAAGAAGATTTTAATCATAGATGGAGGAGAAGGTGTTTATTGTCTTGAGTCGTCTAGAATTTCTACCCCATTTCTTCTTTTGATACCTTAAGTAGGCAGGTTGTGATTATGAGGAAACAGTCATCTCTTTTCTTCAGTTTACCAATCAAGTTTTTAATTATTTAAAAAGAAGAAAGCAAGGGCTGCTCTGAGGTTTACAGAGAGGTTCATGACAGTCTCTTCCACAATAAATAAGTTCAGACATGTGATAAGCACATGACACATAACTAATATCGAATCAGCCCTCTAAACTTAATCCTATCTAACTTCAAGCTAGCAGAAGGTTTTACAGTGGTAGCAACTGGATTAGATCCTAGCAGCCAGCTCCATTCAACAAATCAATTACTTCCTGTGACAGTAGCAAGCACATACCTTTTGTAATCTACCCGTCTTAATCCCAAGAAATACTTTTAAGGAAGAATCACTTTTGTTTGAACCACCTTAATCCCTAGGAGATACCAATATGGCCTCCTATGTAAGGGAAACAATGGTTTACATCTAGCATCCATAGTGGCTGGTAACGCCACAAATGGATTATGAGGCTTAAGAAGAGGAAGAAAAGTTTGCATCCACAACTTCTCATCATTGATGAAAAAGTCCTCAGCAAAAATCATCAATGTTGTAACAGGAGCTAGGCAGTAAAAACGGGCAAGGCTGTCAAAACACCAGAGCTGCCAGCTAGCCTAGATGCTTGCGTCGGTGAAGCAAAGCACTAATGTATAAATTATAATATTATAATATATAAATCAAAAATATATACAACAACAATCTAAACTTTCTATCCTAAATTTTGAGATCAACTATATGAGAGACAATTACCGAAAAAAAAAAAAAAAAAAAAAAAAAAAAATTAATTCATGCGGATTCTCCTACACCACTCATTCCTATCTAAAGCTATCTCCTCAATTAAATCCATATCTATCATGTCTTTACAAATACATTGCATCCAAGTTTTTAATGGCATACCCCTGTGTTTTATTAAATCTTCTATTTTTAAATTTTCGATCTTCCTAACAAGTGTCTCCCTAGATCTTCGTTGCACATGGGCAAACCACTTTAAACGATACTCTCTCATCATATCAACAATCGAACTAACTCCCAACCTATTACGTATCTCATCGTTTCTAACTCTATCTTTTCTAATTTTGTCACACATCCATATAAACATTTTCATCTCAGCAACAGTCATTTTTTCCTCTTGTTACTACTTAATAACCCAACATTCAGTTCCATACAATAGCGCAGGTCTTACAGCGATTCTATAGAATTTACCCTTTAAATGTAATGATCTTGTGCGATCACAGAGTACTCCGGATACTTTTCGTCATTTCATCCAATCCGCTTAAATTCTATTATTCACATCTTCGTCAATACTGCCGTCATTTTGAATGATGAAACCAAAATATCTAGATCGTTCACTTTTTGGAACTTCTCTTCTTTCTAATCTAATCGTTTCTTCATTATCATGATGGTTGCTACTAAACTTACATTTCATATATTCAGTTTTGGACCTACTTAATCTAAATTCTCTGGATTCCAACGTGGCCCTCCATAACTGTAATTTAGTATTGATACCCTTCCTAATTTCATCAACTAAAACTATATCATTTGCGAAGACCATATACCATGGAATTTCATTTTGGATATTTTTTATGATTTCATCTATCGCTATTGCAAATAGTATGGTACTCAGTGTCAAATGTTGATAGAGTCCAATGTTAATAGGGATATTATCGCTCAGACTCCCACAAGTTCTTACATTAATCACAACTCCTTCACACATATCCCTAATAAACTTAATGTATTTCAACAAGATCCCTTTTTTCATCAACGCCTACCACAACACGTCTTTAGGGGTGATATCATATGCTTTTTCGAGATCAATGAATACCATACGTCTCTCTTCAACACTCTAAATGTATCCATCAATTGTCTTAACAAGTAAATTGTTTCAATGATGGATCGTCCTAATATAAATCCAAATTGATTCTAACATACTTATCTCTCATCTCAATCTATACTCTATCACTCTTTCTCATAACTTCATCATATGGCTCATAAGTTTTATTTCTCTGTAATTGGAACAATTTTGTATTCTCTCTTATTCTTATACAATGGAACAAGTGTACTCTCTCCCCATATTTGTGGCATTTTCGTTGTTTGTCAAATTTTATTGAAAATAACCGTTAACATTATTACGTCGAATTCCTCCAAATATTTCCACACCTCAATAAGGATGTCATCAGGTCCTATGACTTTATTCTTTTTCATTCTTTTTAGATAATTAAATTCAAAATACTAAATAATCATATAAAGTCATATTTTTCACCAATTAGAATTCATTTTATGTACTCCATCCCCACATGTAGATTATCATCAAAATCATCATCTCTTGCTACTGCTTAATGAATCCTCGCTTGTCATTTCCTATAAAAATGAAATGTGAAAATATTGTTAAGCATGATTCCAATCTATAAAATCATCACTAACATTTTTAATTATTGCATGTTCACAGTAGCAACAAAAACCATAGGCCAAAATAAAAGCATAAAAAGGGTTTACAATTCAAAGAACAGGCCTAAAACTTTTTTAGTGTCTATAGGGTTTA
The DNA here is from genome assembly GCA_037126225.1 of Dillenia turbinata. Classification (NCBI taxonomy): domain Eukaryota; kingdom Viridiplantae; phylum Streptophyta; class Magnoliopsida; order Dilleniales; family Dilleniaceae; genus Dillenia; species Dillenia turbinata. The sequence continues at coordinate 25,383,507 of JBAMMX010000008.1, forward strand.
CCATCCTTATTATTATTATTTCTAATAGTATTATTATTATTATTAATATAAAATATATTGTTATGAATTTAAAGTTACTAAAATTTAAAATATTTTCAAACTCATATCCCAACAATTGGGATCGACTTTGAAATGGACGTATATCTTCCCCTTGCATTTTTACAAAGAGACTGTTTCCACGCCTCGAGCCCATGATCTTGAGGTTACCAAATGAGCAGCTCCACTGTTGCACCAAGGTTTGGCCAAAAAAAAAGATTTCTTATTGAAATAATGAATACTCTAACCCAAAGACACCAGTTTTGCGCCATAACCTGTCCCCATTTTTTAAAAGCCATAGAATAGAAATTCATGTTTTGCGATACTCAATACAACATCGACAAAAGTTGCATACCAAGCAAGAGCAGCTCTTGTCATGCCTCGGGCAGCCATCGTTATCTCCAATTGATAAAGCTGCAAGTCATGAAAATTTTGAGCTATTCTGTTGACATTAAAACAAAAACAGCGTTTTCTATTTTTTGCAAGTCTTGAAATCTTGATCCATTCTGTTGACCTGCAAATCTTGAAAATCTTGATCTATTTTGTCGACCGAAGTTGGTCTAAAAATTCTTTGTATACTTCAAAATTTTGTCTGTGATATCCCTAGTTTTCAAGCCTCTAGTGATGAAAATGCCCACAGATTTAAGAACAATGTTCTACTAGTACTGAAACTCATCTTGCGATTCTGTGTAGAAATGGAGAGCACTTTGCAGAGACAAGCAAAAAGAGGGAATTCTTCGAGTTATCCATTTCAACAAATTTGTCCCAAACCAAACCCTAAACAACTTGTCTCCCATAAAGTCAAACTAAACAAAGATTCGAGAAAGATCCCAAAAATTCTTCAATCCCAAAACTCAAGAACTACCAATCAATTGATATCCAGAAGCAAATCGATTTGACTTGGAGACAATGAGATCCGGTTGTAGGAGTCCACATGTAAACTTCTTGTCTATAGGGTGAGACACTCTCAAATTATTCAAATTCTGAGAGAAAGAAGATGTGGGCAGAGTTGAAAGTTTCAATGGAGAGAGATAGAGAGAGAGAGAGAGGACGAAGGAGAAGAAGATGAAGAAAAAGAAAAAGAAGAGAGAGAAGAATGAGATTGGAAAAAACGAGATTTGTCTTTCTTTTTCTCTCTCTCAATGGATTGCATATCCCCTCTTTAAATTTGTTTTTATATATTATTAATTGAAGAACTCCACCACGACCGTTCCCAAATCCAGGTAAAGAAATAGAGTTGCAGTAGATCGACAGTCAACACAAAATCTTCAATCAAAATGAAAAAATGGGAGACAAATATAAGAAAACTTTTAGGGTGTTTCCCCTCCGAGACGCACTGCATCGGATTTCGAGTGTAGTGACCCTAGGATGCAAGTAAGTTAGTCCATGAAGATTGGATTCATCTAACCTCTTGAAATATAGGATCCTTAACTAGCAAGTTAGGAGAGACAGAAAAAATAATAAATAGAGAAAAAATTAATATCATGCGTCTTCAATAAACTAAATGGGTGGGGAAGAAGGCTAAACTAGTAGAACCTTATGGTCATAAATTTTGGTACACAGGTAGGAATAGAACTAAAAATGGAGTATGAATAATTGTACATAAGAACTTACAAGATGATCTAGTAGAAATAAGAAGGAATGGAGATAGAATTATGTTTGTTAAGTTAGTTAGTGGAGAAAATATAATTAATATAGTTAGTGTATATGCGCTCCAAATAGATATAAATACAATTAGTAAAAAACAATTTTGAGAGAATTTAGATGCATTTATACAAATCATATTTAATGGAGAAAAGTTATTTATTGGATGAGACATAAATAGACATGTAGGAGAGAATAATTAAAGATTCTAAGACGTATATGGAAACTTTGGCTTTAGTAGTAAGAATGAGGCAGGAGGTACCATTTTAGAGTTTGTCACAGTATTCGATTTGGTATTCGTAAACACCTTCTTCAAGAAAAAAGAGTCACACAGTTACATATAGAAATTGGTCGAATGTCAGCCAAATAGATTTCTTCCTCGCCAGGAGAGAGTGATATAATGACATGTAAAGATTGCAACGTTATATCGGGAGAGTATAATAACTCAACATAGACTTTTAGCTCTGAATGTATGAGTGCCTAAAAAGCAAAAGAAGTATCGTCCATTTGTGGAGCCGTGAATTAAGTGGCGGAGTCCAGAAAAAAAAAAAGATGACTTGAGACAAATTAATTCAAATAGTAATTTAGTTTGCTAATGATGATCCAAAAACAAAGTGGAAAGAGATGTCTGAAAATATTAAGAGTGTAGGTAGGAAGATTTTAGGTGTATCAAAGGATCTGGCTCCAAAGAATCGTGGTAGTAGAACGAAAAAATACAAACTAATATTCAAACCAAACGAGAGTGTTATAAGAACCCTAAAAGTAATAGAAGTAATGATGCATATGAAAAATACAAAAGTGCAAAAAAAGAGATGAAAAATATTATTCACAGATCAAAGAATAAAGTGTATGACGAATTGCACAAAAGATTGGAAACTAAAAAGGGAAAAAGAGAGATTTATAAAATTACCAAACTAAGGGGGAGAGAGAAGATCTAAATAGTGTTAGATATACTAAGAGTGAAACCAATAGTATACTTGGAAAGAATAAGGACATAAAAAATTGTTGAAGGGATTATTTTAATAATCTCTTTAACGTTGAGAATACAAGAGACAAAACATCTCAATACCTGTAGAAAATATTAATAGAGATTTTAAATCTAAAATTCGTCCCCACCAAATAGAGGAGACCTTAAAGAAAATTAAAAATAATAAATTCATAGGATCTAATGGTATTCCAATTGAAATGTGGAAACATTTGGATGAATTTAGCATAACAATGCTAACGGATCTTTTTAACAAAATTTGACAAATCAAGAACATGCCTCAAACATAGAGAGAGAGAATACACTTGTACCACTATATAAAAATAAAGAAAAAATACAAAATTATTCCAATTACAACGGAATTAAACTTATGAGTCATACTATGAACTTATAGGAGAGTGATAGAGTATAAATTGAGACCGGAGATAGTCTCAGAATCAATTTAAATTTATGTCAGAACGATCCACCACTGAAGCAATTCACTTATTAAGATATTTGATGGAGACATTTAAAATACAGAAAAGATATTTACATATGGTATTCATTGATCTAGAAAAAGCATATGATAGAGTTCCTAGAGACATTGTAATGAATGTTAATGAAAAAAGTGATCTCCATGAAATACATTAATTTTATTAAAGATATGTATGAAAGAGCTTTAACCAATGTAAAAATTTACAGGGATCTGAGCAATAACTTTCTTATTAACATTGGATTTCATAAAGATTCGACATTAAATTCCATCTTTTTTGCAATAATGATAAATGAAATCACAAAAAATATTCAAAATGAAATATCATGGTGTATGCTATTTATAGATGATATAACATTGACTGATGAAACCAGAGTGTATCAGCGATAAATTAGAGTTATAAAATAACACACTAAAATCCAGAGAATTTAGATTGATCAGGTCAAAAACTGAAGATATGAGAATTAAGTTTAGTGGCAATCATCAAAATGGCGAAAAAAACAATTTAGTTAGAAGGAAAAAACATACCAAAAAACAAACGTTTTAAATATATTGATTCCATCACTCAAAGCGATGGTAATATAGATAAAGATTTGAATTATAAAATTCAAACGGATTGGATAATATGTTACGATCGCACGATGTCATTGCATTTGAAAGGAAAATTCTATAGAACCACAGTAAGACCTACACTATTGTATAGTGTCGAGTATTAGACCATTAAACAACAAGAGAAAAAAATGACTATACCTTAAATAAGAATACTTGGGTAGATGTGTGACAAAACTAAAAAAGATAAAATTAAAAATGAAAAGATATATAATAAGTTAGGAATAAATTCAATTGTGGATAAGATACGACATTATTGTCTGAAATGGTTTAGACATGTGCAACGAAAATCCAAAAACGCACCGATTAGAAACACCGAAAACTTAAATATAGAAAATTTAGTAAAACGTAGAAGTAAACCGTTGAAAACTTGGATACAAATTATCCGTAAAGATATAATAATTAATGATTTAATTGAGAAAATGATCTTCGATAGGAATGAGTAACGTAAGAAAATCCGCACAAATTAAATCAATATTTTTTTTCTCTCCCCGGTATGTCTCTCATGGCCGACCCCCAAATTTGGGTTTAAGGTCCAGATTGTTATTGTTGTGTCTCTAGCGTGAATGCATGTGCCTTGTAGCATTATATTATTATTTGTTATCCACACAATGAGGGAGAAAGGCGATAGAGAGAGAATGAGAGAGAAGAAGAAGAAGAAGAAGCAAAAGATGAAGAAAAAGAAAATACCTAACGTCCGATGTCTGATCTGATTTTTCTCAGCATCATCTTCCACTCTTCCTCGTCTCAGTCAGCGCCGTCTTCCACTTATCCTCTCCTCAGTGACTTTCTTTCCTTTTCTCTCTACTATATATTCTATTTTTTTTTTTAATTCCTTCTAATTGTAACCTAATTATAGCCCTTACAAAAATGCCCTCACCCTTTTAACTCTTCCAATAAATTATAACGAGGACAAATGAGTCTATTATAAAAGAAATAAAAAAAAAAAAATAGAGAGAGAGAGAACCTCACTCTGGTGCTTGCCTAGGCAGTGCCTGATAAAAGCCCAGCACCTTAGGCTTTTTGAGGCTCCCAGGCCTCGCCTCACCTTGCCTTGCCTTGCCTTGCCTAGGGCTCCTACACCAGGGTGCCCCATAACAACGCTGATCACCATTCAGCACAATCTATGTCTCTCATTTTAGTATCACTATCAAACCAAAGGCCCTGGGTGTAGACCTAGGCATGAAGAATGGAAGGGTAGGGGTTTAGTGGATAGGTGTCACTCCAATCACTTAAAGAAACACACCCATAAAAAAAACTCAACAAAAAAGAAATTTAAAAATCATTTTTAAAATGTACAATCTTATTTTTTTACAGTATTAATAATTTATATATTAGTGAACTGTTACCAATGTAAGAACTTACGGGGGTTTAAACAATAACTTTCTAATTAACATTGGGTTTTACCAAGATTCGACATTAATTGAAATTGGAGTTAGAGAGGGTATGAGTGCTAGAGAGAGTATAAGTGCTAAATTGGAGTTATAGAAAGATACACTAGAATCTAAAATATTCAAATTTAAGTCAATCAAAGACCGAGTATATGAGATTTATGTTTAGTGATAGTCATCATAATAATGAACAAACGATTAAGTTAAAATGACAAGATGTACCAAAAAATGAACGTTTTAGATATTCTGGATCCATCATTCAAAACAATGACAACATGGATGGGGATGTGAATCAAATGATATAAGCAAATTGGATGAAATGAAGAAATACATCCGGAGTTCTATGCAATCGCATTGTCTCTCAAACAGCCGACTCCAAAATTTGAGATTAAGATTTAGATTGTAATCTTAACAATTTATGTAATAAATGAAATGAATACATAAATGAGTTCTGATGCATCTGAAGGGGGAAATTGTGCATGACATAGAAATGCAGATGCATGGCAAAACAACCAATAGCAAGCAACCTCTGCTTGGAACGTGAAAAATGAATTTAACTCATTCATATGAACAAACTTTGGAGTTCATTTACTAATGAAATCCTGTTCTTGAAATCAAAAAGTAAAATATGAAAATCTTGTTCTCGAAATCAAAAAGTAAAATATGAAATTCAATTCTAAATATTTCAAGTTTACTAGATTGCCCTTTACCTTTTATTTAAAAAGTATCACAACTGGAAAAATAATCAGAAAATCAGTACACACCTTGGGCACCTGATAAGCTCAGGGCCAGCTATTGTCCCTCTCTTAAGCCTGTAAAGTCAATGTCCCTCTCTCATGCCATCTTGTAGAGAAAGGGTATTCATCAATGGCAGTCCCAAATCTAGGTTATTGATGCACCCCTCTTCCCTTGCCAAAATTCAAAATATTCTCAGAGGTAGCACACTAACCCAAGATAGCCACCTAAATTCAGTGCCAATCCTAGTTTAAGACAACCTTAAGATCGACCCCTCTTCTTGTTTCAAAATGGCACAAATAGGATAACATGGTAATTGGAAAGTAAATTTGCATATGCCCACACTCTTGGAGCTCATTTTCAAATTCTGGCTTTTTTTTTTTTTTACAGATTTGGAAATTTACTTTTTGTGGAGTTAGAATTGAACTACACTTTTTTTTCCAAGTAACAAAATTGGAATTCAAAATGAACTCCACAAATTGTGGAGTTCATATGTCTCCAAGCACAGTAAAGGAACACATGTTAGAATGATGGACCCCTCATCTCACTAGTAGCTTCAGTGTAAAACATGTTCTTTCTCAAAACAAATGCACTTGTTCCTTGGGTACTTAGACCTGTACACCGGAAAAACAAAGTAATATGCTATTATATGGCTGATTTCTCTCATATCAATCTCAATACTTCCAAAGTATCCCACTGTCCTTGCTGGCATGAATTAATCATACAAAAAGATACCACATGGACCACAATCCAAGTGAGCCTAGAAAAACAAGGATACTAACAAAAGAAGAATCAATCATATTCATATAAAGCTGTTTGGGAGCAAAGCATCACATGTTTACCTTATCACCATCCTTTGATAGTAGCAAAGCACATTGAATCAATAAGGTCATCAGTTGTGAGTTTGCCCTTGATTCTAAAATTGGCAGCAACATAATATATTACTAAAGGAAAGCAATCAAATCCACCATAGTTATCAAAATTAGAAGTTAAAGCACCTATGCAGCATCCGTTCAGGGAAAAATCAGCATTACAATGACGAAAAGAATCACTTATGTTTGCTAAGGCCCAGGAAGCTGGTATCCTCACCTAACAAAAAGGGTATGCATTGACACTTTTAAGTACCTAGCTAAAAATATAAACTAATCCCCAGCCAAAAAATAAATAAAAGTAGAAAAGCACAATTCTGTACCGAGACAACTGGATCACGTGTGCTCGTTTCAATAGCGAGGCAGAGCTTGTGAAGTATTTCTGTGCTATAAGAATGAAACATTTAATATGCTTCTACATAATGATTTCACTCTTATAAAGACAAGAACCCCCCCCCCCCAAAAAAAAAAAAAAGAAAAAAAGAAAAACCCAAAAAAGGCCAACCTGTAAGAAATTTGAGGAAAGCAAGCAATAACACCAATGGCTCTACAGGCAGCAGACCTAACTGATGGAGCCTCATCATTTACGGCAGCCTCAATCTTGAACAGAAATGCCAGTGATACATGAATTACAATGGAAATCAATTTGATATACTAAATGTTGCAACAAATTTGATCAAGGCTTACAGAGGAAGTGAGAATGAATTCCTGCTTGCCTTTTGGAAGACTAGCAAAAACAGATGAAGTCAAACCAGCATAACATGTTGCTGATGCAGCCCTCACCTATCAAAGAACAAGGACAGCAAACAACAGCAATTACTTGGCCATGCAGTAAATAATGACATTAACATATTTGAAGGAACAACTGGGATGAGTGGAGGGATTTTCTAGTTAGGGTGGGGGAACCACGTGGGTTTTAATTCCACTAAATCCCTAAAAGATACATAGGCAATTTATTTTTTACAATTAAGTCCAAACCTATTTTTGCTATTATTTACTTTTTCTTTGTTTCATTTTCTTATTATAAAATAATGAATTTCAATTTTTTATATCATCAACAAAATTGTTAAGTAAAATCCCCATTTATTTTATCTTTTCAGGTAAATTTTCACTTTTTATTTAATTTTTTTTCTACTTCCAAACCAAAACCATGAGGAAGGTTCTCATTCCAAGTACACTATGGTCCTGAACCTAGATATGGGCTCACTTCACCAATACCCACTTGAAACTTGAAAGGCATCACAGTCCACTTCAAAAAGCTTTCAATAGTGTGGTAAAATCAGCATGAGCTCCATCCAGCTTCCGCTTCAGAGCTAGAAACTTTTCTCCACTTCTTATGACCACTAGAATTCTCTTTTTCTCATACAACTTGTCAGTGGCGTTGAAATGGTGCTAAAGTTTCAAATTAACTGCCAATAAACTGAGGCCTATTCATCTTCTCACTTCTTGGAGGCTTCTAGGGAGGGCTCATTCTTGAATAATTTTAATCCATCATCAACTCTTGTACCAGTTGGAGTCGAAATGAAGCCTGGAAACACTAGGCTGCTAGTGATGAAAGAACACCTTTTGAAAAAACTTTTCAGCTCTTGAAGTGTTAAGGGTAGTTCTTAGGTGAATCATATGTTCATCCTTGTCTTTGCTATAAAAAAGAATATCATAAAATAATACTAATAATAATAAGACAAGTTTACCAATGGAAGAATGAAAACCATAATTCATGACTGTCATAAAAGTGCTTAGAGTCCAAATGGCATAACTACCACCTATATAAGCCTTCACGGGCCGTGAATGCAGTTTTCTATTCATCTCTGAGCTTGATTTAAATTTGACAATAGCGGATGGGCCCTTCCTAGATTAATTTTTCTAAGTACTTGAGCTTGAGCAACCAGGTGAAACATGTCATTAATTCTTTGGGGGGGAAAAATGATCCGATTGATGGCTTGACTATGAACCGCATATATGCTGCAATCCATCTTTTTGGGAGTTAAAAAGGCAGGTTCAACACAAGGCTCATGCTTTCCTAATATAAACTTTTTTTATATGGGACATCAAGCCCATGCTATTAGCCGATTGGTTTCATGGAGGCAATGGGTGATTATTCTGGGAGGAGTCTTATTAATTGGAAGTTTCTACTTATCATGAATTAGTGTTTATGAAGTATTTTGATTCTAGGATTTCTTTTAGCCTTCGAAATTATTTACTTAGTAGATTTTCTAATTCTAACATAAGTATATTATTTTTTACCCTGTAAATAGGGTGTCTTTCCTTACTATAAAACATCTCATTATCAATTAATTCAATTGATTTCTTTTGTCTTCTCTAAGTTTGTAGATTGAAGCTTGTTTATTTCTACGCATAGTTGTGTGCAATCTTTTATCACACTTACTCGCTACAACCCTTGATATTAGAGCGGGAAGATTTTGCCCTTCCCATCATGTCAGCAAACAAAGTTGTAGCCAATGACGGTTCTCATTATGAAGATCACAAAGCTGAGACCTCACGGTCGCAAGATCAAGGGGCACCATAAAAGGCTTTGAAGCAACAAATGGATCTGAGATTCAAACGTATGGAATGATGTTCCAAAGAAATTGTAGATAGACTGGATGCACTAGGAATCAATGCCAATACAAATAGCAAACATGATTAATTTCGAGCTCGAGATGACTTCGCCCATGGATGACCAGTCGGCAAAACTATTCCGGCAATATTAAAGATGTCATCAAGGTCAGAGGACGAGCACGCCACCAAATTCATGAGGTTGGCAGAAAGGATCAATTTAAGGGAGACGGAAAGACAACACATGGCTCGATATTTTTAGATGGTCTCAAGTCTGCCAGAGGAAAAATAGGGGCCCTGGTATTATAGACTTTATCTAAAATACAAAATATTGCAGGCCAAACTAATGTTGCAAAAGGAAAGCCTACCATATATTCTCACAAAAATTATAACGGAAATAATCATAGAACCTCCATTAATACAGGGTAAAGCAATTCATGACATCCTACACATAGTGGTTAGAATCTAGTGGTGAGAAGGATGATGCTCTCACCAAAACAAAACAATCACACTCAACAAATTAGTTTTTCAGAACCATGAATATTATCTTAGGCCAATTGTTCAATTTTATTATAGATAGTGACAATGAGGAAAACATTATTGGCAAGGGCATTGTGTAGAGTTTAGGTTAGAGATTGAGGAACACCCTAAACCATACTTCATCAGCTGAATTAAAGTAGCCAAGAAGATACCAGCTGGATTAAAGCAGCCAAGAAGATACGTGTTACTCATCGATGCAAATTTCCTTTCTCCATGTGCAACTACAAGGATGAAGTATATTTTGATCTTGTGGATACAAATGTTTGTTACTTGTTATTTGGCAAATGTTGACACTTAGTTGAAAAACATCAAAGGAAAGCAAACACATGCAAGCTGGAGAAAGATGACAGGAAATTGAAATTGATACCAATAAAAAGAAGTTCGAAACTCCAAACATCTAAGGTGAAGGGATGAACTCTCTTTACTATTACCAATAGGGTAAGTAGCACACAGAGTCGAGAGAGGTACATGCCTAGGTTGTGAAAAGTCCTAACAAGTGAAAGAGAGCAGAAATCAGAAGAACATCTGTAAGCAATCAAGCCATTACTCGACAAGTTCAGCACAGTAATGCCAGAAGACTTGCGTGACGATTTGCTGCCCATGAGGGATATTCAACACCACATCAACTTGATCTCTGGTACGAACTTGCGACATTACAATAGAAGACTAAAATACTTATGGAAAATGCCAAAGGGAATATTCAAGAAAGCATGAGCCCATGTGTATTTCCAGCCTTATTGACCACACAGAGGATGGGAGTTGGAGGATGTTGACAGCACAGCCATCAACAAAATCAGTGTTAGGTACAAGTTCCAAATCCCTCGACTAGATGATATGCTTGATCTGCTTCATGGAGTTAAAGTGTTCTCAAAAATCGACCTTCGGAGCATCACCAAATTTGAATGATCTGTGAAATGAGTGGAAAACAACTTTCAAGACAAAAGGGTTGTATGAGTGGCTTGTGATGTCATTCAACTTAACTAATGCGTTGAACACTTTAAGCGGCCAATGAATCAGGTACTCAAAACCATTTAACACTAAATTTGTTGTGATTTATTTCGATGATATCTTGATTTATAGTCAATATGAAGAAGAATATCCCTTGCATTTGTGAGAAGTCCTCACAGTCATGCGGTAGAATAAATTATACATCAACTTAAAGAAGCAAAGCTTTATGTCAAACAAGCTGTTGTTCTTGGTTTTATAATGAATGCAAATGGTATTCAGGAGGGCGATGACAAAGTTCGAGCTATTAGAGAGTGGTCGATCCTGAAAACGGTTACATAAAAGTTTTCATGGATTGGCTATATTTTATCAGCAGATCATCAGTAATTGCAGCAATACTGAAGCACCAATTGCACAGTACCTAAACAAAGGAAAGCTCCTGTGGAGCAAAGATGCAATCACTAATTTTGCCTTGCTAAAGGAGAAGCCATGATCTCCTCTAGTTTTGGCACTACCCATCTTTGATGTGCTCTTTGAAGTTGAGTGTGATGCTTGGAGAGTGACACTGATTCGGTGCCGTCTGAAACCAAGCAGCTGTGATCCATATGTGACACTTCAGTTCATCACTCTTATTTTTATTTTATTCTCTAATATCATCAATGATAAGTTAATAAATCAGCACAACAAACAAAAGGACTAGGAAGCACTCCCCGTAAGCATATGATAGAAGCAACCATCAAGATTGCAACATAATTTACAGAACCAGTTAGGCTCAGAGGAAATATTGTGTAAATAAGATATTAAGATTAGCATGGTAGAAATTAAAGGTTATGATGCAAAGATGATAAAAGGGAATGTTGCAATAAACACTCTACCAACCATGGAAGAGCTGTGACAGAAAGTCAAGGACATATGCTTCTCAATTGCCTCGCACCACTGCTCATTTCCGGAAATATGTTCCTCCAATCCATTCCTGCTGAATCCTGGGCATCGTAGTCCATAAGATGGAGCTGAAGATATTTTCTTCATTCTTAAGCAATCTGAAGTAAAAGGGGTGTCAAATAATTTCTCATCCAACAGATCTTCAGTTCCCTTAAATCCAGATATACCACGAAGGCACCCATCCAAGACCTGGATTAATGGAACATTTGTACTCAATAAAGGGTGGAGAGATACATGTAAAATCGGAAATAAACCACAACAGATTGCCAAGTACTTGACAGCTATGCCACCACCAAATATATATATTATCACTTTATATCACTAATTACAAGTAAAACCCTGATCAGATCAGCTAGCAGAACGTAGCCACCCAACCCTCACCCCCACCTAGAAGGAGAGCCAAAAATAAATAAATAAATAATGCCTAGATTCAGCCCCTAAACTTCCATGAACAATCAAAAATTAATGCGGTTTAATCAAACACCAAAAACTGCTATAAATCAAGCCACAAAACTCTAGAAAGATTTCTAGAATCCAAATAGACCTTCAACAATCCACATAGCTTCAAAGATTGCCATAGGGTAGGATCACATTATAGTAGAATCAAAGTTTTTTTTATCCTACGTTATTTATATGCTTTCATTGGCTTGATTTTTGGGCTTTTAATTTTTAGTAAGTTAGTCTGTAACTCCCCAAAACTCTCCTAACTAGCTTCTTTAGATGTTGTCATAATGTTTTAAGCAAGTAAAAGTCAAGGACTTCTACACAGAATTGAGATGCTTGTGTAGAAAAGTTAAAATAGAGATTATCTAGAGATAACTAGCGTTATGACATTGTTCATATAGATTTATGTCATCTTTAGATAGAATGCTTCGTTTTATTGGCGATTATGTGTTTTCAAGGATTTTATATTTTATCTACATACTAGTGATCATTGACTCTCTAAGTTGATATGAACCCTATAACTAAGAATTATATGATAGTTTGATGATAATTATGGATTATAATGCTTTCATGTGGTTCATGAGATTCATGTGCCAATACTTCAAATGGAGACCTCAACATGGCATCTATGTAGTTGTATTTGTGACGACGCTTCCTTGAGCAATGCAGGATATATGTCCTGCATGTGGAAAGATTTTTCCGTTGTGTTGTGGTTTCTATAAGTGTGTCATGGGCTCTTATCTTGTGAAAGCACACGTTAATCCTTCATTCATATGACTTCTGCAACTAGATTACTTACTTGGGCAATCCCCTCACCGTACCCCCCTCTTTACTTTCCACGTGCATGCTTAAGAGGGAAATGCTTTTGGGTTGTGAGAATAAAGATTAAATGGAAATCTTGTACATGTACCTTGTGATAGGAGTCAAATTACGGCACAACTGCTTACGATGTAATAATGACAAACGCTATTATAATGAATTCAAATAGTTGTTTCTCTTTATGGTAATGGGACCTTCAATGCTGCTGCGATCCTTGTATATGATAGGATAGATTGGTCATTTCAAAATGTGCAGCTACTCTAGAATCCTTACCTTCCTGGGATAAAACTTTCTAAAAATAAAGGTGGTTTGCCTAAAACTTTGTCGCCCCTAAAATTGTTTTTTGGCAAAACCCATCCTTCACCACATGAACCCATGATCTAAGTTGCTTCTGAGTGACACCTGAGTTTCCATCACCATGGTTCTGCCTTTGATTAATTGTCCAAACTAAGAAAGAGGCCTATCAGGAATTAACATCACTGCAAGTCGAACTCTTTTCCTCTTTACTCTCTATGACACTGATGATTGCATGGATGACTTTGCTGAATGTATTCACTTGCACTCTGGGCAACATCCCTAAGCTTCTGAATTAGGGCCTTACAATCTTGGAACAAATCACTTCAAGGCACACAGCCCTTTCCTTTTTTCTCTCGCACCATAGTAGCATGTAATCTGCATGAATAGGCCACCACTGTTTCTGCATCTACTCACCAAGATGAAACGTCTATACACTCTAAATGTGTATCCCAACTGCCTAGGATTTTATGCAGCAGGCCAAACCCCACTAGGTATAGTTCAGACCTAAAGATATTAAAACAAGGCATCTACCCCCTCCCCTTTTATTCTCCCAATTGGCAGTAGTAAAACGTACCAATGAAATGTTCAAACAACTGTCATTCAAAATCATAATTAAAGGCCCTAAGAGAAGCTCTCATGAAACAAATAAAGAGAGAGAAAGAGATGTTCATCATACATTATCAGAAAACTAGGTAACGTGATGGACATAGCCAAACAGAAAATCTTACAAAATCATCCTAAACAAGTTTAGATGTTTAGCAATCTCACCACCATTATGCAGGTTGAATGCAAAAATATACCATAAGTTGAGGACTGTGATAAGCATAGTACAAAAAACCAGTTTACGAGTACCCAGTATACCGATACAGCTATGAGATACATTCATGAAACAGATGTGATGACTGAACCATCTCCTTATGAAAATGTGTTCTAAATATTTGCCAAAAGATCCAACTTTTATCAATATAAGGTCCTGGATTGAAGAAATTCTTTAAATTACTACCCATATCTAGCATAATATTCCATCAAGATTTTAGATTAATCCATTCCCAATTTTTCTTCTCAGACACAAAGTTTACATGGTAGATTCTAGCAATCACGATCAGCTCTGCAACTCGGGATGAAAGAACCAGAATGCAGAAGGCAAGGGTAAATACTAAGAATAAGAATAAAATGGCAAAAGCATGTAGCTTCCCCACAACTACCCAAAAAAATAAAAAATAAATAAATAAATAAACTATTAACCATAAAAATGCCACCTTTGGAATGAATTCAACAACTGAAGACCAAATGGCACTCTAAAAAACATGGTCCGAAGAAACAACGGAAGAAACTTTGAAAACCTATTAGATTGCCTGTTACCTTGATTGAAGCTGCAACCACTTTTTCCACCATTAGTCCACCACTATTTCCAGCTTGTCCATCCCCTAGTCTCATTTGAGCTTCAGAACATGTTAATGTCAGCAGTCCATACACAAGATTAGAAACTTGTTTCCAACACAAAGCCATTATATTTGGATAATTGTGTGACACAGCTCTAAGGGCCTGCAACACAATTATGAACACTTTAAGTCTGATACAGAAAGATTTTGAAGGATCAACAGACAAGGATATATGTAATATTTAACTAGCCCTTGTCAATGCAGGTAAGCAAGGCCTTTCTAGCAAGTACAATTGTCAAGTTCAACTGATTCTAGCCATTTATATGCAGTGGGCAATGCATTTCTGAATCAAGGGAGGAAAAAGCCACTCCAATTAATAACAATGTGAAATTTTCAAGAGACCTTACAAGAAAAGGTAGTTATGCTTGTCTCACCTATTTCAAAGGCACCATTAGAAAGGGAATACAAACAGTGTGACCAACCATACAAAATTTACAAACACTTATAGTTCTGTTGTTTGAATCTGCCTCAAATAGTGTTACCACCTTATCCCAACACTCACTCTCAAGTAGGAGCATAGATGTCAAAACTTCTACAAGAAATATACCCAACCCAAACGGACTGGTTAAGTGTCCTATTGAACTAGTAATCATCAGATTCCTCATGGAATAGCATCTCCCATCGCAAGTTTATTCACATAGTTCTTATAAGCAACATTACACTAAAACAACTACTAAATCACTAGGGCATAGGATTATTCAAAATGAGAAGAGAGGAGACGAAATTCGATATATAGAAACACATGGATGTTATGCGAATAAATTGAGGGTTGAGAGTGCTCAATAGACCATGTGAGAGCACATAGGGATATCATTAAAATAATTCGTGTGAAGAGGTTTTACATTCTTTTGTAAAATAATTCTCCTCTTCCTTCCTCATGGCTCCTACACTCTTCTCAATCTCAATCAGATAGGAGACGGTTCAACAAGCGCGATGGATAGCATAGGTACTTTAAGAGCCATTTTCAAAGATCACAAGCCCAAAGTGGTTTGACAGTATACTTCAAGACAATGTTAAATAAAGCTCATTTTAGAGTATATATAACTTCATGAAATCTTTAAAGTTGGAAACAAATAAATACAGCTTTTAGAGCATAACACTTCTGTTTTCCTTTCTCATGTCTTTTTCCTTTTTTACTTTTTTAATCATTATCTTTTAAAGTTCCTCAAGCTAATCATACTTCTAAAGGAAAGAGCCTATTTAAAAAATGTAAATACATAATTTTATGTAAAGCACAACATTAAAGATCCAACAACTGAGCAATATTTAGCTAAAACCACAAATAACCCCCCGAACTTCAAACCTACTTTCAAAATAGTTCACAAGACATGTTAGTTAGTGCCAAGATTTTTTTATAAAAAATAATGATAAGGACTTGATACAAACCTTAATTTTGTCCACGTAGTGACACTTTATGCCCAATTTTAAAAGCTTAGGGAGACAATTAAATACAATAAATATTTGAAAGTCAGGCCAAATTTCACGCAACAGATTTGTGGTTTTGGCCTTTGTTATTCATAGAAATAAGAATATTGCAAAAATAGGTAAACATTCTCCAATTAAAACTTTAAAACTCGAAATTGGTTAGAAGTAGGGAAAAATCCTAATTTTGGTGTGGAGAAGGAAAGAAATCTATTTACGACTTTGGTATTTGACACACAATGTTAGCGCCACGCTGCTACCAGATGCACCTCCTCTGAAGTCCTTTGGCAAAAAATCCAAGTAGTGGGTCAATGTGGTACCCTCAAAATCGTCATCTGCAATAAAAGCTTTTAGTCGGATCCAACCAAAAATATATATATAGCATCGTGCCAGCATAGGGCTGACATGGCAGGTCAAACCCTCAAGACAGGAAATAGTTTTGGGAAGAGCCCAAAATTCAAATTTCTTCCTTTTGAACACGAAATTAGGATTTTCCCTAAAAGTAGTCTAGCTATTATTGTCTAGAAGTAATGTAGAAGTTTTTCAAAAAAAAAAAAAAATTGTTATTCAAAAAAATGTTGAAATTTATTGTATGACTACGTTAGTTACAGAGATAACATATGCAGGAATTACCTCCATTTAGATAGGGGTGGCAATTTCAGGCACGACACGAACACGACACGAAATTGGTGGGTTTGGGTCGATACAAATCTGTTTTGGGTCATAAATAGATTGACACGGTTACAACCCATTTAAAAATGGGTCATGTCGTGTTAACCTGCTGGGTCAAACAGATGACCCGGTAAAAAATTAAACAGGTCGTGTTGTGTCAAAATTAATGGGTCGACCTGTTTGACTCGGTAAAATTATGTAAAAAATTATAATATTTTAGGTATTTTGCTATTGCAAATGATGTAATAATATGGTTAGTGATGCGATATTTTTATTTATAGATATTTTATATTTAGAAATTCGTTGAATTCCAAAATCATGCTAAAACGGATTGATAAATTAACGGGTTTAATGAGTTATTTTAATTTGATTACAAATTAAATAGGTTAAGCAGATAAACACGACACGACACAATTATAAAAGGGTCAAACACGACACGGCACGATAATAAAATAGATTGTGTATGGGTTTAGATTTTTGACACGAAATACGAATACGACACGACACTATTAGACACGACACAACACGATTGACACCCCTACATTTAGATGCACATTGTTTTGACAACTATGCATCCCGCATTCCCCTAAGTTTATCAATTAGTACTGTTTCTAAGTATTCTAGTTACCAGGATTGTTTATTCACTAGCAATAAAAACACAAATAGATTCCCAAACAAGAGAACCAACATTGAACCACTCTAATAGAATAACTTCAATGGCACAATATACTGTCAGAAAATTAGTCCATCAACATCTAATTGACTTGTACGTCTGCATCATGCAAATTACGCTAAAATAAATAACTCCAACCACTACCTCAACACATCATGCTAAATCACTTCTACATCTGCATCAGGTGTACATTACATGTCATAAATGCAGCATTTCACCCATCAACGAACCAATCAATCGATGTCAATCCAGTCCATTTTTTAAAAACTCATTGTGAGGATATTTCTTAGGTGCATTTTGGGTCAGGAATTATATATCTCAGTACAGCGAGATGTACTTTTCTACAACTCTCAGGTAGATGAAAAAAGGTAGTTCAACTGGTGGAGCTACATGAAGAATCCAGTAGGCAGTGTAATTTAACCAAATTGAATATATTGATAATGTGTGACTCATTGTGATTGCTGCCTCCAATATTAAGTTGAGGCCAAGTAGAAATATACAGCAATAAGAGTAAATGGAAAATTTTCAGTCTAAATCTAACACCTACATCCCATTGTTCAAAAAGAATGTTAATATATTTAAAGAACTGGTAGGCCATCAAGAATGCTTGAAAGATACTTGACAGTAAGGACTTCCCACCTATAAAAACATGCCAGAAATTCTAGGGGCCAATAAAAGCAGTAAACAACCATTTCAGCACATACATCAGACTTTGATATTACCTGGAGGGCCTCCAAGCTTATAGACAGGGTCACAACTTGTGATGACATTTGGAATAACATAAGAAGAATACTAGAAGTTCGTTGAGCAGTCACAAAACCTGTAAGGGAAAGTCATGTAAATGTTCTAAGAGGCCTTAACACACCAAAAATGTTATGGTTACAACATTTTTAAGCCCAATTATTTCTATTATGACTAGTAGAGAAGCGAAAGAAATCAAGATTTAAGTTGTTAGAATAAATCATGAATGCAAGCAAGTCTTTCATTTTAGCCATTCCTTATATGCTGTGTTTGGATGAAGCAGAATGCTAAAAGTTTCAGAAATCAAATTATTAGACCCTCTGTGCTTTCAAACAAGATTGTTTTTATACTTCTCTAAGACACATGCTTTAGAAGTCATCAAAGATGATAACCTAATGGGCTTGAAATGGAATGGGAAGGCAGTCTATCACTAGTTTTTACATGTGATAATATTCTGAGAATTTCCCATCCTTGAGTCTTATTTATAATTTCCCTTTTATCTAGTGCAATAGTTTTTCTGTCAAAAAAGGGAATATATATATATATATATATATATATATATATGAAGCTCTCTATGACTAATGGGTCCCTGGACAAGCTTGGCTAGCCAACATCTCCTTAAAACATATCCTCAAGATCAATTTCGAGGCTCTAATTCAATCCTCACACAAGACGTTTTCAACTTCCTCCTGAACTTGGACCCTCCCAACCTTCTAAACAAATGTCTTGCCTTACAATCTTCCACCTTCCTTGTAAGATCTCTAGTAAAAGCCAAATGGTTCTCAAACCTAAAAGCTGCGGGCCCAATTAATGAGATTAGAGTCTAAAATCATAGAAAAATGGTTTAAGGTAGTTTTGGTAAGGGAAATGTTTCACTTAGGAAAACAAGATTTCCACTCAATAAATAAGAGGAAAGGAAAAAAAAGGGGGGGGCAACCTTTCGCTCCTTCAATCACAAGCAACATGTACTAGGCATCTGGAACTAAAGAATCAAAGAAAAACAATCCTAGGCCTATTAAGCAGCTTCTCCAACAGGATTCTAACTACAAAGATAAGCATGAATTCCTTCTAATCACAAAAATTAATTCTAGTCCATGATGGATAATAAGACAAGAAAGAATCTCAATCCATATACAAAGAAGTACAATTCTTTGACACCTAGGACATGTGTGGTTGGAGGCGAAAAGCTTGATAGTGCAAAATTAAAAATTACAACTGTAACATATCTAGGAGAAAATATTACACCATATATTATCTCTTCCCCCATGTGTGGTTGAATTAGTGAACAACGACGGAAATTCGAACCCCTAAATTTTATTCTCATTCGGTATAACAAAAAATATTTCTAGGTTAAATTTCAGTCCAATAACAGCACAAACCAAACTATGAGGTTGATATCAACAAAATAAACAATTTCAGTCCACCAATAAAATGGATATATCAATAAAAAGCCACAAGAGTGCTGTCTAAATATATAATAGGCAATACACAGATTCGCGAAAATGGTTTAAACTATAATATTAAAAAATAGATTTAGTTGATAATAACCAGAATAACAACAACAACAACAATAACAATAATGATAACAATAATCACACACATACAAAACAAAACAAATCAAACTATCAAGGTTGACATCAAGAAACCAAGCCCAATGACAATGAGAATCCAAACCCAAATCATGCTCCTCACCAACACCAACCCTCAAAGGCCTAGTTGATGGCTCAGAGTTGCACCTACATATTAATTCCTTTCTACCAGTTCTTCTATATTTTGATTTCCTTTCTATAAGAGTTCCAATATCTTTCTAGTACTATTTTTGTGCTTCTAATAATACATTTCATCTTTCTGTGTAGAAGGGAACAATATAGCATTTGCACAACAATGTAAGTGCTTTTTTGCAAACATTTTCAAACATTAAGCACGTATTTTACTTGTTTGAGGATAATAAAAGACTATAACAACAACAATAACAACAACCTAGTCCTTTTATCCCAAAATTTTGGGATCAACCATATGAGAGAAAAATATCAAAAATCAAAAAAAAAAAAAAAGATTGATTTAATTTGTGCGAATTCTTCTACGCCACTCATTCCTATCTAAAACTATCTTCTCAACTAAATCCACATGTATCATGTATTTACGAATACGTTACATCCAAATTTTCAACGGCCTACCTCTACGCTTTATTAAATCTCCTATCTTTAAATTTTGAGGATAATAAAAACTAACCATGCAAAATTTCTGATTGAAGCATCTCTGCAACCTGGGTAGAATAAGGTGACGCAGAAAATGCCGCTGTCAAACAACTGATTGCAGCAGCCTGCTAGAGATTCCAATGTTAAAATATGTTCATCAAAATTTAAACCTTTTATTCTTTCAGAACTAACCAGCAGATTTGAATGCTCAATTTGGGATGATAGGCCCTCCTCGATCCTTGCTCGAAGTGATGAGATAACTGCAAGCAATAAATCCTCAGGCATTCTTGAATATCTGTAGCATTATCATATTAAAGTTGTAAGTAAGGAGAATTACTTATAAGAGTTGAAGAGAGATTGGAAGTCGGTCATTTTTTAGCCTTGTTTTTTGTTTTTGCTTTTCTTGTCACTTCTAAGGCCTTTTTAATCCTTGGAAGTTTTTGAACATCTTTCCTTTATCTCATGTAATTCCCTTTTCTATCAACATAAATAAATATATATATGTAAATAGTGAAAGATTGAAAAACCTTGGGGGCATTTAATCCAATGGACTTCAAAACGCCAATACTCTTAAGTATACCAGGTGTTATAAGCTACTTCTCAAATTGAAAAACGCAACAATCACAAATGTTACTCTTAGAAAATGATCCATACGGTGTAGCCAAAATCAAAAGCATCAGAAGTTTGAACACGCATGCGAGCAATCTGAAGTGAGTTTCCCTTTCGACCAAGTACAGGATACCTATGAAGCATATATAATGAAAAAGAAGTCTCTTACAAGATGATGTAAGAATCCGATAAATACTCTAAAATAGAACATTAAAATATAGGATCTTTACTTTGTATCCCCCCCCCCCGCCTCCCAAAAAAATAATAATTATAACAAACCTGTGTAAAGTTGCATAAGTATCTGACCGACAGAGGTTGAAAGTGCAGTAAAAGAACCACATTTGTTAGATTCTTTATATTCTGCAATCTGCTGAATGATAGATGAAGACCCATCCAACATGGCAATAAGAGCAGCTACAGAAGCTAACCGAACCTAAACACAAAAATCAAGGTGATAAATATAAAAAAGCATTATAACTACAATAACATGGAATTTAAACAACAAACTGGTTAGACTTCACGAACCCATCAAAAGAACAGCCATAACAGTTCCAAATTTATTTTTGCAATTTTCTTCATTTTCCAAAGCACTGCTTTGTAGTCAGGCTTAACATAGTCCTCTTATGGTTGTTTAAACACTGGTAAGGCCCAGAAATTTTCAGTTACAACACTGAAGCTAGGAGGAAAAAACTAAATCGAAGCATCACGGCCAAATCATATTCATCTTTTCAAGTATCTTCCAGACCATACTCCACATTATTATTTTATATCATAACAGTTCACTAGCAAAAAAACCTATGCCAGTGGGAAAATAATCCAAAACATCTTCTCATTGACATTGGCCTATTGGTAGCATTCATAGAGTCAAACTTCCTTTGACTAAACAACAACATGATCTGGCAGCGCTTTCAAAAACATGTGAATTGAAATAAAAATTCACAAGATAAGCTTCATCATAGATGATTTTTGTAACAGGAGGTCTAGCAATAAGCTTCCCCTGCAAAGATTGGCCCCCCATTTCAACCTAGCCCTGGTGACATTTCAGGACAAAACCAAACTAGAACTACAACTGAAACCATATTTTTTTCTGGATCAAACGGGTTAACAGTTTAAACCAAAAAAAAAAAAAAAAAAAAAAAAAAAAAAAAAACCCTTCACTAAGCTCCTTGACTTTCTTCCATCAGCTTTCCTCAAGTCTGAATTCTGATTCTTCGACTTCGATAATCGATTTTACCTTCAAGTTCAGCCATGACCTAGGCTGAACTGTTACATCTTGAAATTCGAGGAAGATCGAGAAATTGAGGAAGCTACTACATCTAGATTGCAAATAGTATGAGACTCAATGCCGAACATTGATGGAGCCCAATGTTAATAGAAAAGTTATCGCTCAAACCCCTATAAATTTTTACATTGATCACAACTCTTTCATACATATCCCTAATAAGATTAATGTATTTAAGAGAAATCTCTTTTTTCATCAGTGCCCACCACAACATGTCCCTGGGAACCCTATCATATGCTTTTTCTAAGTCAATGAATACCATATGTAGGTCTCTCTTCTGCGCTCTAAATGTCTCTATCAACTGTCTTAACAAATAAATTGTTTCGATGATAAATCGTCCAAACATAAATCCAAATTAGTTCTAAAACACTCATCTCCCGTCTCAATCTATGCTCTTTCACTCTCTCCCATAATTTCATCGTATGGCTCATAAGTTTAATTTCTTTGTAATTTGAACAATCTTGTATATCTCTCTTATTCTTATACAACAGAACAAATGTACTCTTTCTCTATGTTTAGGGCATTTTCTTTATTTGTCAAATTTTATTGAAAAAAACCGTTAACATTACCATTCCGAATTCGCACAAACATTTTCACACCTCAATAGGGATGTCATCAAATCCTATGATTTTGTTATTTATTCTTTTTAGGGCCTCCTTTATTTCATAGGGACGAATTTTACATTTAAAATCTCTATTAATCTCTTCTACACATATCTCGATATATTCTATACCTATTATATTCTCAACATTAAGCAAACTTTCAAAATATTATCTTCACCGCTTACTTATGTCTTCGTTCTTTACTAGTATACTATTGGTTTCACTTTTAATACATCTAACCTCATTTAAATCTTTTTCTTTCCTTTCCCTTAATTTAATAATTTTGTAGATCTCTCTTTCCCCCTCTCGAGTCTCCAGCCTCTTGTATAATTCATTATACACCTTTCACTTTGATTCATAGATAGTCTTGTTTACATTTTTTTTTTTTTTTTGCATTTTTATATTTTTCATAGGTTTCACTACTACTATCACTTTTAAGTTTCCTATAGTACTCTCTTTTGATTCGAATAACAATTTATATTTTCTCGTTCCACCACTATAACTCCTTACCCACTAGAGCCCCATCCTTAGATACTCCAAAGGCCTCCCTATCTATATTTTTAATATTATTAGGCATTTCTTTCTATATTGTTTCTGAATCATCATTAACAGACCAATTTATTACTTCAATTACTTTGTCCATAAAAGTTGTCACTCTTTCCCCTTTTAAATTCCACCACTTAATTCTTAGCTCCATATATGGTTAACATTATTTTTGTCGTTTAGGCACTCGTATGTCCAAAATTAAATGTTTGTGTTGAGTCGCTACACTCTCGCCTCGTATAACCTTGCAATCCTTATAGGTCATTCTATCACCTCTCCTGATGAGAACGAAATCTATCTAACTAGTATTTGATCCACTTCTATAGGTAATTATGTGCGACTCTTTTTTCTTGAAAAAAGTGTTTACGAGTGCAAAATCGAACGCTATGGCAAACTCTAAAATATTACTTCCCACCTCATTACTACTGCGAAGCCAAAATTTCCATGTACACTTTCGAATCCCTCATTCTTCTCTCCTACATGTTCATTTAGGTCTCCACCAATATATAACTTCTCTCCACTCAGTATAGCTTATATAAATTCATTTAAATCTTCCCAAAATTGCTTTTTACTAATTGCATTTACACCTATTTGGGACACATGCATACTATGTTAATTACGTTTTCTTCATTTACCAACTTGACGAGTATGATTCTATCTCCATTCCTTTTTATCTCTACTACATCCCCTAATAAATCTTTATGTACGATTATTCCTACCTCATTTTTACTTCTATCCTATCCTCGTGAAGTATCTTATTTACCCGCACCCTAATGTCTCTTAGTAACTTGGCATTACACCTGGGATCCGATATAGCGCGTCGCTAAGGAGAAAACGCCCCAAATGCTTTGTTATATGTCTCTCATTTTTAATTTGACAAAAGGTTTTATATTAGCTATCAGCCTACCGCAACCCTACTCCTTTATCCGGACTTGGGATCAAGTGTGGCAGAATTCTTCAGAAAACAATATAAAACAATTAAAAAAATAATAATAATAACAATAATAGTGGTATTATTAATACTAATATTACTAATAAAACTAATAATAATAATATTATTGTTATTGTTATCTTTAACAATATAATTATGGAAGTTGAACAGAGAGATAGAGTGAAGAGGCGGAGGAGACGAAGACGAATGCGACGGATGCGGATGTTTGGGTGGAGTCAGAATTAGAGACAGGTGCCTCATAGGAGAGGCAGATGATGCGGATGCAGATGCAAATGCCTCATAGGAGAGGCAGATGCTACAGGAGGCATCAGGATTAGAGACAGGGTGGTCGTAGGCGGTGGAAGTGGCGGATTGAGGGCTATGCTAGCAAATTGCGGGAGAGATTGATCAGGGTAGAATGATAGGGGGAGAGATATACAGACTGATAAATCTGGGTGCTCCAAGGTCAAATCTGGATTTGAGGGATAGTTTGAAGCTTGTGAGGTGTAGATCTGGCCAGATTCAAAGGAAAGAGGGGAAGTCACATGCAAGGAAAGAGAGGGATCTCAGATCGCAGAAGAAGTGAGATAGATCTTGGTCGAAGGGACAAATCTGATCGTTTAGGCTGTGGTCGGGGCAGATCGAGCTCACGAGAGAAAGAGAGATCGAGCTCATGAAGGGGAGAAAGGGAGAGATCGCAAGAGAGATCAGCACAAGAGATGGTACAGGAGGGTAGATTTTCAGGGGTGAGAGAGGGAGACAGAGAGAGAAAGAGAGGGTGAGAGAGAGAGGAAGAGGAAGAGAGTACTTACCTGGTCAAGTAGCGAAAGAGAGCTACTCCAACAATCGAGCGAGAAGCTTTGGGTGAAGCTAGCGGTCGCAGGGAGCGTTCACAAGAGAGAGAAAGAAGTATTTTATAAAAAGAAGAATATTATAAGTGTTATAGAATTGAAAAAAAAAAAAAACAAACAAACAAACAAGCACACAAAAATGATAAACTCACCGAAGGAAATACTCAAAAGGCTACTCTAAATCACAGATGGTCATTTAGACTAATCCTTCAAATGCTTTGTGATGACAATATTTTTATACACTTGAATTATATTTTTTCGGTATTTATGTGTTTTAGGAATGAATTGAACCATATTTTATAATTTTATATTGATTTCTTTTCGTAATCATTGATTTAGAAAAAATAAAGCATACTTGCTATTTTCGGACTGAACAGACAGCATTCAGTATTTTGGGCAAAAATTTTTGCTCCGATGTCCAATTGAGGTAATTCTTATGGCATTGGAAAGAAGACTTCGAGCCCTACAAATCTTGTGAAGACCTCAGAGGCTAATTCAGGCTGGAGCATGTCCAAAATCGGAGTCAAAGTTACTATTGCACTGGAAAAAGGAACGGAGAAGGAAAAAAGGAAACAAGGCACTACAATTTTAGAATTGCATTACTAATAATTTCAGAAACTATCCAAGTCCAAGAAAAGAGAATTTTCAAGTGTTTGGAAAGTTAAAGATCATCATCAAGCAGCAAGAAGAAGTTTGCAATTCAAATTCAAAGACCAACTTCCAAAGCAGTCCTAGTTACTAAATTTTTCCTAGGGTTTCCACTTCTATATATTCACCCCATTGCAACAGCCGGACCTATTCTTTTCTTCATTCATTCTCCACATTTTTCCCTTATTTCTCTCGTTCCTCCACCCATTACAAACCTTAACAGCCACGGCCCCATAGCAACGTCTTCCACCTCCATGTTCGTGCAAACAAGGATTATGATGTTACTTTACATTTTCTTATTTTTCTTTTCTATGTCTAGCTAAATTTTTTTATCCTAAGACTCAATGAATTCTATTTTCAATTAATTACATGAGTTGATTTCTTTATTTTCTTTAAGTTTTATTGACATGATTATTGTTTGATGAAATTTTATTGTTGAATTTAATGTTTCGAAACGTTTAGGCTTGCGTTTTGCATGATTCGATATTGAATGCATGAAATCGAAAGAAAATTACATGAAATTAGTCTAATGTAATAAAATCCATATAGGATTATGAGATCGAGAGAAGATTAATTCTATGTATAGGGTTTTACAGATATTTCATTGAACTTCATGCAATTCAATTTAATCAAAATTGTGTGACCGTTGGGTTTTAGTTAGTCGAATTAAAGATTCATTGCATGACCAATGGGTGAATCTAATATAGAAAAATTTGTTATCATCAATAATAATTCAATAGCCAATGAACTTAGGGATTGAAAAGATTCGACCGTGTAAAGGTTAAAAATAAATGAAATCGATGTCCTAGGGTTTTTACCAAATTAGGGTTTCACATCTTAGATTTTATTTTTAGTACTTTCTAATATTTTCACAACTTTAATTCGATTAGTCCAATTTAGATTAGGGTTATTCATATTTGGTAGTATAAAATATCCTCGTGGGATCAACACCTGATTCGCACTATACACAGTACTAGGCTAGGGTATATTTATCCGAAATTGTGATATATTGAAATCGCATTACACTTTGACATCTTTCCTTTTGTGGGAAAAGTAAGTATGCTATAGATATAGAAGAATGAATATAGCATACAATAGAGAATGAGAAAAGCTCCTCAGAATAAAAAGTAAAGGAAATGGACAATCAAACATATAAAGCATTCCAATCTCAAAAAAATCCATAAAGAGTGGGAGCCACAAAAGGCACCAACAACAATCTTCCCCACAATTGGTGGAAAGAAAGGCTCTGATCCTTAAAGATTTGAGAGTTCCTTCCCAGTCATAAGCACCAAAACATTGCTACAATCACACAATCCCAAAGAAAACTACCTTCCTTATCACCGAACTCTCAAGTTTATAAGAAAAAATTAGTTCAAATTTTCCCATGGATAAAATCCAGTCCATAATGCTTGCCACACTAGACAATGCAAAAGGAGGTGGTTATTGCCACCACAGCCTCAAGGGGCACTAAAACCGCATCCAAAATCTATGTACCTCCCACCATTCTAAGTGACAAAATAGTCTCATCAAGAATTCCCCTCAACCACTTAGCTACGACCCTGGAAATCCTCTAACCAGTAGTATTTAAACTAAGAGGCCTAAAGCTTTTAATTGCAATTGACCAGTCCTTCGAAGTGAGAATGATGAAAGAGCAATTCATGCTTTTCGTAACAATAAACTTCAAGTAGAATTCAATGACAACTGTAAGAAGATCTTGAATGAATGACCTACAAGAAACCTTAAAAAAGGAAAAGAAAAAAAGGCCGATAAAAGAACCATTTGGCTCAAGAGCCATATCAAAATCCATAACAAACACTTGGTTCTTGATCTTCTATGTCTACCTTTCCAACCGCTTGACTTTCTAACTATTGACCAAGTCTTATGATCACAAAAAACACCTTATAGAACCTAGTATCCTCTAGTTAGCTCTCACCCGATCTCTATCTCAATCACCTGACTATATAGCTTTTCCTCAGCCAACCATTCACAAACATAAAGAAAGAAGTTTTGTAATCAATACCTTTAACCATTTCATTTGGATCTTATACCTCCAACAACACTCCCCCATCACGTAATCTCCTCGAATTCATTTCTAAAACATCTCCCAGACAATATTGTCACAACGTACCCTGGCACTCACCTAGGTGCCCCAGGCAAGATGAGGCAAGATGAGGCCTGGTCGCCCCAAAAGGCCTAAGGCATTGGTCTTCAATCAAGTGCTGCCTAGGCGAGCTCCAACCGCTTGGGTGAGTGCCTGACTGAAGACTGGGTCTTTAAATGGTTTTGTGTGATTTTTCTCATTGCCCATTAGGTGGGGTGGGGTACAAGTGAGGGCTAATTATGTCAACATACCCATTAAGGCACTAGGCCCCACAAAAGAGAGAGAGAGAGAGAGAGTTAAGGAGAAGAAAAGAATGCAGCCGAGCCCCAAAGATGCGAGGGACGAGAAGATGAAGACGATGTGAGGGAGTTGCTACTGCTGCTGAGACCACCTACAAAAAGGTGAGTTTTCTTCTGCTGCTGCGGCTTCCACCGAGACTTTTTTATTTCTCATCATCGTTGACTTCTTCTTCTTCTTCTCTGCAGTGTTATGCTGCCAAAATTTTTCTTTTCCTCTTCTTTGTCTTCACTTTCTCATCACTTCCTTCTATTCTTCTTCATGATTGGCCCTTTTTCTTGTTCTGCTCTCAATGAGTAACAAGTCTCTATCCACTTCATTTTCTTCTCTTTTTCGTCATTCTCTTTTTTATTTTTTTTGGTCCGCTCATTTAACTTTCTTCTCTTCTTTTTCTTAAGATAATATTTGCATGTAAATGAACAAAAAAACTTTTTGACGACAAAATTTTTTTTTTTACTTCAATTTCTTGAGCATATGTGGAGCATTGACATGTTTTGGTGTTTCACATTCTCTCGGCTGCTTCAACATTCCCCTTTTTTGCTTGTTCTGCTCTCAGCTTTTCTAAATTTTTTTCCTCTCTTAAGCTTTTATGGCTTTGCATTTTTGGTCTCTATTTACTTCACTGTCTATTGTAGGATTCACCGTCTATTTTTTACAGCAAAGCAATATCTAATTGGAAAGCTTGAAAATATTAGGTTTAAAATTGCTGCACCTATGACAAATGCCCTGTTGATGTCAAGGCAGAGTTGCTAGGTTACATAGAACAAAAAAAGGCACAAAAGGCTGCAACATATGGTCAAAATCTACCCGAATTTGATATAGTTGAAGGTCTTGGGGATGATGTTGATGAGGATGATGAGATTCAAGAGATATCTTCAACTTTACTTCATAAAATCCAAGGTGAAAGAAGTGCCTGACAAGCAAGTACCAAGAAAATGAAGGGACCAGTGGATTTGTTTACTCTTCCAAAACAAGGAAAGGATGTGAAGATGAGGAAAACAAGCATAAATGATGCTTGCGACAAAGAAGCAAGAGTTAGAATAATTCAATATATAGCTCGCTTCTTTCATCAAGCATGGATTGCATTCGATAATATTCGTTTGGATAGCTTTAAGGCAATGGTTGATGCTATTGGAAGATATGGTCCAAATTTCAAAACTTCAAACTGTCTTCAGCTTAGAGTTTCCACTACTTAAAAAGGACTTGGAATATATAAATAAATTGTTAAAAGTTCATAGAGAGGAACGAAGAAACATGGTTGTTCTATTATAAACATGGTTGTTCTATTATGTTGGACAGATGAAAAGATTGGAGGAATAGAAGCATTATTAAATTCATGGACAATTGCTCTTTCAGTCCCTTTAGAATGTTCAAAACTCAACCCCCTCATTTAATCTACCATTTTTTATTAGAAAAAGTATTGTATTAATTGAAATAAAAAAATATACAAAAACTCGAAGGATCAAAAATCCTCAAAAGTGAATCCACTAATTATACACAAAGCAAAGAATCAGTTCCACATCTCCCGCATCATAGAACAATGCACAAACATGTGATCTTTAATTTCAAAATTATTGTAACATATGATACAAACATCCGAAGAAATAACTCTAAAGCATTTCCTCTTTTGTAACAAACTATTGGTGTTGATCTAGTTAAACACCACAATCCAAGTTGAAGTCTTAAATAGGAACTTTTGCCTATCAAATAAAATTAGTTAACCGGAAGGAGAGGGATGTAGACAAAGCAAATAAGAAGATGAAAAGGAAATTTCCAAGAGAAAATGCCCAGTGGATCAACTCCAAACTCGACTATCAGGAACACAGTGAGAAGGTTCATTTCCTTGCAAAAGAAAAAATAGGGAAGAAAACTGAATAACTTACATCTCTTAAGAAACGAATAATACAATAGAAAACATGAGAACTGTCACCCACTTTAACAATCACCTGTAGTTTATTATATGAAGAATTACATGAAATTTAATAGGAAACGACAATATCGCTGGAAAGACTTTTTAATGTTAGCTATCGTTGTATACATTAAATAATGAACAACCGATACAAATTTTTAAGAACATGAGTAGCCAGGCCAAATATGGAAGTTTTTGAGTTTAAATCAACAATGCAAGAAATGACCAAAGAGAAGATATATTATACCTTTGCATGGGGGTCAAACAACAAGCAAGTCAACAAAGTTGCTTCATACTTCCTGTCACAGAGCAGTATATCTTACAGTCTTAAAAGTAGATACACATTAAACATGAAATAGAGGAAAGGGCCATATGAAGATAGAAATGGAGATCATGAAGACTTTGGCAAGATTAAGATAAATCAACATGCTTCACCTTGGGCACAGAACATCTACGGTAGGTAAAATCATTGTCCACTGAGCAATGAATGATTTTGGATCAGCATGGCACAGATCCTATCCATTGGAAGGAGAAAAAAAGGAGTTAATTAGAGACAAAACACCGCTTCACAATCATTAATAACATATCCTCTATGAGAGAGAGAAAAAGAAAATGGAGTTTACAGGATTGCACCATGATGGAAGAAGAATTTGGAGCATTAGACCAATGATATGAAGGAGGAGAGCAAAGAAAAACCCACAAAATGAAATTGTCGAACATGGCACGTTAGGATCAAAATTTAGTGGCACTTCAGAATTTTCTAAAACAGGAGAGGATATAGCATCAGACAAAAAAAAAAAAAAAAAAAAAAAAAAAAAAAAAACACCACAATGTGGAGCATAAGAGATCCTCCTAATAAGAAAGAAAGATAGTAAAAAAGCAAATACAATCATAGGAATGAATCAAGCTAAGCTTTCCAACTCTTTTTGAGTGCTCTTCAGTCCTTTAACAAGACACAATGGACTTGACCATTAAAAGCAAAAGATACCAGAGACTAGACACCAAATAATCCGCAGAACTAAAAGCAAAAGACACAATGGACTTGAGCAATTAAGTGCCAGCTTACAGTGCTTCTATGGAAAATTCAATTTTCACAAAAACTACATGGATGCAGATCAATGGCTGATGAATTATCATACCAATATGAAATTTAGTCTGAAGACTTTCCAAAAAGGCACTAAATCATCAGACTTTCCTACCAATGCCAAGAATACTACACTTAAAAGTAGCAAAATATTACACCTAATGAGAAACCTCGACAACCAAAAACATGAGGTTTTGGTACTTACCACAGGGAAGCGACATGATTTACCTGGATGCAAAGAATAGCTGCAATTCTAACCTTGGAGCTTCTAACATTGTCCAGTTCCTTAGTTGATCCATCACTATCACTGTAGTCTGAATCAGATGACACAAGATCAACCGAAGAAAATTCATGGTAAGAAAATTGCTGAGAACCTTGAGCTTTCACTGGCTGCAGAGTCCTTCCATTTCTGCGTAAGTGTGGGGGCCGATATGGACCACAGCTAGAGCTTTTAGGTTCCACTGAAGTGAAAACAACACTCCCAGAACTAGATTCTATCAAGTTCTGAGCATCATTTGGACAAGCAACGGGGCCCTTTTTTATAAGGCCATAATTAAGGAACATTCGCAAGGTTGCTATCAAACCAGTCACCTGCATAAAATAAATGAATGTGGAACTTATCCAAAAAACTATATGTAAAGCTAAGGTCACACACGACCTGATACGACAATATGGTAAATTTCTAGAAACTAGGATTTCCTGCAAATACACTTTCAAATAGTAATTTATATGGTTATATTAACAACATTTACTATTTTAATATAATATATATTTATAAATAACTTTTGTACAGAAAAGTAGTAATTCAAATATTTAAAAGTATATGCTAACGGGACAGGACCAGAAGGTATAGCAATTATTTTCATTCACATATTTTGTAATCAATGAGTAAATAAACACATTACCCAAGCTGTAGTGCATAACTGTCATGAAAATGTTCAAGTATTCAAGAAGAATCCGGTATTTAAAAAACAGTTACAAAATTAATATGCCATTTGGGAATCCAACACCTATCCAACGACTATCCGTGGAGTATTGTATTAGATATCCAATATGAATAAGGGTTGATTTCAAGGTATCCATGATACCAAGATATAAAGAAACATATAACAACATAGAAATATATAACAGCACAAGATGAGATTGAAATCAATAATTAAAAATGCTGAGTTTTGTGAACTTACATGTTCTGAAATAGAAGCCTTGGGATCTACAAGAACCAGATGAAGACAATCTAGAAGAGATGTGTAAAACCTACATCACAAAAATTTAACGCTTTTGTAAGTGCATACCAAAGCCTTTAAAACAAGAAAAAGTTGATACATAGAGCTAACACTCCTCAAGGATCTATTAGAGAACCACATTTTATCGGAAGAAGTGCATAAAGAATACCTTGCTAGGATATTTTCTTCTCTGACCATGTTCTTAGAAGCAAAGACATCCATGACTTTCCGGAAAACCTATGTAAACATAGAAACTCTACATCAGTCAGCTACATAGATCTCAAAAACACAAAGTTGCATCACCACCTTTAGTGTTAATTGCCATAAGTCAGCTGGAAAAGTAGGCCCAATCCTGGAGAAAGCTTCACGAGTCATAGTTAGGGCAACATGCTGTACTTCCCAGAAAGAATTGTTGTAAGAAGCAACACTCCCAACTTCAGGAACATATGGATGATTGCCATTTGAATCAAGTGTGTGCTGCAATTTAGCATGCGAGTATGCTATAATGCGGAGAAGAAATTTCACCAGCTCTATATTTTCCGACAAAGCATCTCTTTTGTCTAGGACAATCATAAGATGCCTGTTGAAAAAAAAAAATGAAATATCTGTGTTGTCAATAAATTACAAATATCATGAGCATAACTCCGAAGAATGAAACAGGCTTGGTTTGCAATTAAACCAATTAAGAATATCGAGTATCTTCGAGTTTAAGGAATAATTTGAAGAGCTTAGAATATCTTTACTGTTGAATATAAGGATTATATAACCATTTGAGTTTCCATATGTGGTATTTTCCCCTTTTTGAATTTTTTTATGTCTTCGACTTTGCTCAATTTACCTCCCTTTTTTTATTATATTCGTAATATTTTTCAATATACACAAAAAAAAAAAAATTTGTAGAAAACACGTAATTTCGCAAGTAAAAATCAAATCTTTGAATACAAAAAATAAAAAAAAAAAAAAACTAAAATTATCATTATATAATATTATTTAAATGAAAATCCCAAATTATTATTATATAATAATTTTTAACTGAAAATCCCACTTGAAGTGATTGAACCTAATCTCAACCTTCCCAAATGGGGCATATTTATTTTGTTGGTTTTTTTGGATACCCTATAATTGTGAACCACGCAGACAAAAACAGATACAGGTGTGGATGCAATTTTTCAAAAAAATATGACATGGATACAGCTAGACAAGACATTGGATTACTTCAAAAAAATATGACTTTATTGAATTTCAGGGAGCTCCATTTCACAGACCCTAAATAATCTCGTACTTGCTTCAACCAAAGCCCTAATCCTTCAAAAAAAGCAAAAGATAATGTAAACATCACCAACCAAACAAACACCTTTAAACATTTTTTGTTGAATAAAGGCTCGATCTACTATGCATGTTTGTCCAGCATCCCTTTTCAAGGTTCTAGTGCCTTGGCTAGCAGGGAGCACTTGGTGAGTTGGGATCGTTTAAGTCCTAGGGTGAGGGTGGTTTGGGTTTTGGTAATGAGGTTTCTGAGAACATTTCCCTAATTAGTAAGTGTCCCCTTGGAACATCTATTCATGGAACAAGGTTACTAGAAAAATTATGGTCTCAAACAATGGATGGTATGTCAATGCTGAAATGAGGTTTCTCATTGTAATCCTTGGAAATCCATCCCTTAATTATACTTTTCATTATCCTGTGTCTTTCAATGTAGGTAATGGTTCCCATATCCTTTCTTTGGGAGGATTGATTGATAGGGGACTCCCCCTTATCCATTGCCTTTTCTCATCTATGTAGGTTGTCTAGGCTCCATTTAGCACCACATAAAATAACTTTTATATTAGGGAGGGTCATTCAAAGAATTTCTATTTATAAAAATAAAAAAAAAAAAATCTTAATGATTGAGCGGCTACTTGGATTTCTTCCCTAATTTCCCTCTCATTCCCTTAGTGTTCCCAACAGCAGGATTTAGAATCTCGATAATTTAGGCACTCTTTCTTGCAAATCTTTTTCCATCTTCTTATCAGTCTCCTCGAGCACCCTTCTTTGCTTGCAAATGATTTTATATGGAAAGCAAAGATTCCTACTGATGTTAAGGCTTTTATTTGATCCATGGTGCTAAACAAGATCAATACCAATGATCTGTTATAAAAGAGGCAGCATTTTAAAGCTATCACAATGTATGCGCTATGTGTTTCAACAATTCTGAGAAGATGGATTGCTTGTTTTCGCATTGCTCAGTTGCTAGGGAGATGTGGAACCACCTCCTTGTCATGAGAGACAATATTAGGGTTTGTCCGAAGAGCCTCCTTAATTTTCTTGTTATTCAAGTTCAGAGGTTTTTGTTGGGGAAAAAAGTACTCGCATGCTTTAACGATGTGCAGCTGTGCCTATTTCTTTGTATATTTGGAGAGAATGCAATGTTAAAATTTTTAAGAATCGGCTCATTGGCTCTTATCTTCTTTGAGATAAAATTGTTTTTTATTCTTCACTGTGGAACCACGCCGCATGCCTCATGCCTCATGCCTCATGCCTCATGCCTCATGCCTCATGCCTCATGCCTCATGCCTGAGGATTCATAAAAAATAAAGTTCAGATGAGTTCAGGAGGGATGGATGAGAAATCATCCATTAGTGTTTTTGATTAATCTTCTGTTTTTGTTCCTCTAAGGTTTTCTTATCCTTAGAGTTCTTGTACATACTTTTTTCCTTCAAACTCAATTTCTTTTGCTATACAACGAAAAAGTTGTATCTCACTAACTCTCCGGAACCACACTTCCTGTGCTGCAAAGTTGAGGATATTGCTCCCGTGTGAAGATGATGACAATATAAAAAGGAGTGCTTTTAGGGCATTG
Source organism: Dillenia turbinata (assembly GCA_037126225.1). Lineage (NCBI taxonomy): Eukaryota > Viridiplantae > Streptophyta > Magnoliopsida > Dilleniales > Dilleniaceae > Dillenia > Dillenia turbinata. The sequence continues at coordinate 25,418,858 of JBAMMX010000008.1, forward strand.
GGGAACAAGAAGTATTATGGAAAGATTTTATTTGTTGATGCTGAATAAAAAATAACTTCTACATCAGATGGTAGAAATTTTAACTTTAATTCATAAATTGAAAAAAGTTGATGTAACCAAAAAACCCTTATGTTGATGTGACCAAAATACCCCTAATAAATACAAAACATAGAGTTGATGCTGAAGGGGGAAAAACTTCTGTTTGAGATGGTAGAAATTTTTATTTTTATTCCCAGATTTATAAAGTTAATGTAACTAAAATACCCCTCAAGTGGATGCGACCAAATTACCTCTTAATAAATAAAAATCGACAAAAAATAAAGATGTATAAACAAAAATACACCTGAATAAGATAATATTATTAAATTTTGTTTCTAAATGACCCTTAATAAACAAAACTCGATAAAAATAAAGATGCAATGAAAAGATACCCCTTAACAAGATAAATTATTAAATTTTGTTTCCAAAAGCTACCAAATTATCAGGTAAGCAATTTACATATTTAAAAGTTATAAACCTTTGAACAACTATCTTTTAACAATAACAGCTATGCCAAGTGTTTTAAGAGTGTTAGATATACAAATGAGAAGTGTCTATAAAGTATCTCAAAAGCATCCAATATTCTTAAGAAAAAGTAACAAAAAAGATTGGATACAGCAAGTGGAGTGCATAACATGTGACCCTAAGTGTCCAATGAGGCACTTATCGGACACGGACACTACTTCCATTTCTAAGAGTCCATGCTTCACAACCCTATGACTACCAATAGTCTTCAATAATTTGATTAGAAAGAATGGATTATTGGAGCTTGCACATTATTTTGCTTCCTAACAGAATTCTTAACAAATTGTGTGTAAAACAACCCCATTCACAAATATTCTCAACACATCCATATTCCAATAGCTCATGAAGACAAAATACTGACCAAAAAAAAAAAAGAAAAAAAAAAGTTCATGGAGACAAAATTGATAAGAGCAAATGCAGTATGAGAAGTTTTGTACAAGCTCAAATAATAATCGCAAGAAACCAAAAAAGGGGGAAAATATTGAGTACAACAGAGTTACCTAATGCTATGCAGACTCTCCATTATAGCTTCAATTCTAGCAGAACTCTCTATAAATGCCATTTTATTTTCATCTTTTCCAAGAAAAACATCCACCAATGATCCAAACGAGTCAAGCATGAAAGCCCAGGAAGATGAATTTATTTCCAGGGAAACATAACAACTAATCCTATAAATCTGCAACATGTAAGCCAAAAGGAGACCCAAACATTCTAAAATCAAATGGATGAAAACAAAAAAGATTTATAAAGGAAGAACAAATACAAATTGCGTTTCAACAGAGTAACTTTTTATATCCATATGAATTGGAAAACATGGAATCACCAGCCCAACTATTTTGAGAAGCACAAGCAAATATATAGCCCACATGCATTCAAACAATTTAGATGGTTTACTTGGAAAAGGATCAGCTCGTGCTTAAGAAATCCAATTTAACATGTAACGCCCAAGATTGACAATATGTAGACAACTTTCTTTCATAAAGCACCAAGAATTGAACACAAGAATGGAAGTAATGAGAGAAGCAACTTTGCCATGAGGAAAAGGTTCACAGATAGATGGTCCCCAGGATGATTTCGATATATATTGACTTCAAGATCCACTTCTCCTTTTGAAAAAGACAACCAACGACGAAGAACATTCTTGAAGACCTTAGACTAGACCTTAATTTCCAAATATTTCTTCTGCCCATTCTTTAGCATGTTGCAATCTACTTCACAGTGGGGGAGAGAGAGACAGAGAGAGCAACAGCATGCAACCCCTAAAGTTATGTGACTCACCTGCGTACCTTCAACTCACGTTATTTTAACATTGGCCTATGTTTATGTATCACCAACATGAAATGATTACCAGCAAAATGTCATTTATTGAATGCTCATGCAATATTTACAAAAGAATCTATAATTACATGAAGAGAAATAGAAAGAATGAAGGGTCAAATTTGTTAGTATTAACAGAGGCATTACACAATGGGGAGAAAGAGAGAGAGAGAGAGCAACGTCACACAGGAAGAAATTTGAACATCCAAGCATCAAGGTAAAAGTGAAAACTAGGAGCACGCACAAATCACATATTTAGAAGTAACAATAAGCACGAATTATTAGTGTTACCAACTGGCAGATATGAACAAAGGCATTGACCATGTCATCACCGCCATGGGAAGAAGTCCCAAGCAGTCCTACTAGAAACATCATATCGGACGTGACCTAAACACCAGAAATTCAAAAAATGAGAACAGAACGGAATAAAAGAATGAACCCGAAACCCTAAAATTACTCAAAAAGAAATAGTCCAAATTAACAGAAAGTAAAGAAAAAGGAAAGATGGAAATAAAACCTCAGATGGAAGGAGGTCGGAGGCAGCGGCAACCAAAGAATCGGACTGGGAGAATACGAGATTGTCGAGCAGTCCGGCGACGAATTTAGGGTTTGGTGAGATTACGGTTTCGTCCCTGAGAGTTAAGAATGCTGTCCTCCACATCCTCGTCCTTCCTTACCACCGCCACCGTTGTGCTCTCTTCCACTTCAATTCAACCCACTCCCCATCAGTTTCAACTTTCAAGATTCAACTCGTGCCACCCTTCCCTTCCGCACCCCTCCCCCAAAAAGGCCAAAACCCCGCACAGAATTTTCTAACCGGGCTGGCGTTTTTTTTTTATATTTTTTTAGGACATATTATTACCCATATATTTATTATTTTATATTATATTATATTTATATTATTGAGTTGGGTTCACTGTTCATAGACACGGTTTATGAACAGTGCCCATATTTTTTTTTGATCCACCCAATTTTTTTCTCTTTCACTTGCATCCTTTTTTTCCATCCAATCTTTTTTTTCTTCTCTTTTTTCACTACGTTCCTCTATTATTCATAAATAGTAACATCTTATTTTTTTGACCAACCAAACTTTTTTTTTCATTTAGGTCTTTTGTTTTTTTAAGACCACACTTTATTTTTTTTTTCAGTTTTTCACTTTTTTTCCCTTTCTTTTTCTTGGATCCTTCATCTTCTTGAATATAAGTTTTTTTCCTTTTGTTTTTTTACCACATAAATGATTATCTCATTATCTTTAAATCATAACTTTTTATTTTCTTCATTTTGATCCTTGCTCTCTTTTTATTCAACCTGACCTTTTTTTTCTCTTATATCCTTCATCTTTTTTAGATATAAGTTTTTCTCTTATTTTTTTAGTCTCGAGAATGAATATCTCTTTTTTTTTAAATCATAATTTTTTTCATTCAGATTTTTACTCTTTTTATTTTTTTACCTAATTTTTTTTCTTAATTTGTTCCTTTTTTTAAACAAAGATTTTTCCCTTTTTTTTACGCTATTCATGAACAGTAACCCTATTTTTTTTACACGTCCAGTTTTTTTTCTTTCACTTACATCCTTTTTTTCCAACCAGCTTTTTTTTTCTTTTCTTTTTTCACTATGGTCCTCTACTGCTTATGAACAGTAATCTCGTATTTTTTGGACCCGTCAAACTTTTTTTTTCTTTTAGGTTTTTTGTCTTTTTAAAACAACACTTTATTTATTTAATTTTTTTCAGCTTTTCACCATTTTTGCCCCTTTTTTTTCATTGGGTCATTCATTCTTTTAAATATAGGTTTTTTTTCTTTTGTATTTTTACTACATATATGGTTATCCCATTATTTTTAGATCATAGCTTTTTATTTTCTTCATTTTGATCCTTGTTCTCTTTTTTTTCAACCTGACTTTTTTTTCCTCTTAAATTTTTCATCTTTTTTAGATATAAGTTTTTCTCTTTTTATTTTTTTAGTCTCACAAATGAACATTCATTTATTTTTAAATCATAATTTTTCTCATTCAGATCATTGCTCTTTTTTTTATCTAAATTTTTTTGTTAAGTTATTCCTTTTTTTAAATAAAGATTTTTTCTCTTTTTTTCCCTATTTGTCCATTCAAATCCTTTTCTTTATCCAGTTTTTTTTTTAAACTTTAGTTTTTCAACATTTTTTAATATAGGGTTTTCTTTTTTATTTTTCACCACATATATGGTCATCCCTTTATTTTTAAATCACAGTTTTTTCTATTTAGATTCTTGCTCCTTTTATTTTTTTACCCTTCTTTTCCTCTTTGGTCTTTCATTTTTTTAACACATGTTTTTTCATTTTTTTTCTCTAATAGTTGTTCCTTTATTTATATTACCTTTTAACTTTACTTATTATCTATTTTTTATTTCATTCGTTAGTATTTTTTAGAAATTCAGTTGTTAGACTCATTTTTTTTGTTATTAATATATATCATATTTTTCGTTGATTTGGATAATAATTTAATTTAAATATTGAGTTAATTATAAATTTAATAAATATTTATATGATAAAAAATATAATTCATATTTTATGGGCATCCCGTGCATTAGCATGAGCATAAAAACTAGTTATATATAAGAAGCGAGTTTGGGTTAGTGTTTCGTTACTATTCATAGAGCAAAACCTCACCACCTCGTTAAGACGAGTGTTACTATTCTTATAGCAAAGGCTGACCACCTTGTTTGGGTTACTATTTCGTTACTATTCATAGAGCAAGGCCTTACCACCTCGTTGAGATGCATGTTACTGCTCTTATAGCAAGACCAGCTTATTGAGATGTGTGCACCTTCATTAAATACTCTTTGTGGTCATGGCTCCATCTCTCCCGTTTATTTTTTTTTTCCGCTCCTTTTTGCATTGTCCAGTCTTGGATTGTTCAGACTAACAATCATAGCTCTTCTTCTCTATCAAATCTTATTTTAATGCTTTCTCTACCTATTGCTTCCTCTAGATCTCTTCTACTTTGCTGATGGAATGTCTTGTGTTCTTCTTCCGACTTCTTGATGCGGACTGCTTTCTTTTGCTTTTGCCATTTTCTTCTGCTTTTGCCATTTTCTTCTGCTCTGTTTTGAGAGGGGTCTTCTTTTCTTCATTGCTCAGGTTGTTGTTCGTCATTTGCTCTTTTAATTATTCTCTCTGTTTTCCTGTTATTATGATATGATGCATTTATTACGTTCCAAAGTAGTTTTGTTCATTGTTGTTCGTTGTGGTCGCATCTGTTTTACTTTTACTGCTTCTTTTGCATATTAACTACTCCTCCCGTCCTGACTTGGTTAATGGTTTTTCTCAAATTTATTTTCCTTTGCTCTAATCGAGTGCGATTGTTTGCTTTCCAAGTTGGATCATGGATTTGTGCACATTAGAGCATTTGCTTTGTCTTCAGTCTGGATTTCTTTATTGTAATATGTTATTTGATACTCGATTTCTTCTTTGAGTTTAGCTTTTGTTTTGGTTTCGGTTATGTGTTTTGTATTTTTTTCCTGCATATAATTCCTGTTACAAATTATGTTTTTGATGCTTTCTTTCCCAGGTGGTGTTTGTTTTCTCTGTCATATTTGTGATCAAATTCCACCATATTTTTGTATTTCTTTTGACATTTTGTGTCTGTTGTTGTTATTAGGGTCGTTTATTTGTTATTGTGATTTGGTTGTTATTATGTAAAGATAATAATACTTTACTTTGTCACGACTGATGATGTGTTGTTCTTGTGTTCTTTGGATCTGTGCTTCTGTTCATTCTTGTTGTTTGTTTTGCTTATACAGGTATGTTATGTACTCTTTTATGATGTTATACTGCGATTTTATCAATTGGTTTATGAAAAAAATGTCTGGAACATGATTTTCCTTTTACTTTCTTGTGCTATGTGTCATCTGTTTTGTTTTTTTGTTGTTCTTTTGTTCAATTTTGTTCAACTTTGCTTTTTTTTTTTTTCTTATGCATATACGTTGTCAATTGATTAATACAGATTGGTGACTATAATGACTACCTAAAACATTATAGTCCTAACTAAATTCTGTAAAAGCAAATCCGAGCCATTGAGTAGATAGCTATGCCATGAATATGGAGGATTATCATTTGGGAAAACCTGAATCATTCAATTGGAAAGAAATCGTAAAGGGCATGAAAGGCATGTCACAATGGCGTGTAAGGAAGAGTCTTCACTTTTGTTGAAAAGAAGACGTAATCAGACTATGCCTCAGGTTGGGAAGTCTTTGCTCGATGATGTTGGACAGACTGCTAATGTTGTTTCTATTGAAGAAAAGGGTTGAATTGAAAAAAATCATCTAGCAATGAAAAAATATTCTTCTATGACTGATGAAGGAAGACAACAAATGTCATTTAGAAAGAAAAAAACTTAGATTGAGATCGGATGCCAGCAGATTCGTGCCACTAATGAGAATGATGTCCCTTCTAACCTCGAAAGACTTACACAAATTGGTTCTTTGGTGATTTGTGATGCTGGTGTAAGATTTTTGTCAACAAAAATAATCTCGTCCGTTGATTCTACTTCACAAGGCAGTCGAGTTCCTAATCACAAAATAAGCAGTGTTGATGGTTTGGGCAATGTGTTAGAACGATCTCAACCACTCTTTACAGGTGCATTCATGTTTCTGAACACTGATTTCTCCTATCTAATTTTATATGGCCAGATTTGACTGATCACTCAAAAAAATAAAAAATAAAAAAACAGGACATCAACAACCTCAGACAAAGAATGATAATGATATTGTTTACCAAGCTGATGAATTAAAGGTTTTTATTTTGGAGCGAGATATTGCTTCTGCAGAGGGAAGATATGTTCCCTTGACATCTTATCAGACAACAAAAAATGCGTTGTTTATGGCACAAAGTCGTGCTTCTGACACAACATTAGAAGTTATCGATGCTGCTCCATTTGAAAATGCACAGTTGCAGACTCATCGTTGCACTAGTATGATAGACGTTTCTTTCCACAATTTTATGATATGTTATAATAATTTAGATATCTTATAGTATGGTTTTCCATTATTAGGCCGTCGATCAAAAAGAAAAACGCTGCTTGAAAAAATTCCAAATGCTCCTTATATTCTGCCAACAGTTCCTAACTGTCAGCATTGTGCTGCTAAAAGGTTCTATGGTGAACCTTCTACATTCTGCTGCTCGAAAGGTCAAGTTAAGTTGGTCAACAGTCACATGTCTGCAGAATTAATAAGGCTATACACAATGGATGATCGGGATTGCAAAGAATTCAAAGAATGTGTTAGAAGTTATAATAATATGCTTGGAGTCACATCATTTGGAGTACACTGTGATACAGATCTTAGCAGAAGGAACAATGGTATCTATACATTTAGAATCCAAGGTCAGATTTATCATTACATTAGTTCTCTTACACCCCGTGAAGGTGAAGTTCCATCCAATATACAACTTTATTTTTATGACAATGAACATGAAATGAGGAATCGACTTGCTATCTCTGGTAAATTTTGAAAGTCAATTCTGGAAAAACTTATGCCACTGACAGAAAAAAATCCATATATACAGTTTTTCCGAATTCTTGCTAATGTGCCAAACTTATCAGAATACAAAATTTACTTGAAGTTTGATCTAGCATTAGACCAACGAGTTTTCAATATCCCTATAGTTTCGCAAGTCAGTGTCATGTGGCTAGAAAATAATAATCGCATTGGAGACTCATCCACACGGATACAAGTTTACACAATAGAAGGAAACACTCAGATCCTTAAACATTACTATGGGTGTTATGATCATTTGCAGTATCCATTGATTTTTACAAAAGGAGAACCAGGTTGGCATGAAGGAATTCTTATAATTAAAAAAACGGGTGGCACTATGATTTCCAATGAGATATGTGCAGGACAAAATAGTATTTCTCCTCAAAATTATACAAATGCAGCTGAGTTGCTTGAAAAAGAAGAGACAGGTTGGTCACCATACTTTAGTTTACTTTTTTATGCTTTATTACTACTATCTTGTCTATGATTTCATTTTAGTGTATTGTATAATTTGTAGTGCTGTGTGGCAGAAGCAAAAATAGAAGGATGGTTGTTTCTTGTCATGAGTACTATGCATACAAATTCCAGATCAGGGAAGATGATACGTCTTGGTTATTGCATATTGGTAGGCTTTTGTAACAATTTGCAGTTGATCAATATGTCAAAAATAGGATCATCTAAGCTTAATTACTACCGAAACAAACAGAGAGAAATCATGACTGATCTATATCAAGGCTTACTTGATAGTATGGCTTTAGGAATAAAATTAGCGAAGAAAGTTGGTAAAAGAATTATTCTGCCAGCTTCATTCATTGGAGGGCCAAGAGATATGCGAAAAAGATACATGGATGCTATGGCTCTTGTTCAGAAATATGGAAAACCAGATCTATTTTTTACTATTACCTGTAATCCATCATGGCCTGAAATTAAAGAATGCCTGCTTGAGGGTGAGGAAGTACAGAATATTTCTGACTTGCTTGCTAGAGTTTTTCGAGCAAAACTAGAAGAGTTGAAATCTGATCTCTTTAAGAAGAACCTTTTTAGTGAGGTGACTGCTTATGCTTATGTAATAGCGTTCCAAAAAAGAGGTTTACCGCATGCTTATTTTTTGATTATCTTGAAGAATAGATTCAAAATGTTCTCTCCAGAAGCATATGATAGAATAGTCTATGTCGAATTGCCAGATGAAAAAAATTTCAAGCATCTACATTCTTTGGTTGTCAAACATATGATGCATGGACCGTGTGGAGACTTAAACCCAAAATGTCATTGTATGCAGCTAAATAAGAAATGTCGGATTAATTATCCCAAATTTTTTGTTACATTCACAACTCATGGTGATGCTTCCTATCCAATATACAGATGGCGTAATGATGGAAGAATGGTCACTGTCCGCAAATGTCAACTTGATAACCGGTGGTTTGTACCTTACAACCCATATTTGATAGCAAAATTTGATTATCATATCAATGTGGAAATATGCTCTTCTATACAGGTTGTCAAATACCTATATAACTACATATACAAAAGTCATGATAGGGTTCTATATCATATGGGCACAAAAGATGATAGCAATGTTGTTGATGAAATTAGGAATTTTCAAACAGCTAGATAGATGCTCCTGTTAAATCGATGTGGAGAATCTTCAGATTTGAGCTAGCTGGTATTTATCCTGCTGTAATAAACCTTCCGATTCACTTAGAAAATTTTCAAATGGTAGCCTTTGATGAGAAAACAATATTAGAAGAGATAGTACATGATGAAAGGTTTTCAAGAACTATGTTGACAGAATTTTTCAAGATGAACAAATATAATGAAGATGCTAAAAAATTAGATTGCTTCTACAAAGATTTCCCTCAATACTTTGTCTAGAATGATGGTGCTTGAATTTGGGAAAAAAGAAAATAGTATGGAGGCAACTTTAGACAAACCTTGCCAGTGATAAAAAATAGCAATCAAGATGACATTATTTCTGTAAGTTTTGTGAATTCATATCTTTAGAAAGATCTAGAAAAAATAAAATTATCTCGCAATATGCGTGCATCATTGGACCCTTCTTTTTCAGCATATCTACTAAGAATAGGAAATGGTGTTGAGCCTACATTTGTAGATAGCAAAATTAAAATACCTCTATCTTTTTTTATTCCTTTTGTTGATGATGAGATATCATTGAATGTGTTGTTGCATGTTGTTTTTCCTTTTGTTGACAATATTACAGTAGATTCTTTTTATTCTATAAATAGAACTATACTTACTACAAAGAATGACTTTGTTGATGAAATCAATGATCTTTTGATAGATAGATTACCCGGTTCTGAAAGAGTTTACCTCAGTTTCGATGAAGCAATAGACCAAAAACATCAAGGTTATAATCAAGATCTTTTGAATAGCTTACACCCACTAGGCCTTCCTCCTCACAGGTTAATTTTGAAAAATAATTGTCTAGTGATGTTGATGAGAAATTTAAACCCAGCTGAAGGTCTTTGTAATGGAACTCGTTTGATATGCTTGGATTTTAATAAAAATGTTATTCATACGAAGATAACAGTTGGGAGCCATCGTGGTAAAGAAGTGTTTATATCTCGAATACCTCTATCATCTCCTAATAATCAGTACTATTCTATCCCTTTTAAAAGAAGACAATTTTCTATTCGACTCTGTTTTGCTATGACAATAAACAAGGCACAAGGACAGACTTTAGACTTTCTTGGTCTATACTTAAAAGAACCAGTATTCTCTCATGGCCAACTTTATGTTGCTCTATCAAGAGCCAAGACTGCAAGCAATGTGAAAATTCTGATTAGACCTCCAGTTTTAGATGGTACAACGCATGACTCCACAAGAAACATTGTTTTCCAATAAATCATTAATACACTTTAACATAAATGGTATTCTTTATTTCTTTGTTAAGATTCGCTCTTCCTATACAATCTGCCATGTTATATTGTGCTATACATTCCAACATCATGTTGTTCTTTATTTATGGATTTTAAGATGTTATACATTAATCCTTTTATTTTTTTCCTTTATTTTTAACCATATCACAAGATGGAGAAGAACTGCATTCTACTTCAAGAATTGGAAGAGGGTCAAACAGAATGGTATGTAAAAGTTCTTGTCTTAGAGAAAACTAGAGTATTTCTGGCCACACAAAGCTCAAGCAAATGTCAACATTATGTCTTTCAAGATGCCAAGGATTTATCTATCCCATATCATATAACATTTATGCCTATCATTTCTTATGCGTGAAAATGCTTTACTCCATAAATGCGTGAAAAAGTAACTATGTGTTACTGAGGTAGCTTGTGGTAATTGGGGATCGAAGACTATATTAAAGTTACTTTTTGTTGCAAGACAAATTCCTGAAAATTTATGGTTTAGGGTTTAGGGTTTAGGGTTTAGGGTTTAGGGGTTAGGGTTTAGGGTTTAGGGTTTAGGGTTTAGGGTTTAGGGTTTAGGGTTTAGGGTTTAGGGTTTAGGGTTTAGGGTTTAGGTTTAG
>JBAMMX010000083.1:0-19761 GCA_037126225.1 Dillenia turbinata
ATAGTTAGAAATTAGTAGTTAGGTGAATTGGTTAAATGATTACTAGAATTAATTAGTAAAATTAATATAAATAGTAATATTCAATACATATAATGACATGGAATGAAATAGAATACAATAAAATCTCTCATTCTCTCTCTTGTATTCTCTCTTTATCTCTCTATATCTCTTAATTCTCTCTCTAAACCCCTTTCTCTCTCTCTCTCTCTCTCTCTCTCTCTCTTCAATTTCTATCTCTCTCTATATCATTTTACCACTCTCTATAGTGGGATTATTACACCACTCTGTCGGTTGATTTCACCATACCACACACTTGTATGGTGGGTTCACCAATGAGCCATCTCAATGATTTAGGAGACTTTGTTTACTTGTGAAAAGGGATATCATGGTACCTTAAAAAAATAAAAATTAAAAGAGAGAAAAATTTTAGAAGGCTCTTCTTTTTCAAATTTCAAATCAAATATTAAAATTAATTAAAAGATCTTAAAACAATTTTTTTTCTAAAATCTCAATTTGAATATTAAATTAGAAGCCATAAAATCTAATAACATCATTAATCCTTTCTCTTCTCAAAGATCATCACTTTTCCATCGCTTCTCTTCTCGAAGATTTTTGTTTCCTTTTGTCCATGACCAATTTCTATCCATGGCCAACTTTGCCCAAGATAATCCCATCATCAACTGGCACATGCCAACCAATTAAATCTATAGTTCAAATATTGCTTGTTCATGTTCTCGATGAAATAATCCAAACGCAAATAGTACATGCTCATGTTTATATAAATATATTTTTTTAATAAATCAATGGTATTCAATAATTATATTGAATTCAATTAAATGTGATTCAAATTAGATTGAACTCTTAAAAATAAAATTTTTTCGATATCTATTTTTATCATGTTCATATAAATCTAAAAATATGTTGTAATTTGTGATTTTTCATAATTTATCCATGACACTTTGTTTTGTGCTATGGTTAGAACACTTGCATGAATTTAAAATTTAAAATTTAGGTAATTTAATAGTCAAATTCAAAATTTAAATTTAAAATTTAAAGGGATTTAAAATTTAAAATTTAAAATTTAAATTTAAAATTTAAAATTTAAAGTTTAAAATTTAAAATTTAAATTTACAAAAATTTAAATTTAAATTTAAAATTTAAATTTAAATTTAAAATTTAAAATTTAAATTTATTTAATTAAATTTAAATTTCAAAATTTAAAATTTAAAATTTAAATTTAGGTGCGGATAAAATTTAAAATTCAAAATTTAAAATTTAAAATTTAAAATTTAAAATTTAAAATTTAAATTTAAAATTTAAAATTTAAAATTTAAAAATTTAAAATTTAAAATTTAAAATTTAAAATTTAAAATTTAAAATTTAAAATTTAAAATTTAAAATTTAAAATTTAAAATTCAAAATTTAAAATTTTAAATTAAAATTTAAAATTTAAAATTTAAATTTAAAATTAAAATTTAAAATTTAAAATTTAAAATTTAAAATTTAAAATTTACTAAAATTTAAATTTAAAATTTAAAATTTAATTGGAATTTAATTAATTTAAAATTTAAATTTAAATTTAAATTTAAAATTTAAAGTTTAAAATTTAAAATTTAAAATTTAAATTTAAATTTTAAAGTTAAAATGGTTAAAATTGGGGGGTAAAATTTAAAATTTAAAATTTAAATTTAAAATTTAAAATTTAAATTAAAAGTTCAAATTTAAAATTTAAATTTAAAATTTAAAATTTAAAATTTAAAATTTAAAATTGTAAATTTAAAATTTAATAATTTAAATTTAAAATTTAAATTTAAATTTTAAAATTTAAAATTTAAATTTGGTAAATTTAAAATTTAAATTTAAAATTTAAATTTAAAATTAAAATTTAAAATTTAAATTTTAAAATTTAAATTTAAAATTTAAAATTTAAAATTTAAAATTTAAAATTTAAAATTTAAAATTTAAAATTTAAATTTTAAAAATTTAAAATTTAAAATTTAAAATTTAAAATTTAAATTATTTAAAATTTAAAATTTAAAATTTAGAAATTTAAATTTAAAATTTAAAATTTAATTTAAAATTAATAAAATTTAAATTTAAATTTAAAATTTAAATTAAAAATTTAAGATTTAAAATTTAAAATTTAAAATTTAAATTTAAAATTTAATTTAAAATTTAAGTTAAAGTGTTTAAAATTTAAATTTAAAATTTAAATTTAGGAATTTAAAATTAAATTTAGAATTAAAGTTAAAATTTAAAATTTAAAATTAAATTTAAATTTAGAAATTTAGGTTAAAATTTTAAATTTAGGAATTTAAGTTTTAAAATTTAAAGTTTAAAATTTAAAATTTAAATTTTAAATTTAAAATTTAAAATTGAAATTTAAAATTTAAAATTTGAAATTTTAAATTTAAAATTTAAATTTAAAATTTAGGAATTTAAAATTTAAAATTTAAAATTTAAATTTAAAATTTAATAATTTAAATTTAAAATTTAAAATTTAAATTTAAAATTTAAAATTTAGGAATTTAAAATTTAAAATTTAAATTTAAAATTTAAAATTTAAAATTTAAAATTTAAAATTTAAAATTTAAAATTTAAAATTTAAAATTTAAAATTTAAAATTTAAAATTTAAAATTTAAAATTTAAAATTTAAAATTTAAATTTAAAATTTAAATTTAAAATTTTAAAATTTAAAATTTAAATTTAAATTTAAATTTAAAATTTGAAATTTAAATTTAAATTTAAAATTTAAATCTTAAAAATTTAAAATTTAAATTTAAAATTTAAAATTTAAATTTAAAATTTAAAATTTAAAATTTAAAATTTAAGTTAAATTTAAATTTTAATTAAAATTTAAAATTTAAAATTTAAATTTAAATTTAAGAATTTAAAATTTAAAATTTAAATTTAAAATTTAAAATTTAAAATTTAAAATTTAAAATTTGAAATTTAAAATTTAAATTTAAAATTTAAAATTTAAAATTTAAATTTAAAATTTAAATTTAAAATTTAAAATTTAAAATTTAGGAATTTTAGGAATTTATTAAATTTAAAATTTATTAAATTTAAAATTTAAAATTAAAATTTAAATTTAAAATTTAAATTTAAATTTAAAATTTTAGGAATTTAAATTTAGAATTTAAGGATTTAAAATTTAAAATTTAAATTTGATTAAATTTAAAATTAAAATTTAAAATTGAAATTTAAATTTCAAATTTAAAATTTAATTTGAAATTTAAAATTCAGGGTGTAAAATTTAAAATTTAAAATTTAAAATTTAAATTTAAAATTTAAAATTTAAATTTAGAATTTAAAATTAAAATTTAAATTTAAATTTAAAATTTCAAAAATTTAAGAATTTAAAATTTAATTAAATTTAAAATTCTAATTTAAAATTTAAATTTAAAATTTAAAATTTAAATTTAAAATTTTAAAATTTAAAGAATTTAAAAAATTAAAATTTAAAATTTAAAATTTAAAATTTAAAATTTAAAATTTAAGATTTAAATTTAAAATTTAAAATTTAAATTTAAATTTAAAATTTAAAATTTAAAATTTAAAATTTAAATTTAAAATTTAAAATTTAAAATTTAAAATTTAAATTTAAAATTTAAAATTTAAATTTAAAATTTAAAATTTAAAATTTAAAATTTAAAATTTAAATTTAAAATTTAAATTTAAAATTTAAATTTAAAATTTAAAATTTAAAATTTAAAATTTAAAATTTAAAAATTTAAATTTAAAATTTAAATTTATTAAATTTAAAATTTAAATTTAAAATTTAAAATTTAAAATTTAAAATTTAAAATTTAAAAATTTAAAATTTAAAAATTTAGGGAATTTAAAAAATTTAAATTTAAAATTTAGAATTTAAAATTTAAAATTTAAAATTTAGTAAATTTAAAATTTAAAATTTAAATTTAAATTTTAAATTTAAGTTAATTTAAAATTTAAGATTTAAAATTTAAAATTTAAATTTAAAATTTAAATTTAAATTAAAATTTAAATTTAAAATTTAAAATTTAAAATTTAAAATTTAAAATTTAGAAATTTAAAATTTAAAATTTAAAATTTAAAATTCAAATTGTTAAAATTTAAATTTAAAATGTTCAAATTTAGAAATTTAAAATTTAAAATTTAAAATTTAAAATTTAAAATTTAAATAATTTAATGAGATTTTAAATTTAAAATTTAAAATTCAAATTTCAAATTTAAGAGTTTAAATTTCAAATTTAAAATTTAAATTTAAAGGTTAAAATGTTGATTGATTTAAAATTGGTTAAATTTAAAATTTAAAATTTAAAGTTTGAAATTTAAATTTAGAATTTGATTAAATTTAAAATTTAAAATTTAAAATTTAAAATTTAAATTTAAAATTTAAAATTTAAATTTAAAATTTAAATTTAAAATTTAAAATTTAAAATTTAAAATTTAAATTTAAAATTTAAAATTTAAAATTTAAAATTTAAATTTAAAATTTAAATTTAAATTTAAATTTAAAATTTAAAATTTAAATTTAAAATTCAAATTTAAAATTTAAAAATTTAAAATTTAAAATTTAAATTTAAAATTTAAATTTAAAATTTAAAATTTAAAATTTAAAATTTAAAATTTAAAATTTAAAATTTAAATTTAAAATTTTAAATTTAAAATTTAAAATTTAAAATTTAAAATTTAAAATTTAAAATTTAAAATTTAGAGTAAAATTTAAAATTTAAAATTTAAAATTTAAAATTTAGAAATTTAAAATTTAAAATTTAAATTTAAAATTGGTAAAATTTAAAATTTAAATTTAAAATTTAAATTTAAAATTTAAAATTTAAAATTTAAAATTTAAATTTAAAATTTAAAATTTAAAATTTAAATTTAAATTTAAAATTTACGTTTAAATTTAAAATTTAGGAAATTTAAGGGTTTAAATTTAAAATTTAAAATTTAAAATTTAAATTTAAATTTAAGTTTAAAATTTAAAATTTAAAATTTAAAATTTAAATTTAAAATTTAAAATTTAAATTTAAAATTTAAAATTTAAATTTATAAATTTAAAATTTAAAATTTAAAATTTAAAATTTAAATAAATTTAAAATTTAAAATTTAAAATTTAAATTTAAATTTAAAATTTAAAATTTAAAATTTAAAATTTAAAATTTAAATTTAAAATTTAAAATTTAAAATTTTAAAATTTAAAATTTAAAATTTAAAATTTAAAATTTAAAATTTAAAATTTAAAGTTAAAATTTAAAATTTAAATTTAAAATTTAAAATTTAAAATTTAAAATTTAAAATTTTACAATTTAAATTTAAAATTTAAAATTTAAAATTTAAAATTTAAATTTAGATATTTAAATTTAAAATTTAAAATTTAAAATTTAAAATTTAAATTTAAAATTTAAAATTTAAAATTTTAAGAATTTAAAATTTAAAATTTAAAATTTAAAATTTAAAATTTAAAATTTAAAATTTAAAATTTAAATTTAAAATTGAAAATTTAAAATTTAAATTTAAAATTTAAATTTAAAATTTAAAATTTAAAAATTTAAAATTTAAATTTAAAATTTAAAATTTAAAATTTAAAATTTAAATTTAAAGTTAAAATTTAAAATTTAAATTTAAATTTAAATTTAAGATTTAAAATGGTTAAAATTTAAAATTTAAATTTAAATTTAAATTTAAAATTTAAAATTTAAAATTTAAATTTAATTAGGAATTTAAAATTTAAAATTTAAAATTTTAAATTTAAATTTAAATTTAAGAATTTAAAATTTAAATTTAAAATTTAAATTTAAAATTTAAAATTTAAAATTTAAAATTTAAAATTTAAAATTTAAAATTTAAATTTAAATTTAAAATTTAAAATTTAAATTAAAATTTAAAATTTAAATTTAAAATTAAAATTTAAATTTTAAATTTAAAATTTAAAATTTAGAAATTTAAAATTTAAATTTAAAATTTAAAATTTAAAATTTAAAATTAAAATTTAAATTTAAAATTTAAATTTAAAATTTAAAATTAAAATTTAAATTTAAATTTAAAATTTTAAAATTTAAAGTTTAAAATTAAAATTTAAAGTTAAAATTTAAATTTTAAAATTTAAAATTTAAAATTTAAAATTTAAAATTTAAGGGTTAAATTTAAAATTTAAAGTTTAAAATTTTAAATTTGGAATTTAAAATTTAGCCAGTTAAAATTTAAAATTTAAAATTTAAAATTTAAAATTTAGAAATTTAAGGTTTAAATTAAAATTTAGGAATTTAAATTTAAATTTTAAAATTTAATTTAAAATTTAAAATTTAAATTTTAAAATTTAAGTTTAAAATTTAAAGTTAAATTTAAAATTAAGAATTTAAAAATTTAAGGAATCTAAAATTTAAAATTAAAATTTAAAATTTAAAATTTAAAATTTAGGAATTTAAATTCAAATTGATTAAAATTTAAATTTAAAATTTAAATTTAAAATTTAGGAATTTAAAGTTTAAAATTTAAAATTTAAAATTTAAATTTTAAAATTTAAAATTTAAATTTGGAATTTAAAATTTAGGAAATTTAAAATTTAAAATTTAGATTTAAAATTGTAAAATTTAAAATTTAAAATTTAAAATTTAAAATTTAAAATTTAAATTTGAAATTTAAAATTTAGAAATTTAAAATTTAAGAATTTAAAATTTAAAATTTAAAATTAAAATTTAAAATTTAAAATTTAAAATTTAAAATTTAAGGGCTAAAATTTAAAATTTAAAATTTAAAATTTAAAATTTAAAATTTAAGAATTTTAAATTTAGAAATTTAAATTTAAAATTTAAAATTTAAAATTTAAAATTTAAAATTTAAAATTTAAAATTTAAAATTTACAAAATTTAAAATTTAAATTTAAAATTTAAGGAATTTAAAATTTAAAATTTAAAATTTAAAATTTAAAATTTAAAATTTAAATTGTAAAAATTTAAAATTTAAAATTTAAAATTTAAAATTTAAAATTTAAAATTTAAATTTAAAATTAAAATTTAAAATTTAAATTTTAAAATTTAAAATTCAAAATTTAAAATTTAAAATTTAAAATTTAAAATTTTAAATTTAAATTTAAAATTTAAAATTTAAAATTTAAAATTTAAATTTAAAATTTAAAATTTAAAATTTAAAATTTAAAATTTAAAATTTAAAATTTAAATTTAAAATTTAAAATTTAAATTTAAAATTTAAAATTTAAAATTTAAAATTTAAAATTTAAAATTTAAAATTGAGAATTTAAAATTTAAAATTTAAAATTCAAAATTTAAATTTAAATATTTAAATTTAAAATTTAAAATTAAAATTTAAAATTTAAAATTTAAATTTAAAATTTAAAATTTAAAGTTTAATTTAAAATTTAAAATTTAAAATTTAAAATTTAAAATTTAAATTTAAATTTAAAATTTAAATTTAAAATTTAAAATTTAAAATTTAAAATTTAAAATTTAAAATTTAAAATTTAAAATTTAAAATTTAAAATTTAAAATTTAAAATTTAAATTTAAATTTAAATTTAAAATTTAAAATTTAAAATTTAAATTTAAAATTTAAAATTTAAAATTTAAAATTTAAATTTAAAATTTAAAATTTAAATTTAAATTTAAAATTTAAAATTTAAAATTTAAAATTAAATTTTAAATTTAAATTTTAAATTTAAATTGAATTTAAAATTTAAATTTAGGAATTTAAAATTTAAATTTAAAATTTAAAATTTAAATTTAAAGTTAATTTAAAATTTAAATTTAAAGTTTAAAATTTAAAATTTAAAATTTAAATTTAGGTTAAATTTAAAATTTAAAATTTTAAATTAGGGATTTAAGTTAAAATTTAAAATTTAAAATTTAGGAATTTAAAATTTAAAATTTAAATTTAAGAATTTAAATTTTAAAATTTAAAATTTAAATTTAAAGTTAAAATTAAAATTTAAAATTTTAATTTTAAAATTTAAATTTAGGTTTAAAATTTAGGAATTTAAAATTTAAAATTTAAAGGTTAAAATTTAAAATTTAAAATTTAAAATTTAAATTTAGGAATTAAAAATTTAAATTTAAAATTTAAAATTTAAAATTTTAAGTTCAGTTTAAATTTAAAGTTAAAATTTAAAATTTTAAGTTTAAATTTAAAATTTAAATTTAAAATTTAAAATTTAAATTTGGTTTAAATTTAAAATTTAAAATTAAAATTTAAAATTTAAAATTTAAAATTTAAAATTTAAAATTTAAAATTTAAATTTAAAATTTAAAATTTAAAATTTAAATTTAAAATTTAAATTTAAATTTAAAATTTAAAATTTAAAATTTAAAATTTAAAATTTAAATATTTAAATTTAAATTTAAATTTAAAATTTAAAATTTAAAATTTAAAATTTAAAATTTAAAATTTAAGAATTTAAATTTAAAATTTAAAATTTAAAATTTAAAATTTAAAATTTAAAATTTAAAAATTTAAAATTAAAATTTAAATTTAAAATTTAAATTTACAAATTTAAATTTAAAATTTAAAGGAATTTAAAATTTAAATTTAAAATTTAAATTTAAAATTTAAAATTTAAAATTTAAAATTTAAAATTTAAAATTTAAATTTTAAAATTTAAAATTTAAAATTTAAATTTAAAATTTAAATTTAAAATTTAAATTTAAATTTAAAATTTAAAATTTAAAATTTAAATTTAAGATTTAAAATTTAAATTTAAATTAAATTTAAAATTTAAAATTTAAAATTTAAATTTAATTTAAATTTAAAATTTAAAATTTAAATTTAAAATTGAAAATTTAAAATTTAAATTTAAATTTAAAGTTAAAATTTAAAATTGTAAAAATTTAAAATTTAAAATTTAAATTTAAAATTAAATTTCCAAATTTAGGTTGAATTTAAATTAAAATTTAAAATTTAAAATTTAAATTTAAAATTTAAAGTTAAAATTTAAATTTAAGTTAAAATTTAAATTGGAATTTAAAATTTATTTAAATTTATTAAATTTAAAATTTAAAATTTAAAATTTAAAATTAAGTAGGTTAAAGTTTAAATTTAAATTTAAAATTAAATTTAAAATTTAAATTAAATTTAAATTTAAATTTAAAATTTAAAATTTAAAATTTAAAATTTAAATTTAGAAATTTAAAATTTAAATTTAAATTTAAATTTAAAATTTAAAATTTAAAATTTAAAATTTAAAATTTAAAATTTAGGGTAAATTTAAAATTTAAAATTTAAAATTTAAATTTTAAAATTTAAAATTTAAAATTTAAAATTTAAAATTTCAAATTTAAAATTTAAGAATTTAAAATTTAAATTTAAATTTAAAATTTAAAATTTAAATTTAAAATTTAAAATTTAAAATTTAAAATAAATTTAAATTTAAAATTTAAAATTCTAAAATTTAAATTTAAAATTTAATTTAAATTTAAAATTTACAAATTTAAAATTTAAAATTTAAAATTTAAAATTTAAAATTTAAAATTTAAAATTTAAATTTAAATTTAAAATTTAAAATTTAAAATTTAAAATTTAAAATTTAAAATTTAAAAATTTAAAATTTAAAATTTAAAATTTAAAATTTAAAATTTAAAATTTAATTTAAAATTTAAAATTTAAATTTAGGAATTTAAAATTTAAAATTTAAAATTTAAAATTAAATTTAAAATTTAAAATTTAAAATTTAAAATTTAAAATTTAAAATTTAAAATTTAAAATTTAAAATTTAAAATTCAAATTAAAATTTAAAATTTAAATTTAAAATTTAAATTTAAAATTTAAAATTTAAAATTTAAATTTAAAATTTAAGATTTAAATTTAAAGTTAATTTAAGTTTAATTTAGGTTAAATTTAAATTTAAAATTTAAAGTTTGAGATTTAGAATTTAAAATTTAAGGGCCAAATTTAAATTTAAAATTTAAAATTTCAAATTTAAAATTTAAAATTTAAAATTTAAAATTTAAAATTTAAATTCATTTAATAATTTAAATTAAATTTAAAATTTTAAATTTAAATTTTAGAATTTAAATTATTTAAAATTTAAATTTTAAATTTATTGATTTAAATTTAAATTTAAAATTTAAAATTTAAAATTTAAAATTTAAAATTTAAAATTTAAAATTTAAAATTTAAAATTTAAAATTTAAAATTTAAAATTTAAAATTAAGAATTTAAATTTAAAATTTAAAATTGTTAAATTTAAATTAAAATTTAAAATTTTAAAATTTAAATTTAAATTAAATTAAATTTAAAATTGATTTAAAATTTAAAATTTTAAAATTTAAAATTTAAGTTCATTTAGAGATGGTTTAAATTTAAATTTAAAATTTAAAATTTAAAATTTAATTTAAGATTTAAATTTAAAGTTGGAATTTAAAATTGTTCGATTTAATTTAAGATTTGAATTTAAAGTTTAAAATTTAAAATTTAAAATTTAATTTAAAATTTAAATATTTAAAATTTAAAATTTAAATTTAAATTTAGATTTAAAATTTAAAATTTAAAATTTAAATTTTTAAATTGGAATTTAAAATTTAAAATTTAAAATTTAAAATTTAAAATTTAAAATTTAAAATTTAAAATTTAAATTTAAAATTTAAATTTAAAATTTAAAATTGATTTAAAATTTAAAATTTAAAATTTAAAATTTAAAATTTAAAATTTAAAATTGGAGATTTAGATTTAAATTTAAATTTAGGAATTTAAAGTTAAATTTAAAATTAGGTTAAAATTTAAAATTTAAGATTTAAAGATTTAAGGTTTAAATTTAAAATTTAAATTAATTTAAAATTTAAAATTTAAAATTTAAAATTTAAAATTTAAATTTAAATTTAAAATTTAAAGTTTAAATTTAAATTTAAAATTTAAAAATTTAAATTTAAGGGCAATTTAAGATTTAAAATTTAAAGTTTTCAAATTTAAATTGGGTTAAAATTCCTGATTCAAGGTTAGGGTTTAAAGTTTAAATGGTTTAAAATTTTAAATTTAAAGTTACAATTCGAGTTAAAATTCAGAATTTAAGAAGTTAAATTCCAATTCAAGGTTAAAATGTTAAATTTAAAATTTAAATTGATTTAAAATTTAAATTATTCAATTAATTAAAATTTAAAATTTAAAGTTGTTAAAATTTAAAATTTAAATTCGATTTAAATTCGGTTAAATTTTAAATTTAAAATTTAAATTTAAAGTTTAAAATTTAAAATTTAAAATTTAAAATTTAAAATTTAAATTTAAAATTTAGGAATTTAAAATTTAAATTTAAATTTAAAGATTTTAAAATTTAAAATTTAAGATTTAAATTTAAATTTAAAATTTAATTTAAAGTTTAAAGGTTAAAATTTGAACTTGAATTTAAAATTTGATTGGGTTTAAATTTCACGATTTAAATTTAAATTTAAATTTAAAATTTAAAATTTAAAATTTAAAATTTAAAATTTGTTAGATTTAATTAAAATTTAAATTTAAAATTAAAATTTAAATTTTAAATTTAAAATTTAAAATTTAAAGTTTAAATTTAAATTTAAAATTTAAAATTTAAAATTTAAAATTTAAAATTTAAAATTTAAATTTAAAATTGGAATTTAAAATTTGAATTTAAAATTGGAATTTCGATTGGGAATTGAAATTAAATTTAGGTTTAGGGCTTTAGGGTTTAGGAGTTTAGGTTTAGGGTTTAGGAGTTTAAGTTTTAGGGTTTTGGGTTTAGGTTTAGGAGTTTGGGATTTAGGGTTTGAGTTTAAGTTTAGGGTTTAGGAGTTTAGGAATTTAGGAGTTAAGGGCTAGGTTTAGGTTGTTAAAGGTTAGGTTTAGGTTTAGGGTTTAGGGATTTAGGGTTTAGGGTTTAGGGATTTAAGGTGTTAGGGTTTAAGGTTTAGGGTTTAGGGTTTAAGGTTTGGGATTTAGAGTTTTAGGTTTAGAATTTTAAAGTTTAAGGTTTCGAGTTTAGGATTTTGAGTTTAGGAATTTAGGTTTAGGTTTAGGGTTTAGGATTGAAATTTAGGGTTTCAGGTTGAGATTTATGTTTGAGTTTAGGGTTTTGGGAATTTAAGGTTGGGGATTTAGGGTTTAAGGTTTAGGGTTTAGGGTTAAGTTTAGGTTTGGGAGTTTAGGGTTTAGGGATTTAGGGTTTAAGGTTTGAATTTAGGGTTTGGTTTAAATTTAGTTTTAGGGTTTAGGTTTTAAGGTTTAGGGTTCAGGGTTCTAGGTTTGGGTTTAGAGTTGGGGATTTGAGGTTTAGGGTTTAGGGTTTGAGTTTAGAATTTAAAAGTTTAGGTTGGTTTAAGTTTATAGGTTTCAGGGATTTAGAATTTAAATTTCGGTTTAAGGTTTAAGGTTAGGTTTAGGGTTTTAGGGTTTTGGGTTTAATTTAGGGTTTAGGGTTCCAGGTTTAGAGTTTAGGGTTTAGGGTTTAGGGTTTAGAGTTTAGGGATTTAAATTTAAAATTTAAATTTAAATTTAAATTGTTATTGAAATTTGTTGTTGGTTAGAATTTAAAATTTAAAATTTCAAATTTAAATTGTTGATTTAAAATTAGGTTAAGTTTAAAATTTAAAATTTAAGTTTAAATTTAAAATTTAAATTTAAATTTAAAATTTCAATTGTTAAATTCAAAATTTAAAATTCAAGATTTAAATTTAAAATTTTTAAATTTAAAATTTAAATTTCTAAATTTAAAATTTAAAATTTAAAATTTTAAATTTAAAATTTAAAATTTAAGAATTTAAAATTTAAAATTTAAAATTTAAAATTTAAAATTTAAGATTTAAAATTTAATTTAAAATTTAAATTTAAATTTAAAATTTAAGATTTAAATTTACATTTAAAATTTAAAATTTAAATTTAAAATTTAAAATTAAAACTTAAAATTTAAAATTTAAATTTAAAATTTAAAATTTATAAATTTAAGATTTAAATTTACAATTTAAAATTTAAAGATTTAAAATTTAAAATTTAGAACTTTAAATTTAAAATTTATAAATTTAATTTAAAATTTAGAATTTAAAATTCATTTAAATTTAAAATTTAAAATTTAAAATTTAAATTTAAAATTTAAGATTTAAAATTTAAAATTTAGTGATTTAAATTTTAAAGTTTAGGTTGATTTAAAGTTTAAAGTTTATTGATTTAAAATTTAAGGTTAGAGTTAAATTTAAATTTAAATTGATTTAAGATTTAGGAGTTTAGGATTAAGATTTAAAATTTAGAGTTTAAAATTTAAAATTTAAGATTCGGTTGAGATTTAATAATTTAAAATTTAAATTGGTTCGGAATTAAATTTAAAATTTAAAATTGGAATTTAAGATTTAAATTTTAAAATTTAAATTCACGATTTAAAATTTAAAATTTCGATTTAAATTCTAAATTTAAAATTTAGTTCTGATTTAAAGTTCGAAATTCATTTAGAATTCACGTAAAATTGGAATTTAAAATTCAAAATTCCCAAGTTAAAATTTCAAATTTAAATTTAAATTCTGAATTTAAAATTTAAAATTTAAAATTTAAAATTTAAAATTTAAAAAATTTAAAATTTAAAATTTAAAATTTAAAATTTAAAATTTAAAATTTAAAATTTAAAATTTAAAATTTAAATTTAAAATTTAAAATTTAAAATTTAAAATTTAAAATTTAAATTCAAATTTAAAATTTAAGAATTTAAAATTTAAATTTAAATTTAAATTTAAAATTTAAAATTTTAAATTTAAATTTAAAGTTAAATTTAAAATTTAAAATTTAAAATTTAAAATTTAAAATTTCTGAAATTTAAATTTAAAATTTAGGTTAAAATTTAAATTTAAATTTGGAAGTTAAAATTTAAAATTTAAATTTAAATTTAAGATTTAAAATTTAAGATTTAAATTTAAAATTTAAAATTTAAAATTTAAAATTTAAAATTTAAAATTTAAATTTAAAATTTAAATTTAAAATTTAAAATTTAAAATTTAAAATTTAAAATTTAGAATTTAAAATTTAAAATTTCAAAAAATTTAAAATTTAAAATTTAAAATTTAAAATTTAAAGATTTAAAATTTAAATTAAATTTAAAATTTAAATTTAAAATTTAAAATTTAAGTTTGAAGTTTAAGGAGTTTTAAAATTTAAATTTAAAATTTAAATTTAAAATTTAAAATTTAGGGCTTTAAAAATTTAGATTTTAAAGTTAAAATTTAAATTTAAATTTAAATTTAAAATTTAAATTTAAATTTTAAATTTAAAGTTTCAAATTTAGTTAAATTAAATTTAAATTGTTACATTTAAATTTAAAATTGTTGATTTAAATTTAAAATTTAAAATTTCCAATTTAAAATCTAAAATTCCAAATTTAAAATTTAAAATTTTGAATTAAAATTTAGAATTTAAAATTTTAATTTAAATTTAAAATTTAAATTTAAAATTTAAATATTTAAAATTTAAATTTAAAATTTAAAATTTAAAATTTAAATTTAAAATTTAAAATTTAAAATTTAAAATTTAAAATTAAAATTTAAAAAATTTAAAATTTAAAAATTTAAAATCCAAAATTTAAAATTTAAAATTTAAAATTTAAATTTAAATTTAGAATTTAAAATTTAGATTTATAAATTTAAAATTTAAATTTAAAATTTAAATTTATTAAATTTAAAATTTAAAATTTAAAATTTAAATTCAAAATTTAAGTTGATTAAAATTTAAATTTGATTTAAAATTTAAAATTTAAAGTTTAAAATTTAAAATTCCGGGAATTTCCGGGAATTTAAAGTTAAAGTTAAAATTTAAAATTAGGGTTAAAATTTAAGATTAGAATAAAATTTAAAATTTAAATTTAAAATTTAAAATTTAAAATTAAAATTTAAATTTAAAGTTAAAATTTAAAATTTAAAATTTAAATTTAAAATTAAATTTAAAATTTAAAATTCAAATTTAAAATTAAAATTAAAATTAAAATTAAATTAAAATTAAAATTTAAAATTTAAAATTTAAATTTAAATTAAAATTTAAAATTTTAGAATTTAAAATTTAAATTTAAATTTAAAATTTAAAATTTAAAATTTAAAATTTAAAATTTAAAATTTAAAATTTAAAATTTAAAATTTAAAATTTAAAATTTAAATTTAAAATTTAAAATTTAAATTTAAGATTTAAAATTTAAAATTTAAATTTAAAATTTAAATTTAAAATTTAAATTTAAAATTTAAAATTTAAAATTTAAAATTTAAGAATTAAAATTTAAAATTAAAATTTAAAATTAAATTTAAAATTAAATTTAAAATTTAAAATTTAAAATTTAAAATTTAAATTTAAAATTTAAAATTTAAAATTTAAAATTTAAATTTAAAATTTAAAATTTAAAATTTAAAATTTAAAATTTAAATTTAAAATTTAAAATTTAAAGTTAAAATTTAAAATTTAAATTTAAAATTTAAAATTTAAATTTAAAATTTAAATTTAAAATTTAAATTTAATTTAAAATTTAAAATTTAAAATTTAAATTTAAATTTAAAGATTTAAAATTTAAAATTTTAAATTTAAATTTAAAAATTTAAATTTAAAATTTAAAATTTAAAAATTTAAAATTTAAAATTAAAATTTAAAATTTAAATTTAAAATTTAAAATTTAAAATTTAAAATTAAAATTTAAAATTTAAAATTTAAAATTTAAAATTTAAATTTAAAATTTAAAATTTAAAATTTAAAATTTAAATTTAAAATTTAAATTTAAAATTTAAAATTTAAAATTAAAATTTAAAATTTAAAATTTAAAATTTAAAATTTAAAATTTAAAATTTAAATTTAAAATTTAAAATTTAAAATTTAAAATTTAAAATTTAAATTTAAAATTTAAAATTTAAAATTTAAAATTTAAAATTTAAAAATTTAAAATTTAAAATTTAAAATTTAAAATTTAAAATTTAAAATTTAAAATTTAAAATTTAAATTTAAAATTTAAAATTTAAAATTTAAAATTTAAATTTAAAATTTAAAATTTAAATTTAAAAATTTAAAATTTAAAATTAAAATTTAAATTTAAAATTTAAAATTTAAAATTTAAAATTTAAAATTTAAAATTTAAAATTTAAAATTTAAAATTTAAAATTTAAATTAAAATTAAAATTTAAAATTTAAAATTTAAAATTTAAAATTAAAATTTTAAATTAAAATTTAAAATTTAAATTTAAAATTTAAAATTTAAAATTAAAATTTAAAATTTAAAATTTAAAATTTAAAATTTAAAATTTAAAATTTAAATTTAAATTTAAATTTAAAATTTAAAATTTAAATTTAAAATTTAAAATTTAAAATTTAAATTTAAAATTTAAAATTTAAAATTTAAAATTTAAAATTTAAAATTTAAATTTAAATTTAAAATTTAAAATTTAAAATTTAAAATTAAATTTAAATTAAATTTAAAATTTAAAATTAAATTTAAAATTTAAAATTAAAATTTAAAATTTAAATTTAAAATTTAAAATTTAAATTTAAAATTTAAAATTTAAATTTAAATTTAAAATTTAAAATTAAAATTTAAATTTAAAATTAAAATTTAAAATTAAAATTTAAAATTAAAATTTAAATTAAAATTTAAAATTTAAAATTTAAAATTAAATTTAAAATTTAAAATTTAAAATTTAAATTTAAAATTTAAATTTAAAATTTAAATTTAAAATTTAAAATTTAAATTTAAAATTTAAATTTAAAATTTAAATTTAAAATTTAAAATTTAAAATTTAAAATTTAAATTAAAATTTAAAATTTAAAATTTAAAATTTAAAATTTAAAATTTAAAATTTAAAATTTAAAATTTAAAATTTAAAATTTAAATTTAAATTTAAAATTTAAAATTTAAAATTTAAATTTAAAATTTAAAATTTAAAATTTAAAATTTAAAATTTAAATTTAAAATTTAAAATTTAAAATTTAAAATTTAAAATTTAAAATTTAAATTTAAAATTTAAAATTTAAAATTTAAAATTTAAATTTAAATTTAAAATTTAAATTTAAAATTTAAAATTTAAATTTAAATTTAAATTTAAAATTTAAAATTTAAAATTTAAAATTTAAAATTTAAAATTTAAAATTTAAAATTTTAAAATTTAAATTTAAAATTTAAAATTTAAAATTTAAATTTAAAATTTAAAATTTAAATTTAAAATTTAAATTTAAAATTTAAATTTAAAATTTAAATTTAAAATTTAAAATTTAAAATTTAAAATTTAAAATTTAAAATTTAAAATTTAAAATTTAAAATTTAAATTTAAAATTAAAATTTAAATTTAAATTTAAATTTTAAAATTTAAAATTTAAAATTTAAAATTAAAATTTATTTAAAATTTAAAATTTAAATTTAAAATTTAAAATTTAAAATTTAAATTTAAGTTTAAAATTTAAAATTTAAATTAAAATTTAAAATTTAAATTTAAAAAAATTTAAAATTTAAAATTTAAAATTTAAAATTTAAAATTTAAAATTTAAAATTTAAATTTAAAATTTAAAATTTAAAATTTAAAATTTAAATTTAAAATTTAAATTAAAATTTAAATTTAAAATTTAAAATTTAAAATTTAAAATTTAAAATTTAAAATTTAAAATTTAAAATTTAAAATTTAAAATTTAAAATTTAAATTTAAAATTTAAAATTTAAAATTTAAAATTTAAAATTTAAAATTTAAAATTTAAAATTTAAAATTTAAATTAAAATTTAAAATTTAAAATTTAAAATTTAAAATTTAAAATTTAAATTTAAAATTTAAAATTTAAAATTTAAAATTTAAATTTAAAATTTAAAATTTAAAATTTAAATTTAAAATTTAAAATTTAAAATTTAAAATTAAAATTTAAAATTTAAAATTTAAAAATTTAAAATTTAAAATTTAAAATTTAAAATTTAAATTTAAAATTTAAAATTTAAAATTTAAAATTTAAAATTTAAAATTTAAAATTTAAAATTTAAAATTTAAAATTTAAAAATTTAAAATTTAAAATTTAAAATTTAAAATTTAAAATTTAAATTTAAAATTTAAAATTTAAAATTTAAAATTTAAAATTTAAAATTTAAAATTTAAAATTTAAAATTTAAAATTTAAATTTAAAATTTAAATTTAAAATTTAAAATTTAAAATTTAAAATTTAAAATTTAAAATTTAAAATTTAAAATTTAAAGTTAAATTTAAATTTAAAATTTAAAATTTAAAATTTAAAATTTAAAATTTAAATTTAAATTTAAAATTTAAATTTAAAATTTAAAATTTTAAATTTAAAATTTAAAATTTAAAATTTAAATTTAAAATTTAAAATTTAAAATTTAAAATTTAAAATTTAAATTTAAAATTAAAATTTAAAATTTAAAATTTAAATTTAAAATTTAAAATTTAAAATTTAAAATTTAAATTTAAATTTAAAATTTAAAAATTTAAATTTAAAATTTAAAATTTAAATTTAAATTTAAAATTTAAATTTAAAATTTAAAATTTAAATTTAAAATTTAAAATTTAAATTTAAAATTTAAAATTTAAATTTAAAATTTAAAATTTAAATTTAAAATTTAAAATTAAAATTTAAATTTAAAATTTAAAATTTAAAATTAAAATTTAAAATTTAAAATTTAAATTTAAAATTTAAAATTTAAAATTTAAAATTTAAAATTTAAAATTTAAAATTTAAAATTTAAATTAAAATTTAAATTTAAAATTTTAAATTTAAAATTTAAAATTTTAAATTTAAATTTAAATTTAAAATTTAAAATTTAAAATTAAAATTTAAAATTTAAATTTAAAATTTAAAATTTAAATTTAAATTTAAAATTTAAAATTTAAAATTAAATTTAAAATTTAAATTTAAAATTTAAAATTTAAAATTTAAAATTTAAAATTTAAATTTAAATTTAAATTTAAATTTAAATTTAAAATTTAAAATTTAAAATTTAAATTTATTTAAAATTTAAAATTTAAAATTTAAAATTTAAATTTAAAATTTAAATTTAAAATTTAAAATTTAAATTTAAAATTTAAAATTTAAAATTTAAATTTAAAATTTAAATTTAAAATTTAAAATTTAAAATTTAAAATTTAAAATTTAAAATTTAAATTTAAAATTTAAAATTTAAAATTTAAAATTTAAATTTAAATTTAAATTTAAATTTAAAATTTAAAATTTAAATTTAAAATTTAAAATTTAAAATTTAAATTTAAAATTTAAATTTAAATTAAATTTAAAATTTAAAATTTAAAATTTAAAATTTAAAATTTAAAATTTAAATTTAAAATTTAAAATTTAAATTTAAAATTTAAAATTTAAAATTTAAAATTTAAAATTTAAAATTTAAAATTTAAATTTAAAATTTAAAATTTAAAAATTTAAATTTATTAAATTTAAAATTTAAAATTAAAATTTAAATTTAAAATTTAAAATTTAAAATTTAAAATTTAAATTTAAATTTAAAATTAAATTTAAATTTAAAATTTAAATTTAAAATTTAAAATTTAAATTTAAAATTTAAAATTTAAAATTTAAAATTTAAAATTTAAAATTTAAAATTTAAAATTTAAAATTAAATTAAAATTTAAAATTTAAATTTAAAATTAAAATTTAAAATTTAATTAAAATTTAAAATTTAAAATTTAAATTTAAAATTTAAAATTTAAATTTAAAATTTAAAATTTAAAATTTAAAATTTAAAATTTAAAATTTAAAAATTTAAAATTTAAAATTTAAATTTAAAATTTAAATTTAAAATTTAAAATTTAAATTTAAAATTTAAATTTAAAATTTAAAAATTTAAAATTTAAAATTTAAAATTTAAATTTT